>JAGFZM010000053.1:344833-443114 GCA_017657215.1 Limnothrissa miodon | reverse complement strand
CACACACACACACACACACACACACACACACACACACGGATACAAGTTGGTCTGATAACATTTAAATTACCAAATATCCTGCCTGTAATGTTTCCAGGGTATGTTTGCAGACACACGGTTAAATATACAGTGGATAACAGGCTGAGTACAGTGGGCTCACCCGGTACAGATGCAGGTCAGCTTGCTTGCGATGCCTCCAGAAGGACACTGATCTGGGTGAATGAAGAGGGGTAATGGGCTCCCACAGGTAGAGCACCCGCACACACCCCCATACCGCACCGATCCCGCTCAGCGTCCACACCATCACCCACGGCAACAGACACCATAACCAGGAAGCTGCAGGATAAGATATGGCCCCAGGCCTTGCTTTTCTAACGCTAGAGTGTAATTTGTTATGACAAATGTAACCAATCGTAGCCAGTCTGAAGATGGCCATTTTTTTTTATGCCAGGACTTCAGCTAATACGGTCAAGGTAAATTCAACCGAGACGCCATAATGAAAGCCGTGAATTCATACATATACATTTTCTGATGCAAACTAATATGTCAGGCTAAAAAAATGCTAGCTCAAAAAATATGTCACTGAACTCACCCAAGTTCTGCGTTTGAGAGAGTTCAGTGCCAAAGAGAGTCCTGGCAGGTCCATGGCCGCCAGCATCTGCGCCCCAGCTGGGGCCCACGTGCGTCTCGGAGCCCAGCAGGGAGGGCAGGGGGTTAAGGGACAGGCAGAGGAAGGTGAGGGCGCACAGGAGTAGGCGGGAGCGATCCATCACCCCAACAGTGGAGGGTGATTCTGGCTCACACTTCATCTAAGAATGCAGAGGGAGAAAAATAATGGTTAAGCTGGCATAGGGCTTGTGTGTGTGCGTGTGTCTGCGAGTGTCATTTGCATGATCAAGGTCATATGGCACTCTAGTGTGGCTGATAACGTCAAAGGAGCCTGATTGGTATGATCAGTAGTTCAACTACTATACTATACAACTACTATAAAAATAGATAGCGTTCGATAAGGTCCTGACATTATTACTTAATTGCAGGGCCTTATCAGATATTTCAGACAACACTAAAATACTTCCCAAGGCCACATCATAGAACTGTATGGCTCGCCATCCTGGGGCATCCTACCTGCTCATGCTCCAGCAGAGGGCTAGCAGGCTCAGAGTCGATGCAGTAGGGGGAGAACTGGTCTGGGGAACCGGAGCCGGAGTCGGAGGCCGGGGGAGACATCACCTGGAGCTCCGGCTTCAGCTCCATGTCTTCAGACGGGCACACAGACTCTGGGGGAAGAGTTGAACAGAGCTCAGGGCCTGGGCGTCAGAGAGGAGTAAACAAATATCTAATATTGGTCATAGAGGCGAAGGTTCCTTACTGTTCTTCTGGTTGGCCATCTTGAGGGCCAGGTTCTCCTGCCGTAGCTTGTGATTGACTTGCTGCAGGTACTTGATGTAGTCAATGGCCTTGCGCAACACACCTGACTTGTGCATCTAAAGATGGTGAACACAAGAAAAAACAAAAAAGTCAGTTTCACAAGAAACATCATTCTGAAATGTTCCCAAAACATGTAAAAGGACTCCATTTCCCAGCATGTCCCTGGTGGCTTACCTTGGCATCGTGCCCCATGACCAGGTCTCGGAGCTCAATGATCTTGTCGTTAATGGAGGAACGGTACCTCTTCTCGATGATATTGTGGGTGGTCCTACGTTCGCCCTCCTTCACCACACCCCCGGGCCCAACAGTCACCGGTGACCCATGTTCAATGCCCGGCCTGCTCGGAGTTGCACTCTGGGTGGTGCCTGATGATAGCTGCTTGATTGGCAGCTTGTCGCCACCACCCATTACCACAGGCACAGTAGTTAGTATGTTGCTACCCATCAGAGTCTGAGATTCGGAGGACAAAGGGAAGGAAATAGAAACAGGCTTAGACTAGGAATTAAAAATAACTAGGCTAACAACTAACAACAAATGTCTGTTGGAGGACAAACAAACAAAAAATGGTCACATACTGGAACCTGAAGAGCAGTTGTTTGAATTGGGGTCGTAAGGGTGGTGATGCCAGTGGGGTTCTGCATGGTTGACAGAACCTGGGTTCCATCGGGTTTGAGGGTCGTCAGAACCAGAGAGTCGGTTTTCAGGATCTGCGGCTGATGGACCAGAAGCTACAAGAGAGAATGAAATGAATAAAGAAATAATTAAGAAGGCCAAAATAGCTAAATGGTCATTGACAAGCAAAATCTATCCTAATGTCCACATTCAACATGCGTCTGGGCCCTTTATTAGATATATACCATCTGATCTCTACATCTTTAAGTCTTAAAAAAAAAAAGATAGGTGAAGCCTAAGGAGCACAGATTTTACAAAAATAAAGTGTCTACACCCAAAGTTCCGAAGGCTATTTATTGATATGGAATGTTGATTGTTAGATTTATTGTCACCAGGGTAAATATGAATGTGACATTTAGTGTAGATCATCATCTTGCCCAGTCCTGCAGTGAATGCAAGCACACAACACTCACAGGAACTTGTTGCACCTGTTGTTGCACAGTGTGCACAGCAGTAGGCGCTGTGGAGAGAGTCTGAATGGTCTGTCCTGCGGGTGTCAGCAGGCGCTGGTGCTGGATTGTCACTGGTTGCATCTGCGGTGATGTCATAATGCTCTGCATCTGTGGTTGGAGGACTGTAGGGAATAAAGGAGGGGGGGGGGACATTTTACAACAGGTTTAGGGTTGTGTGAAGAGCGAGGCGCTGAACAGGTAAAGATTAGGTTAATGACCAAATTAAGGTCTATTAAGACTCACCTTGGAAGCCAGGGGTGGGGCTCTGGTGGCAGATTACTGGGTTTTGAATGAAGCGTGATTGACTGGGCCCGGAGGCGATCATCACCGTCTGCGCCTGCGTCTGCACAGGCAGCGTCTGATTGTGCACGGCCAGCGTCTGGGTATGCACGGGGAAACTCTGCGTCTGCACGGTGAGGGCCTGCGTCTGCACGGGGATGGTCTGCGTCTGCACCTGCATGGGCTGCACAGCGGCCGGCTGCTGCTGTGGCTGAATGGCCTGCAGCTGCTGTTGGGGCCGCGGCTGGAGCAAGGGCGGCGTGCGCACCTGAGCCTGCGCCGGAGCCGCCGTCACAGTCTGCACAGGCGTCTGGGGTGGTGTGAGCGGGAGCGAGTGAGGAGACAATGCAGCAACTGGCGACGCAGCAAGAGTTATGCTGCTACCGGCGCTTCCTCCCACTGCGGTCTGGAAGGTGGCCGTCTGAGGGGTTTGGGGGGTGGCAGGTGCTGCGGTGACCTGACGAGGGGTCTGTGCCATCCCACTCTGCAGAGAGCCAGAGCCAACAGCCATCTGCTCCTCAAAGAGGTCAGGGAAGTCCCCTACCTGGTTGCTGACAAACTGCAGCATTTCTGCAAGGACAAACAGATAGCAAAAGGCCAAGATGAAGTAATGTCCTTGAGATACTGGCCTTGAGATGTCTGGATTTCTGGACACAGAACTTCCCTTTCCCCTCGAACCTCCTCTTATCCTAGATCCTGTTCAAATCCAACATAGTGTATGTTGTTTCAGGTTTACACATTGTCTACAATGGCTGGTCTAAACTTTGTGGATTGGAAGAAAAAAAAAATGTGTTTTACTGTAAGACTAAAACACTATGTTTGTATGGGATGCACATCTATTTAAAGATTTTCACAATTGCTGAAAAACATTTTCTCAATCCTTGCCAAATGTTATCAAAATTATACAAAAACCCTGGTTTTCACACTAGATTAACAAAATGAACAAACATTAACAAAAATGAAACCCTTGACCCAAACATTATTTCACGTTAAGAAATTCATGAAACACACACTGAATGCCACTTTATAAGTCACAGTTACAACTGCTTGAATATCACTCTGCCATTACTCCACTCATACATTCCTCCTATTCTGCCCTCCATACTGCATTTCTTTTCATCTGTTGTTGAGATCAACCATTGCCTCATTTTCTGCAGATGGATTCATGCTCATGCTCATAGGTGTTCTCGTAATTTACAACAAGCCTGAAGAGGTTTGACTCGAAGGGTTAAAATCATTATTACTATGCTATAATTGTGATTAACTTCTGCTGCCTATGATTACCTTTATGGATCAAAATGAAACCGCCGATTGCGTTTGGTTCAATCCTTTACATTTAATGGGGATGAATAGAGTATACTAAGTATAAATCGAGGGCAGATTGGGTCTGTACAGGACTGTACTTTTTAAGTAAAGGACAAAGATTTTACATGGCATAAATGGAACCAACTCATTTTAAGGTGAATTAATAGAGAATGTGTCTATGACCAAAAAAAGACACTTTGTACACTAAATGTTTAGACAATGAGCCAATAACATACACTTTTCTGTTCCTACTGTACTAGCTACCTCACATACAACATAACATCCTTACCATCATGCATTATGCATGTTCATGTCCTTGAACCTTACTGATCTGCAGGCTGCGGAAATATTGGCAAGGTGATAAAAAAGTAGGCTAATGTATCGCTGACAAATATTGACTGACGGCCTTAATACCACCCTTATCAACCTTCATTTGGAATCCAGGACCTGGTGTAAAATCAACAGATACAAATAGCTTATAACGTAACAGTCAAGTCAAACTAGGAAGTTTAAACTAATTTAAACAGCCAGGAATGCTACTTCTGAGATTTTAATGCCCAAAAATTACTTTCAAGACTATGCTTTTTTGACACTGAAAAAATAAATAAATAAATACCTTAGTGTTGGGCCCATAACATAGTAATTTAAGCACTGGGCCCATAACATAGTAATTTAAGCACATCTTGAGCAGTATCTGGTATGGCACAGCAACTATTTCCTGGATTCAGTCTGAACTGGTATGGAACAGTTTAATGTTGGCCTGTCCATGCCTTCATTAAGTGTGATTAATTAACAATATTAAAAATGATATCCTACTTTAATCAAGCTCTGGACTTGGATAATTGACTTCTTTATGGTTTTATAGCAGCATATTTTAATTAACATACTGCTAGTTATCTTTCCCTCTCACTGGGGCACCTGTGCGTCTGGTAGAGCATTGCTTAACTGGCAAACGCCTTGACGTTTATGAGTAAACTGTAACAACGCTGTCTTGGCTTCACTAAGCCACTCTGCTCACGTGTAGAAGGATAGCGTGAGCAGATGACAGATGACCACCAAAAAATGCAGACACACCCTGAGTGTCATTCTTACCTCTCAGACTCACCACCACCTCACCACCTCTCACCTCCCACAGACACAACACCACCAACCCTGCAGAATATCACTGTGACCTACCCAGTTCCCAAAGTCCTAAAATGATAAACACCTTCACATTAAGTTCATCTGTCAACTTTTTTTTAACAGGAATATGTCCTTGAAGAGGTGAGGAACCAGCAATGAAAAGGACAACAAAAGTATAGAAAGTATAAAGCAGGCTTTAAGGTCACTGCTACAAGGCAGAAAATGAAGGGGTGAGAAAAATAGTGCAAAAAAAGACATATTAGACCTTTCACCAAGGGGGGATTTCAGAGGGATCAGTTTCAGTTTGGGTAAAGAAGAGAAGCCAACAACGATCTACAGGTCACCCTCAGTACATAGACCATTAAAATTAATGTTGCTGGCAATTCATGAAAAATACCCTATATTCAGCACTTCCTTTCAGAAATCTATAATGTATAATGTGTCTATGTAACATATTTGTAAGTGGCAAACAGGGTTACAATTCCAAGACCTAACTGTATACCAACTGAAATCGTTTTGATAACACACCCAGCATGTGTTTTTATAGAAATGTGAATCTAACCTGTTGGACATGAATTGTGTGTGATGCAATGGAAAATTAAGTCATATTCCTCAGTGTAGCTGACTACATCTTCGCAGCATGTTAGAGTCTAAAAATAATAAGGTATTTTTTTAAGTCATTACAACACGCTGGGCAATTTCATCAATCAGCCTATACACATTAAATTCTCTCCGATTTACATGTTTAAGTGCAAAAGACACCGGTGAATTATCAGGGACTCTTTGTTGGAGTCTTACTGTACTGATATAGACACTAAAGAGAGCGCGGACAATTCTTTCTTTCCATTGTACAGTCTGAGAAAGCTGTGAAAACAAACTTCCCCACTGAGCAGGACATTACACAGAAGCATCCTGAGGCGGAGACCATCTGGGTAGGAGGGCATTGCAGAGCTCTGTCAACACTACCCCCTCTCTTGCCCTCTCTTCAAACACACACATACACACGCAAATGCAGCCGGCGCGTGCACACACACACACTCTCATTTACAAAGGGTGCAGCCTTGAACTAGAGCTCTCAACCTCTCAACCAAGCTCTCATAAACATGAACATAGATAACAGCTGAGGCTGGTTAAGACCCTAATGATTATTCACCCAATAGCTAAGCATACAGTGGTTAGCTGATTGTTCTGAGGAACTAGAACAAAGAGGAATAGAGCGAACTTTGCTGAACCACTCAGAGAAACAGCAATGGACCCATCCATGCACCTAGCACTCTGGTCGTTGCGTTTACTTAAGCAGTAAACTTTTAACGACAGGCTAGACACTAGCAGAACAGAGCACCATAGGAGTCTAGTGAGTCCAATGAAACAGTCTGTGAAGCCCCTGGTGGGGCCCTGTCGAACTCGAGTACAAAGGCTTGAGACCGCCTCAGGGGGACAGTCTCCAAGGCTGCATAGTTTAGGGATGTTACATAACCAGGACAAAACAGCCCCCTGGTTAAATGAGAACACTGTAAAGGAACAGTGTAAAACACAATTGCAGAAATTAAATGCATGCTGCAATTTGAGCTTTGACAGTGAATAAATAGGCATTGTGAATGATGCAACCTAAAACCAGTCATAGCCCAGCTTTTCTGTCCATTTGCTTGATTTTTTTCACAGATTAAATCACCTGAATGAGTGAAGATGGTGTGTAGGCCGACTGGTTTAAGCTAAACAATTGCTCGAGTCAGTTATCCTTTCAGCCGAAACCATCCAGTATGGAGCTGGAATTTACTGTGAATGAGCACAACCTAATCTTCAGACACAAAGACATTGCGTAACAGTGGTCAGTGGGCCCACTGGGTCCATCATGACCCTGGCTGTCTACATTGTATGACAGAGAATCATCAATCCCTGGACATACCATTCAGTAAAATCCTGTTCAAATTGAAATCCGGTGACCTTGCTGGACAATTCTGCACATAAACCCCTACCTTTTCACACTGAGCCAAGAGCATAAGTTGTTTTGACAAGAGGAGGACAGCGATGCAATCTCCTCTGTTGACGAGGCACTCACTCAACCTAGACTAGCACAAGTTTACAAAGAATTCTAAAGCTTATACCAACAAGGATGTGTGTACATTTCTTTCCCTCAAAATGTATAGTTGCACTGGTTAACATTCAAACTTCAGCACAATGTACCAATTGAATTAAACATTATTTTTCCAGAATTAAAAAGGTGGCTGATTAGATGGCTCTAGTTACAGGACATACAAGGTAGGCCATCTTAAAATGACAAGTGATCTGTACTGATGTCAGTGGGGACTAAGGAATTATCCGGAGTAAAATAAACTTTAGATCAATTTACGGATGATTGGGAGTGCATATGTAGCCTCGCCCTCGCCAGCCCCGCCCTGTAATTTCATTTCATTTCATTTCGTACAGAGGGTCTGGGACCGCTGCATTGACAATCGTTCTCTCATTAGATATGTGGTTTCTGCTGAAGTTTAAACTGATTGGATCTACCTTTACCCAATTGCTAACGCCTGGTCGTGACGTATGCAACGCGACAGCTTGTGAAGGAAGATAGCTTCCCTACCATTTAGCCTAGCCACTTCCTTGGAAACTACCGGAGCAAGCCTGGAAAATCAAACTTTTCCCGAAACTCGTGGGTAGTAGGGCCACGACATCTTTTCCGCAGATAAAATTAAATAAACATTGTTCTTGTTCAGACTTCAGTTCCTGTATGTTCCGAAACGTTCCCACAACGGACTGAATAGCCTCCTGTCACTCACTCATTTTAATGCAATATCTTACTGCATCTGTGGCTCTGCCTATAGGTATAAGAGTCGGTGTTGTGTTGATGCCAGTAACGTTATTGAACAAAAGCGGGTGTTTAGCAATGGGTGATGCTAATCGTCCCTGGGGCTGCTAACAGAAGATAAACAAACATGAAATGAAGTGAAATTTTTAATTAAAAACGGCTTTTTGGGTGGTGGCCATGTTTTTCTCCACCTCGGATGTGCGAAACAAAATAAACCGCTTTAAGTGTGGGCGTGACGTCACATTAGAGATCCGAGTCGGATGATAGAGGATAATAAAACGCACCATAACACTCCCACTTTTCGCTGATTGAGTAGGCAGAATCCTGTCCTGAAGAGAATGATTGTCAATGCAGCGGTCCCAGACCCTCTGTATGAAATGAAATGAAAGTCCAAGGCAGGGCTGGCGAGGGTGAGGTTAGTACATACGTTGAGTTGACATCAAAGGTATAAAAATAGCGTTTTGTAGCGGTGGAAATGATATGCCCTAGTCACTTCCAGGCTAACGAGTTTTGGCTCAAAACGGTAAAATATAACTAACTCAAAACACATCTGAATTACACGATTTTGATGTCAACTCAACGTATGTACTCCCAATCATCCGTAAATTGATCTAAAGCGTATTTTACTTAATGCTGGGCGATACTGCAAAATCTGATATTGATCCGACACCAAGTAAATACATGGTCAGTATCACTGATATCAATACCGATACAATACTTATTACACTTAAAAATGCAGGACAATTTATTTTATAAATGAGTAGGCCTATGTTTTATGAATGGAAGGTGGAGGCCTGTTGTAGGCTATACTTTCTTTCCTTCAGAGCTATATTTTGTGTATGATTTGAACTCTGTGTATAGGAAATAGAGTTACAGAGCTTATGTTCCATTGAGTTAGTGTAAGCTATGAATTTTTTTTCTGTCCTTGCTAATGACAACACTCACCAAGCGTTTGTAACAAGGCTATGATTAGAATTTATTCCAAACCACCTCTATTACCTCATACCTCTAATCGATCCGCCCACCCCTGATTTTATTCCGGATAATTCCTTTAAGGCTACAATATGTGGGACTCCGCCACATATTTGTTTTTACTACAGAAATAATAATGTGTAAAGAGTCAACACATCCAAACAATTTAATAGATTGGGTATTCCTTGTCAAACAGCTAGTTGGGAACAAATGAGTACATAAAGTTGCAGTTACGTTACTAATTAACGATGACGCATGTCAAAAAGCGCCTAATTTTGACGAGTCTTGTTAAAATCTTGCAGCGACAGAGATAAGTAGTTTTTAAAGGATTTTTAAAAGGAAGGTAAACATAATAATGCTGGTGTTTGTTAAAGCAAAGAGAGTAACAATGTAAATTGAGTGACGGAGAAAATGTATCTATATTAATCATTGGCAGATAGCATGTATTGTAACAGCCAGGCCCAAAGCCAACGTTACTTCAGAAACAGAAGGACTGATAAGTTGTGCTAGTAAACCAGAATCTCCCGACAAGAGGAGGAAGATGCAAGCGGAAACATCGTTGGTTGACAATATCAACGAAAACTCCAACCTTATATTACACGGCAATACACTGCTTTAAAAAAGTGAAATGACAAAAAAACTCCTACCATCGATATCACCAAGAGTAAATTCATCACCAAGTTCTGCTAACGTTGGGTCCATGTTTTCCATGGATGAAATATACTCTCCTCCGTCCATTCTTGATTTTAGTCTACACTCGCCCGGTTTTAACCGGGAGTTCCTTCCTAAATTGGTATCTTTACAATCTGCTTACAGATAGGGTAATCATGTATTGTTTACCCTATCGGGTTTATTGGCTAACTACGAGTGTGAATTCATTGGTCTTGTGGCTTAACGCAGTTGATTCCAACGATACTAGATCCATTTACAAATTGTGAGTGGCCATCTTGTTCTCCACATGTGACGTCATTTACAAACACTAGTTTGTCAAGGAATTCACAACCTGATTGGAGGAAATCTGTCTGTTGTTGTCATAAGACCAGACACCACTGACCAATCAAATCTTCCTCTTTGCCGTGGTCTGATAGTACGTCATTGATCAGAAGCTTCTGTGAAATTTAAATAGAGCACACCCATTACTTGCATAGAGGCGCTGTTGTATCATCTTAATGACTTTTTCCATCAAATACCTGTTTATAATTTTAATTTACATATGCAGTATGAGAACGTGTCGAGTTCTTGTGAATTTCACTTCAGCCTCGTAACCCCCGCCTCAAAGAGGTTACATAATGCCCCCTACTGGCCAACATCGGTTAATACAGTGAGTACAAACAAATCGAAGATTTGATGCTTGGCTTCTGCTTCCCAAACTTGTCGTCTACCCTATTGCAGTCCATTCCACTGTCTCTTATGAAATATGTATGTTGCAATACTGTCTGATAAGTCCTTGAGGGTTCTGGGGCATTGGGACCCAGACGGTATCTCTATGACAGACCCAGTCTCTTTTCTCTGTCCTAAGAACAAGGATTCAGGGATTCAAGGAGTTTATTTGTCTAACAGAAACCAAATAATCAAACTTCAAATTATGGGTTGTCTTTATTGTGCAAACATTGCCTGTTACATTACAGTGCTTTTAAGAGAACAAAATATCAACTTTAAGGCAGGTACACACAGAACACTGCAAACTTTTATGTTAACTTTCAAATTATTTGTGCCATTAAATCAATCTGACCATATAAAGTAGTCCTACTTTATATGGTCAGATTGATTTAATGGCACAAATAGCCTCAATGAAAAAAATCCTTCAGAAATATTTTACTCAATCTTAAAGTTAGAAAGAATTCTAAAGCTTAAGAAAATACTCCACAGCTCATGACAAATCAGGTGAATTAAAAACCCTTGCCAACATGCACTTATTCTGCTAAATTGAGGTAATGGTAATAGATTAGGAATATAACAAAAATATTAGTAACAATCAGTAAAACTACATGCTGTAAATCAAAGGATCAAATGCTATAGCATTGTGGTTCAACTACTGTTTAAAAAAGGATATTTATATGCATGATACACAATAAAACTTCACTATTAATAGGTAATAATTAATAGTTCTGTCAGTGAAAAAAGATTATTTATTCCAGTAAACCTCATAGGACTTCTTCTCAGAGTAGCTGGCCTCTGTGGTGCCTGTGACGGTACGGACCCTCTCCTTCACCACTTTCACGACCAGACCTCCGGCAAGTGCGATGCCAACTGCCGCCTTCCCAATCTCTGCTACTGCGGTCATGATCCGTGCTGTCGCTCCCACGGTGTCAAGAGCCCCTGAGACACACATGGACCCGGCTGGAGCTGCAGGAGCCACCACATCTGCCACAGCCTGCAGAGCCCCCGACATACCACTTCCTAATGTTACAGCCTGCTGCCCTGCCACAGCTTGTGCGGCCGTGGAGTTGGCTATTGCTGCTGTTGCTGCAGCCCCACCTGAGATTTCAGCCCCTGTGAGTGCGCTAGTGCCAACAGCGGCACTAAGTGCTGCCCCGGCCCCCATGGCACCCCCAACCCCTGTGGCCACCCCAACTATACCTGCACCAATAACACTCACCTGGCCCAGAGCATCCAGAGCAGCTTCCTTAGGGCCTGAGGCTTCAGCTCCAGCTATAGCGCCCACTGACCCTCCCAGGACCCCACCTGTGGCAGCTCCCAGAGCCACAGCTGTTTTCCCTGTGGCTGCAGCCACTATAGCCCCCACTGCCTTTCCCATCCCGACACCCCCAGCTGCAGACATCCCTGCAAGCTGCCCTGCTGCAAGTCCCATTGTGTTCCCAATCACAGAAGCACCAGCTGCCACAGCAAAGGGTGCAGCAGCTCCAAACATCACCCCCACAGCCATGCCGGTGGCCCCTGCAGCTACCAGGACCTTCACCTTCTCCAGGACCTTCCTAGAAAGTGCTGCCTCCCTTCGCACCCGGCTCAGCGCTGAGCGAAATGACTGACGGCGGCTCATGACTCGACAACTATTTCCCCTCCTTCTGGTTCCCCACCTCTCCCCTCTATCCTGCAGCAGTGTCCCCAGGTCTCCGCTTCTTTCTTCGCTCCATCTCTCCTGTCTCCAATTGTCCACCTCTTCCTCCTCCTGCCTGGCCTCAAGGTCGCTCCGCCGGAGCCCAGGGTGTCTCATTTCACCACCCTGACCCCATTGTCCTACCATCCCGATCTCATCTAGATCCCTTTTCCTTCTCTTGGCCAGGGTAATCTCTTCTGGGTTGGTGGTCTCCTTTACCTCCGCCTCACCTTCTGCCTGTCCTCTTTCTCGCATCAGCCTTTCCTGCTCCTCAAGAATTGCAGCCTCGACCTCCCGAAACATGGCATTGGTATAGCATCCGCCTCCATTTTCTTCCACCATCTTTCCGACCTTCTCCAGCAGGACCCTAACCTGCTCCCTGTTTTTAGAGTCTCTGTTGTTGAGTATGTGGTGTCTGCCACCACACTTCTCCAACAAAGCCTTCAGTTCGTTTGGAATGGAATCTGTCAAGTAGTCCTGCAGGTTTCGGCCTTCCAGGTCATCACCCCGGGTAAACAGAATCAGGGTATGGTGGCTTAGAGCCCCCTCCCCAAACACCTGGGCCATTTCCTGGGCAGCATTAGCTTCATCTTCTGTGTACCGGCCTAACGGGATCACCAACAAAAAAGCATGGGGCCCCGGAGAGGAAAGGGTAACACATTTGGCAATTTCAGCATGAATTTGACCAGAGTCCAAGCGAGTGTCACCAAATCCCGGCATATCAACTACCACCAGTCTCTGCTTCATAGGCTGTCTTTTCTCATCAGTTCCTGCCTCCCCCACTTCAGTCATCATTGCACATCCTTGCTCACATACTTGGGTTACGGAGTTGGCACTAAGCTTGGATAGGAATACCTTGTTGCCTAGAATAGTATTGCCAGAGGCACTCTTTCCAGAGCCAGTCTTTCCAATTAGAACGAGTCTTAGCTCTGGCACCTCGAGTCCCAGGTCATCCTCTTTTTCACTTTCGGCTTCCTCTTGTTCTTTTTCATCTTCAGTCCACTTTTCTGTTAGAGAGTAAAATAGGAGATGTCAGTTATTTTCGATTAATCTCACACGCTGAACTCTGATATACAGAGATTTAGTTGGGTAGGCCGTTTAATTTTATAACCTATTAGAAAACGCATACACGCAGCATTTTATTTTCATGTGTGACGGTCAGACAGGCAGTTAGGACACCAAATAGACACATTTAACGTGGAAAAAGTCGCAATTGGCACTAACAAAAGTTGGAGAATGTGTAGAATCAGACTATAACTATGTGATTCTGTAACGTTAGTCACGTTCTAAAATTGCTTAAAAAAAATTAACACTAAAAAAACTAAACACAAAAAAGGGAATAAAAAATTAGGTAGCCATCTTTAATGTTGTCATAAGTTAGCCAAAGCTAGCTAGCGGCTGCTGAAACGCTGGAACTGTCTTGCAATAATGTCTGGAGAACAAAAACTAAGGAGTTTACGAAATTACACCAAAACATTGTCCTCTCTTTTACCTGGTCCATTGGCTTTCTGCATAACTTGTATTGAAAGAGCTGGAACCTAGCTGCTATTTGGAGACAGTGTGCGAATAAACACAGTGCCAGCCTAGATATTTCCCGAGTTTCCTGTAAACAGTGATGTTTGGGGGAAACCAATGTGACTTCAGCGCCCTCCTATGTTCATTTCAGCAGTATTCATGGAGGCCCTTTAGCCAGAGACGTTTTAATAGGAGGACTTTGTTTTAGCCCTCCCCATTATATTTCCCATAAAGTTAAATATTTCAAGCCCATAAAAATATTGGACTATCCACAACAATTCAGTTTGAGCTGAATAACTAATAACAGATTAAAAAAAAAAAAACCAACCGCTGTTTAGGCCTATGCTATCCAAATGTAATTTGATCATTTGCAATGTCTGAAAATAAATCCGTTTCACTACTTCTAAAAAGAGTCTCAAATCACTGTGGCAAATCTTGTGAAAGGAAAGCACATAAATGATAATGTAACATGGTAGACCTACATGAAAAACCTCGAAGAAGTAGGTTTATGTTGTTGGCGCCAGTTTACTTTTTTTCTTAGTAAAATGATGTAACAGATTTGTTATTACACACAATATGAAACCATATGCCTATTATTTATTAAGGACATATACCCTGTGAACCACTACACACATCAGAAACTCTGGTAAACATAAAATTAAAAGGTGGAATTTGGTTGACTCATTGCAGAAATGTATGATACTCAAGGGCCTATTTTTAAGTTAAATTTGATTTCTTGTCAAACCAGGTGTTTTAAGAAATCTGAACCCTCTAGTGCGAGCTTCGCAGAATGAAAGATTCAGGTAGGTGACTGACAAATGTTGGACACTGCCCTACAAATATGGGACCAAAACAACCTAACCCACAACACCAAGAAAACCAAGGGAGTGATCATCTGCCCCGAGGGTCCTAAGATGGAACAGACTGCAGACCGACTTTTTGGTGTATGATTGCCTGTTGACTTTGTTTTGTTTATAAAACAGGTCTGAAAATAATCCCAACAATGTGCTGCTGTGTCCTAATTGTTTTGTCTTGTGATGGAACCATAAATACTAACTAATATCTAATAGGATTATTTGCCATTGCATTTATAGTCTTTGATCTGAGTATGAATCCCAACATGACACCACGTGATCATCAAGTATCAGTATAAAGGCATAGGCAGGCAACAGTAATTAAACAAGTACGTCAGTAAAAGACATAAAACAAAAGCTGGCTGCGACCACAAGCATACAGACCCTTGAGAACCGTGGTGATAATGAACAAGTTCATCCATCACTAGGTGTCGCACCACCTCTTAATGCACTTGAACACTGACACCACTCCTTCAATCTTCCCCCTCACTTTTATTGTTGAACTTTTGATGACCATAAGTATACATGTGTATGTAGACTTCTTCCAACAGTCATCCCACTGCTGCACTATGCCAAATTGACAAATTAGCTATTACTAACTAGTTCCACTTATTTTTACTGACTACAGCCCTTTCCCTTAAGTTATTAAATCATTTTATTTGTTACCTTGTATACCCTCCACCCCAAATGTCTCTTCTACTTTGTACATTGTGTATATATTGTTTTTATATCTTGTACTTGACACTCTTCTTGCACCTTTGAGGCCTTGCTAGTAAATGTCCTTGTCTAGGCAGCTGTAGAATGACAAACTCATTCCCAGTTGTTCTATTGTGAACACTGACTTTTGTGAAAGCAATTCCAAGATGTACCCACCGAATCAAGTCTAATTTCTTGATCTATTGTCATTGTATTGAATTAGGAAGTAGATTTTGTTCTTAAAATTAGCATTAGTTAGAGATTATCCACCTTATCTATTTCTTATTTCTGTGGTTTGATTACAGGAAGTCTCTAAAACACTGTAAGTTGTATTTTGAAAAGTGATTTTAGTCCTTTGAAATGTTTTTAGACAGGCAGGAAAAATACCTTTATTTTTATTTTTCTAATGGCAGCAGAAAATACAAAAACCATCAAATTATGAAACTGTTCCTGAATCAGACCAAATTGTACCTCTATACCCAATGACTACCAATGCTCAGAAAATTTGATATTATAACTAAGGAAGGATATACATAAAACTAAGGAAGGGTCTTAATAATAAGCGGCAATAATGATAATAATAAAAAAAAAACTTTTTTTCACCCTTGAGAGAAATAAACTCTAAATGATAAATAAAACACTGTGTACATATCCCTGTGTGTAAAATGCTAAAGTCTCTTTACATTAGTATTTTAATTTTACATTAATTTCCCTTAGAAATAAAAAAAATATATTACATTTCATGTGGACAGTCTGGACATTTGGGTATGGAAAAATGAGGTAATAATATTAATTTAATAGTCCTGCAACCTCCCACTGGTATAAACACATTACTCTGACATACAGTACCTGACTTTCGAATATACTGATCTATTTATACAATTGAAAGGAACAATTCTGTCCTCATTCATTACATCCAGCAGTATGCGATGGGATGCCTCCTGCCCACACTGACAAATTTTCAAACATCTTCTAGCACTTTTGCGTAATACAAGTCTTTATAGGAGCCACTTTTAATTCAACTTGTGTGAACTACATACCCCAAACTCTTAAGAGCCGTTCAGAGCAAGAACAATACCATAAAAATAACTGTAACTAAAACCAATGGCCACACTGACCAATGAGATTGAAAGTCTCCCCGGGTCAATGATTGTAATGTCTGAAGTTTGATTGTTTCGGTTTGGCTGTCAGCTTTGCTGTGTTCTTAGAATAGGTCTGGAAGAAATCCGAACAATGTGCTGCACACAGCCTCATTGTTTTATCTTGTGATGTGGACGCCATAATAACTAGTAACTAATATCTAGTGGGATAATTGCTGTTGCAGTTATAGCCATTGTTCTTGGTATGAACAGGCCTTTATCGGAGCATCCCAACATGACACCTCAAGTATCAGTATAAAGGCATAGGCAGGCAACAGTAATTAAACAAGTACGTCTGTGAAGGACATAATACAAAAGCTGGCTGCGAATGAATATCCACAAGGATATAGACCCTTGTGAACCGTGGCGATGATGAACCACCGGGTACAGCTCTCCACCTGTCTGTGCCTGAAGCAACATCCTCGTCTTTCTCTACGTCCTCTCACTCCGCACTCGCTCTGCGCACTGTGCCCTGAAGCTTGGCACCATGTGTGGGATGGGAGCTATTCTTTTTGCATTGCTATAACACTTCTCTCTCAGGTCATTCACACTCTCTCTCTCTCTCTCTCTCTCTCTCTCTCTCTCTCTCAGCTCATTCTTTCTCACTCTCCCTCTTCTTCTAGTTTTCTCTCTCAGAGTGGAGAAGCTAGAGTTCTGTGCGAGAGCGGGATATCCGAGGGCCTTTCCTGATCTCTTTCCTCTTCTCCTCCTTCCTTCTCCTCTTCTCTTCCTCTCTCAGAACCTTCTGGAAGGCCTCTGCTGTGTGCAGCATCTGTTGTAAATGAAGCAAGGCATGTAGATCAAAAGTCAAAATATCTGCAGTATCTGTTGGTAAATGTGTTTTAACTGATATTGTAAATTTAACAAGGTGATCAAGTCTTTCACTGTACAGAAGCATATTTTGTAAAGGCCTTTTCCTAACTTGAGTCAATCATAGAAAACAGAGGGTTACCTAAACACCCTATTGTGTCACTCTTTCTTTTAAAGAATTAGAAAAGCTGAAAAATGTAGGTTCTGTTTGCAAGACAAGACAAAGCCAAAGACTCCTTATACAATATACATTTTTGTTACTAATAAAAAAATGAATGAGTGAAGACAAGAACGAGAGAAAAGGAAAGATAAATGTGTTGTGTGCATTAAACTCACATCATCTCTCTCTGTGCGATAGGGATTGGTGAAGTCTGGGGACTTCTCTGTTATTCCAAGCTCCTGTGACATCTGCCACAGAGAGACAGGGAGGGCGGGAGAGAGAGAAACAGAGAGAGAGAGATAGAGAGAGTAGAAAGAAAAAGCAGAAGAGGAACCGGGGAGAGTTCTCAGAGAAGAAACGACAACAAATAACAAACATGTCACCGACCCTGCTGGATCCTCCACAAAACCTGCTACTGACTGCATAAATACATTCAGATGAGTCCCCCCTCTCCTCTTCTCTGTGTGCCCCAACAATCCAAACCCTTCATGCACAGTCTCAGCTTGTCATCTGCCTACACCCTCTCCCACTGGCCCATCCCTCTACACTCCTCCACCTCTCACCAGGGTGAGGACATGCTGGTGTGCTCCTCCTGTGAAGACCCCCGTCAGGTTGCAGAAGCTCAAGCCCCAGCGGAGGAGACTCCCCCAGTCAGCGTTGCGGTCGTAGTAGTGGTGCACAATCCGCGGGAAGCGCAGTGCCACATCGCCAAAAAAAAGCTGTGTTCTCCACCACATGGGAGTATGCTGCGGGGAGAGATAGGGAGAGGGAGGGGGAGAGAGAAAGTATTGGTTGTGTGTGAAAGGAAGGAGGGATATGTGTGCAAGGAAAGGATGAGATGGGGGCGAAGAGGGGAGGAGTGATAACGAGGTCAGAGGCAGAGCCGCCAAAGAACAAAACCAATCAGGTGGCGTAAATGAGGACATCAAAGGAGGAGAAGGCACTAAGCGAAAGAAAGAAAGAGTGAGTGAATGGGACTCTCCCGACAAGCAGACAGAGAAAAGTCAGTAGAAAAGGATGGCGACCTTTTCATTAAATGAAAGCAAAAGGAAAAGGGGGAAAAAAATCACATACCCTCTTTGATTTTGTCATCTAGGGGAAAAGGGTCATCTGGCTGCAAGTTGGCTGCCACAAGAACGGCCCGAGAGTCCTCTAAGACCTACACACACACACACACACACACACACACACACAAGTTCAG
This sequence comes from Limnothrissa miodon, assembly GCA_017657215.1. Taxonomy (NCBI): domain Eukaryota; kingdom Metazoa; phylum Chordata; class Actinopteri; order Clupeiformes; family Clupeidae; genus Limnothrissa; species Limnothrissa miodon. The sequence goes on along the minus strand of JAGFZM010000053.1, from coordinate 424,645 downwards.
TTCTGCTGACCATGCAAGCGCACAGAGTGCGTAGACTACCTTGGGTTGACCTTGAAAGGCTAGGACACATGAAGAGCACTGCACTGCAGTACACTAAAAAAAAGCAATGAGACACTTTATAAAGCATTATACCCCTAGAAGAGGGAGTGATTAAAAAAAAAGGCAATTACATGGAGAAAGTATCACGGAGACCAGCCCATCAGGTTCTTTACGTCTAACAGGGAATCGTAACATTTGAAATGACTCCCAAAAATGAGTCAGTGAAGTAGCAGGAGAGAAAAAGCGAGAGAGAGAGAGTGCGGGGGAAAGAGAGAGAGAGAGTGAGAGTACAAGATGCACCTTGAAAAGGCCCTTCAGCATAATGTCAATGATCTTGTATTGCTGATTGATGTCATTGAGCTCCACCAGGTTCTTGAGTGCATTTAGCTGGTCTTTCCTCTTTGTCTCAAACAGCCGCTTGTCTAGGAGCAGTGTTATTAAGGCCATAAAAACTACACAAGCAAATAAAAAAGACCTCAACACACAAATGACAAAAGGAAGTATGTTATTCATACCATAAGGTATAAATAAACTAGGCAAAACACACACACACACACACACACAATCGATGGCACACATCATTTCATTGTTCCCATTCCCGGGTTTCTCTCAGGCCACACACACACACACATACACATATGTGGTCCTGATGAAGGATACAGATCTCCAGGTTAGTGTCATGTCTGGGTCTGTGCACATCCGAGTCTGCAGACGAGTAGACGGGAGCCACCACCAGGAGCAGGGCACACACAGCAAGCATGGCCGAGAGGGGGCAGTCTGTCAAAGCCAAAGACGTTCACGCACGCACACACACACACACACGCACACAGATTGAGGGAGGTCAAGGTTTTGGCAACAGACCATTAATTACTTTCATAATTAACATTCTTGGGGGAAAAAATTAAATGGCCTACATGCTACACCAGTAGGTTAGTGCCCTACATTTTCAGCTTGTCCATTTAAGAGGGTACACACACACACACACACACACAGGGAGTAGTACGGTGAGGATGGCGATCAAACTAACAAGCTGTAGAACACAGTCATCCTCATGCTACATGAAAGGCTTTTCAAGTTTTTCTCTACAGTGTGGACTCAGTGATGTGTGCAAGACTGATCTGAAAGAAAAAAGGAAACCCTTGGAGGTGGTGGCGAGGCATAAAGTAAGCTTGTGTACTCTCTTTTTAACACTCTCTCATCCACTTCTTGCTGTCGGTTCTCTCCTCCTTGGCCGTTTTTTCTTCTTCGAGGAGATGTGTGTCATTAGCCTCTCTCAGATTCTTTTTCTCGTCCAGCCTAGACGCCTCACTATTTGATCTGAATCAGGAGTGTGGGGGCAGCAGATGTTTCAAAATAGGCGGCAAAACTGATTAATATTTCATGGTTGTGAGTTTGAGGAAAACATTATGCAAGGACAAAATCAAAAGAGGAGGGGAAAACCAAACTACTGAAAACCCTACAGACCACATATCCAGTAAGTCACATCAGGGAGATGAGAGGGGAATAAACAAAACTAACAACAACAAGAAATTGTGGAGCAATTGGAAAATTAGTTATTTGGACAGCAGGATGAAATGTGTATGCGAGAAACAGAGAGGATTTGGGGATGGGCTGCTGGGCGTTGAGGATGGAAGAAACAGACTTTCTGTTAAATATTTAATTTCCCTCAGTGTCAGCATGTCAACATACAGTAGAAACTGATGAGAGTCAGTGCCGGTGTAATGTGCCCATCCCTGCCTGCCTCTAACAGGTGATGGCTTGAGGCAAGCCAAACATATCTGAGATTGTTGGTCAGGCCATATTATCACAAGTTGCTTCCACAGGCGTAAAAATAATGATACATTAAAAATTGTCAACACAATCTAACACAGAACAATGTCTTCCAATGTAGGCATTGCTTTGAATGAAATCAATAACGATATTAAATGAATGAACACGAACATTTGTACATCAGCACAAGCAGGACCGCGTCAAGGAGCTCCACTGGCTTCAATGGTCATTAATATTCTATTGACGTGATTCTCAATTAACCATAGCTATTTAAAGTGGCATTCCTTGAGATTGCTTCTACAAGAACAGAGAAGCACATGGAAAAGCAGGCACGGTTCATAAACAGTAGACTAGCTGACAACCTGCTCCAGTTTGATCATCGAGCGGACTCTTTGTAGGAGTATGCAGTGTAGAAGTAAGGCTCTTAAGGAACCCATGCGCCAGAGTCCTCACATTTTCGAAATAGCTTGTATTTTTATAAATTTTCGAGGATAGTTAAATTATAGTGAGCCATGTACAAAGTGGATTCATTCATTATGTGGACCTTGGTAAGATGGACAAGTCACTGTCTCATCTCTGCGTCTTCCACAGAAACCATATCAGCTCCCAATCTAGCATGACAGCACGCTCTGGCCATTCAATCAACACTGAGTGTACTAAACAACGATGTAAGTTATATGATGCATGATATGCACTTCATTGCTTTTAAGTAAACACGCGTGAGGAATTTTACGAGGCACTAGTCCACCGTCAACAAATTCAACAGACACGCATTGAACAACATTCACGAATACATTGACCAACACGACACGACGACTAGTACGGTTCTCGTTAACATGACCATCCGCAACAGTGATTAGTCTTCCATTAGACGTTCACCGGCATCAAGCCGTGTCAATGTCAGTACATCATAAGAGCTAACATTAGTCATGGAAAACATGGTCATGTAGCTAATGTTAGCGTCCAGCTGTGGTTGTTCAGCAGCAATTTCAAACTCGCTCCTCGGTTACTCACCTTCGGAAGGAAACAGATGAGTGATGACTTTCGGTTCAACAGATTAATTTAGCAAGAGCTGGCAACGTTACGTGACGTAGATATGTTAGACGAACGGATGTCATTTGGTGTATATATCATCTGAATTTCTCAGGCGATCGTTCAGTTTTTAATACACTCATTTACATACAACACTAGATCCCTCCACTCCCGCATCGCCACGATCACACACTGGCAGGAACTGGACGACTGACAGCCAGCTAACAACTCATGCAAGCAAGCACGCTTTGGTTTCCGTACGGAAGATTTTGAGTGGCACACAAGGCTGATTATTGGTACGCTGAAAATCACTCTTCACGTCCACCCACCACTGATGAACAGCAAGCCGTCACCAGAATGGAAAGAATGGGGGTTTTAAATTTATGACACCAACAGAGAAAATGTATACATCTTAAACAACTTTTTATTCAAAAGAGCAATAAATTTCAAGCCAACCTACATCAATCATCCAATGAGTCAATTAAGGCAAATACATGAAATGAAACACATTTATAATAAAACATTTCACTAATGCTACATTTTGAGGATGCTCGAGAGACCATTGCTTTACAAACAAATGAGTTCATTACAATCAGCTAAAATGTCTGCCACTTGTCTAGGCCTTGTGGTACCCTGTGTTTACTGCAAAATCTGATGAACAGTAGGACAGTTCCCCCTGACGTCTAGAAAAACAAGGCAGGAGGTGAAGAAAAAAGGATTGGAGTGTAGGAGTTAAGAAAATATTTTAATGTATTTCAAGTACTTCTATTTGAATGAATTAGTACTTCTATTAATGCATGACATTATTGCATATCTGATGCAACAAAGAAAAGTCAGTCACAAAAAACAACAGCAGCAACTGAAGAAATTAGTTTTTTTATTTGTGAAGGTGTTTTTGGATGTGTGTGTGTGTGTGTGTGTGTTTGTAAACTGTGTATGTGTTACTACACACGCTCAGTTCAAGGATACAGAATGCTGTTGGGTAGGGTCTCTGGGTTGGGAAGCTGATCTAGTGACTGAAGCAGAGCTGTGGTCCGGAGGGCATGCTGCTCAGACAGGGCATTAAGTGAGGCAGAGTGCTGGACCTGACACAATAGAGGAAGACAGTAAAAAAGGCAAGCAAAGGCAGAACAAGAGAAAGCATCATGTAGAGACAGAGCAATGACAAGCGGGTAGGGGAGGACAGGAAGGGTGGAGTTGAGATAAAGAGAGAGTGAGAGAGAGAGAGAGAGAGAGTGTGAGAGAGAGAGACATGGGTAAAAGGGGTGGTGACTTTTGTCAAATGGAGACACCAAGTGGAGACCCAACAGGCTGGGGTCTCTGCCAAAGGCTGCTCGCAATCAGGCCTGATAGGGACACCTCACTTGGGACATTCAGTGAATGTCATTGGGTCAGTCTTATCAACACACACACACAAACCTCATATATAAAAGCATATTGGTTATTGGTATATGCACTTGACCAAAGATGATTTACGCCATATACACCAGAGACACCAGTATGTCTGCTGTATGTCTTGACCTGTACTGATGTACATGTACGTGTGAGTGTGTGTGTGTGTGTGTGTTTGTGTTGGATGCCAACCTGTGTAAGGAGTTCCTTGAGAGCGTGAGCTGTGATGGGCCTGAGCTCCTCCACTCCTCTCCGTTCCACAGCACTCAGCACCTGCTCCAGCTCAGAGTCCCAATGCACCACACCACTGCCAGCCTGGAGCAGCTACACACACACACACAAACACACACACACACACACACACAGACAGACAGACAGACAGACAGACACACACACAACACAACACAAAAACTCATTACACATAATGACACCTCCCTCCTGTCACACACACACACACACACACACTCTCTATCATGCACACACAAAACACAGATGTTATCATGGTTATGCCCAAGGTTTAAAAGACTCAGACAGCCAAGATCAGAGCTGTTCATGCTGTTTGAGTGGATGACTGTTCTTGGTGACTTCAAAGCCTAGCAGAAGATTTCTTGTAATGTACTGATTTAGTTTGGTTATTTTATCTTGCCAGACATATTTGGGGCTGCTATGATATGTTTACAGGATGACTGTACAGTTAAAAAAAGAGAGCTTTCATGTTAGGTGATGTAGAATCCATTTCATTTGCATTTGTATGCTGGAGGGTGTGAGTTTGTGTGATAAGAAGGTTTTAGTGTGTAGTTAACACAGAGGGTAAAACAGGCATGATAGAAGGAATCCACTCACGTTGAAGCCTAGCTCAAGCCAAGCCTAGGGCGATGATGGCGCAGGTGGTAGAGGAGCCTTTTGGTGCTCGCAAGGTTGCAGGTTTGAGCCCCACTCTACCTGACCCCATCAAAGTGTCCTTGAGCAAGACACTGTACCCCAAATTGCTGCAAGAGCTTTGTATGGTAATGCCATAGCAGGCGGTGTGCCTAGACGCAGCGGTTCTGGTTCTACTGACCGTGCGCAACACTGTGGGATAGCTAGAAATGTAATTTTAATTCCTCTGTGTGTCCAGTATATGTAGAGAAAGAGGCTTTACTGAGAGGATCACTGCGTAAAACAACTGAGCACACCAAGCACCTTTTTATTTGGATTACAAAAGTGATGATCTGAAAGTTCTGAGGAAGACACAGTTGTGCATTCCAACGTCACTTTTGCAATATTAAATGCTCAATGTTGTGTGTCAGAAAAAGGTACTCGATGTGTTCTGTTTATTTTCTGGGTACAGACTGCAAAAGAAAGTGGCCCAGAGTTTGCTGATTATACAGGCATGTGTTTGTGTGTGCATGTATCCATAACCTTATACTTTGTTTTCATATTAAACGAAAAATCTGTTTGTTTGTATAAGTCAATGGTCCTGTTGTCTGGTGTTGCCTGTATTGTTGCATGTATACTGCTCAAATATTTAGCTAATGCTAATTGATTGTGGCACAGGAAAACCACACAAACATTTACTCTGCCTCCATCAGTTAGCATTGGCTACAGGCATATTGACTGATTGATTTATATTGGATGATATCTTTAAACATGTATCTGTGTGTGTGTGTGTGTGTGTTCTGGGAGGATAGTCACCAGTGTGATGAGGGCCAGGATGGCTGGGTGCAGCAGGAGGCACTCCCCTGAGTTGAGCAACGAGTAGAGCAGGAATCGGCCCCATGGTTGAGAGGACACATGCAGCGCTGAACACAGGATTAAAGACAGACAAACACACACACACACACACACACACAAATCTCTCACATCTCTAAAAGCACTTACATACATCTTGGCATCATTTACACATTTTTTGTATGATGTCTTATTAACATAGATAAGATAATGACAATTTTTATTAATGTACCCTTAAATTTTGAAGACATAGTATTGAAGTACATATTAGCCTCATTTCCACTGAACAGCAGTGATGAGGCTTTTAATGTGTTAGCGGCCAGCAATTTGCGTTTGATGAATGATGAAGAGTACCAAACTACAAATGCACATTTACAAAGTTCATATCTTCCTAAAAACACATCATTATTTTGTGTCACTGACGAAAAGGCTAATGTCTTTATTGTGTAGCCTTCCAACCCATCAAAATTTACCAAGTGGGAAATGGTTGAGTTTGGTTTTGTGCCATAGCTTATTCTGAAGTGTTACCTTTTAAAGAGGGATTTTCTGTCATTTCTGTGAGTTTTTACAGTGAGATAGATTTATTGTGAGTGCTACCAGTCATGTTGGATATGGACACTGGAGTATCTATGAAATGGGACTTGGGTAGACTAGTTTAAAATTCGATTGCCTCTTAGTGTTACTGAAATTTATCTAAATTGCTCATAGGTCACTTTGCAGCTACATTTTAGCTGTGCCCTCCATCTTCTCTGTTGCATTGACAGGGTCAGTACAGGGTTAATGATACATGGTCTGAAGGTATTACAGTCAACACTGTGCTAATTTACACTTTAAAAACTGTTTTTGAAATAGTGAGCTTTAATTGAGAATTGATTGTTCTGGCCTATGAGGTAAGCACGGTCCTCCTTATGGCCTCTCTTCCCTTGTTAGGTCGCATCACTCACCCCACACAACACTGATTCATCACAAGTAGACATAACTGTTTATAATCCCTAGATTCGTTTAACAAGTAGAGTATTTATTGCAATGTAACTCTGGCAACTGTTAATTTTTTTATATAATGAGTTTATATAATGAGCATGAGTGAATATATATAACATTATTAATGATTTCAGAAAATTATTAATGGTCTATGAATGAATGGTGAATGAATGGTGTATTAATGGTACAATGGAGTATAAGGTTCCCTTAGAAATAGTACAGCGAAAAATAGAGTGTGTGATTGATGGGAAGAGGATGGGAAAAGAACTCTCATATGTCTCTGAAAAATAAGACCAGAAACTAACAGATCTAAATGTGATGGGCAATGTTTAAATCTACATTTTACTGTGCATTTAATTAGAAACTGAGTTTTGCTAGTGGTATTTAGAATATCCTAAATAATTAAAATTTAGAGAAAGGTTGGTTCACAAGCTACACACAATGTATGTTACCTGTGGAGGGGCATCTCTTATGCAGGAAACCCATTAGTGACCTCAGACAGTTAACAGACACACTAAGCAGTCCCTCTTGTTTCTGCAAAACACACACACAGAACCACACATGTGAGACAGAATAACGCTGAATAAAACATCATGCTGTCTGAGCCACAGCAGAGCTGTGTCCAAAAATACAGAAATAGGCCAGAGTGAAGAGCACTATGACTCCAGTTTCCCATCTGTGTCCCTTACCCTTAACTTTACCCCTCACATCCCCAAAACACACACACACACACACACATGCACACATACAGACACACACACAGACACAGACATACAGACACTCACACACATGCACGCACACATGCAGACACACACACACACACACACACACACATGTGTAGACAGACAGGAGACAGCATGCAAACACAAATATCTTTGCCCATACAGACGTTTGCACTTTTTGTATATGTACAGGCAAAATAACCTTCCCGAATGCTCAAACCCAGACAGACATAATGTGGTCAGCATGCAGCTGAGCTAAACACAGGCTCTCACTACAACCCACTCACCCACCACCCCCCTAAGTAGCAGTGAGACTGAGGCAGAATCTGAGACAACCCCGTCAGCAGCCCCATTGCATTGATCCCATAACTCAAACCTTCCCCCTGCAGCACTCCAGTTCGGCAACACAGTGTAAGCACAACCCTACCGAACGAGATAAACAAGATGCTAAACAGAAAGAGCGAGGGAGAGAGGGAGAAAGAGGCATCGCAGGCTAAACAGCTCCAAAGATAACAGAGAGTGGAGAGCAGAGTTGCATCATATTGGAGTAATTGCCCCTGTTTCAAAGAGAAGGTACTGGCAGATACAGGAGCGGGTAGTATGACGTGTCAGTTGAGAGGCGAGAGTGAAAACTGTGAGAAGTGCAAAAACATTAAAGGACTAACAAATTAACACTGTGCATAAGGCACATTGAAAATAATTGCTCAAATCAAACAAGCTGACATTAACCCCCAAATATCCAACGTCTTGGTCCTTCTCTCTTCCTTCTATGCGTGTGTGTGTGTAAATGTGATTGTGTTGGTGCATGCGGGCATGCGTGTGTGTTCGCGCTATGTGCAAGAGTGGCAGGCAGAGTGTGGTCAGACCTGCAGCAGGAGGCCATGGAGAGCAACTACAAGGGCATGGGCCCTGTGGGAGCCCAGCGGGTACAGGGCGCTATCGACAAGCTCTAGGGGGCGCTGTCTCGCCCCGGTGGCCCCCTCCTTCAGCTGCAGCAGAGGGGAGTCCAGCTCCACATCCAGCACTGTCTGCAGCAGTAGCACCACAGAGGCTGAAAGAGAGAGAGAGAGAGAGAAGAGACCGTGAGAAATAAATGGAGAGTGAGAGGAAAGAAGGAAGAGAGAGAGAGAAAGCGCATGAGAGAGAAAGGAGAGAGAAAGACAGGGTGACAAAGAAAAGACAGCAGGAGGAAAGATGGATGGAACAAATAGGGTTGAGAAAATGAGAAATTCTGTGGTGGAGAAATGAGTCGGCAGAGGAGAATAAAAAGCAGCAGCAGCGAGAGGTGGGGAAGAGACAGAGATGTGGGAGGAGGGCCGGTGAAACAGGGAGGAGAGAGGGTGGCGAGGTGAGGAAGTGTCCAGAGATGAGCAGAGGGGAGCTCAGGAGAGAAGAGATGAGGACGGGACAGCGGAGATGAGAAGAGCAGAGATGAGGAGTGGAGAAGAAAGGAGAGGAAATAAGAGAGGCGATAAAGAGGAGGGGTAGTGAAAAACTAGAATCTAGTGAAACAGTGAGGGATAGAAAGCAGCACTGACTCAGAGCTGCAGGGCAGTGAGGAGCACAATTAATGCTAATGAATCTTTTGTCCTCTTGCGCGTGCTCTGAGATAACACCTTACACACACACACACACAGAGCAGAACATAGGGAGGGTGATAGACACACAGGGAGAAGGAAACACAGAGAGAAAGGGCCTTTAAAAAAGACAGATATGGAGTGAAAAAAAAGAAGAAAAAGAAAGGAAGATGGAGTCGTAATTGGCACGCATTAGACTCTTAATCACTAGAGACGTAAAAGGTAATTAGTGAGCGATTCTTATCTCGGCTGTCAATGGCAAGATGTGGACAAGGGCATTTAGTTCAGTGCAGTCATTACCCACACACTTCTCGGAGAAAACGGCTTTGGTGGTGGGATTCCGCATTCCACCGCACATGCTCTCGGAGCACCTGATCTGCAGTACTGACACTGCCGTATACATAATTCAGGGGAAACCAGACAGGAGACAAATCCGAAGGGGTCATTGCAAACTTGGTTCTTGGTTCAGTGTAATTTACCCAGTGAGAAACTGTCTGTATCTCTCTTCCTGCAGCTCAGGAGCTGCACCATGTGGCCCAGATCCACACGGACACACCTGTGCACCTGTGAGAAAAGGGGAGATCAAGAGAGAAAAGAAATGTCTGAAACTGCTTCAGGCCATGGCCTACATTAAGCAGGGCACATCAGCTCCAAGGTTAAGCTCCAGCATGTCAGCATGCTTCCACTGAATGTCAACACTATGTTCTTTTCAAACTTCTGTCTCTGCAGTATTCTTTACACTTCAGTAACACTGTCAACAAAATACAAATAAACAATTAATACATATAGAATACAACATAAAACAATATGAAAAGAGAGTAAACAATCAATCAATGAAGCCCTGAGTTTTGGGATTTATCTTGTAGTTCAGATGTCTGATGAAAGTTGGGGTACCACTGTTCTGCAGGGCTCAGGCATTCTCTCTGGCCATTATTACAAGAGGCTGTTTCCATGGAGATCTGCATCGCAGGAAGAGGGCTTTCTGGTAGAGGTGCGCATCTCTGTAAGTGCCTCTGTGAGGTTTGCGTGTGTATGTCTGTGTGTTCTGTTCTGTGACTAGAGGGAACTAACTCTCCTGCAGTGACAGCCGAAGACCTACTATGACTATGACAACTGATACTCAAATGGTGAAAGAAAGTGTGGTTGTGTGGGGGCAGACTACATGACAAAATGACAAAGACAGAGTACAGGGTTTAGTGTGAGTATGAGTGGGCATGTCTTAGTGGGACATGCTGAATGTGTGTGTGTGTGTGTATAATGCACAGAGAGGGTTAAGAGGAAGATAGTATTATTAAAGCATTGAGCAGTGGGAGTGTGTGTGTGTGTGTGTGTGTTTTGTGATGCACCTGAGCAGAGTGTGTGTGCTGAAGCCTGATGAGAGAGGACAGCAGCAGACAAGCGCAACTGAACAAATTGGACGGAGACGAGGAGGAGGATGAAGGGGAGGATGAGGAAGAGACATCCAGCACTGTCTGTATCTGCTCCAACAGTCCAGTGTTACACAGCAACATGGACACAGCTGCATGAGAGAAAGAGAGAGAAAGAAAGAAAGAAAGAGAGAGAGAGAGAGTGAGAGAAAGAGAGAGAGACATAAAGAGAAAAGAGCAACAACAAATAGAAATAAAAAATAGAGTATTGGAGGACAAAGGGAGGGGAGTTGAAAATAGAGCAAGTCAGATAGGAAGATTGCAGGAAGAGGTGAGATAGAGGTAAAAACATTCTACAAATAAACAACCCAGCGTCGGATCATGAACTGAATGTAATTCTGTGTAGTTTTACTCAATCTTTTCACCCACTTATTCATTCACCTGCTATACAGCGAAAGCTCTGGAGTTCGGTATTTCACATACAGCTATGGTGGCTGTTTTTTCTGATAATCAGGAACAGCGTAATGGCCAGACCCTTCTGCATACTAATTAAAGACCCGACCACTTACTGACGCATTAGATCTACACATTGCTGCATGGCCTTGCTGATATATAACAACTAGTCTATTGTGTCCCAATTAGGTCTTTGATGTTGCTCCACGTACAGTATGTGGAGTGAATTATTGTTCATAAGTCACTTAAACTGTGTGTTCAGCATCAAGGTCACACGCTCTGTGTGTGTGTGTGCATGCAATGAGTCTTGATGCCCTTGTGTGGACAGAATGGTTCTTACACGTATTGCAGCAGTGGGCGAAGTCTAATCTACCTCAGCTTCGTAATACAGCATGCAGTATGAAATGTCCTTTTGAAAATCAACCTTTTAAGCACTCTGGTTGTAAATGGACTGCCATGTTCAAATTATAGAAATTGACCAGAAGCCAAGTTGTGCCATTATTCTCTGTGCTTGCATGGCAATGCTTGTAGAATTTGCCACTGATTGCCAGCTAAAACCGTTTCCAATAGATGCATATTACCCCAAAACTCCATATTTTGTTAAAGCTCATTCAAGTTAATCTCTGTTCATGTCTGGGGTGGTATCACATAAGATGTCATGTTTTTTTTTCTATCACAGCATTCATTTTATTCACAAGGAATATACCAGCAGCTGGATATCACAACAGCATGTGTGTGTGTGCGCGCACTTTTCAGTATTACTGTGTCCATGTGTGTGTAAGTCCGGGTGTGTTAATGTGTGCGAACAAGCAGTGAATTTGTATCTTACCTCTGTTACTACAGTGTGGGGGGGAACAAGTGAGGCGACAATACAGGTAGTTAAGAGCAGGACCCAGAGTGTCACTGCGGTCTGTTTTCAGCTTTCCTGCAAGGTTACTCACTACACACACACACACACACACACACACACACCAGGCTGTAATTTTAATAAATCTACAATTCATGAAGACCACTCATTCTCCAGTGACAATCAAAGGCTGATGATAATAACTGGTCTGCGGTCAAAGCCAAAGCAAACATCCCATCCCACTGTCCACTACAGCAAAAAAAACAACAACAAACAACTACAACAATAAAGACAACAACAATATCACGGAGCAGAGGGTGGCTGCTCATTAAGGCCAGATCACAGGGATGCAAATGCAGGGAGGCACCTCACAGGGAGATGACTGAGAGTAGCTGATCATTAGCCTGGCTTGCGCGACAAAGCTCATGGGAGCTTAGTCTAGCCATCCTACGTTATTAAACGTCTTCTGGGAGGCGGGCTTAACCTGCGTCCATCAGATGCCTCTGTATACTACTTGACGAATCTACAACCAATCAGACCACTCATTCCGATGACGTATGCATAAGCTTGTTTCTAATTGGTGCCCACAGATTTGGGAAAAATAATTCCTCTAAACAGGCACAATGGCCAGACTGACTTGCTCGCGAAATTGAATGCAGCGTCACTGGAAGTATGGGCGGGCCCAGGCTAGCTGATCATGAGAGGGAGACAGGAGATGGAGGCAGCAGGAGGACACACACAGAATTCGCTGTTGGTCTGTTACAGATCAGTGGCTGCACTGAGGTCAGGGTCACCGCACTCGACCCGTCCCGCCGGCGACCTTACCGTGATGGAGCAATTTGAAGTCCGTGCCGTCCATCTCGCTGCCCCCCGACGGCGCTGTCTGCATCAGGCACAGCAACTGCAAGATGAGAGGCAGAGAGGAGGGATCTGCAGAGACGGACAGGGAGACAGAGAAAGAGGGAATGGTGAGAGAGAACAAGGAGATGGACAGACTGCAGACAGACGGAGACGGAAAAAAGGTCTCCAGAGGTGATTGGGAGGAAGAGAGAGCAATTTAATACGAGTGGAATGGAGAACAGCAAGACTGTTGCTCGTTTTTGTTTCTTTATTTTGCAAAAGAGTGTGAGAGGGAGTGGGAGCAGAACGGACAGAGGTTCTTCACCTTATCTGACACCTGTTCTATATTCTTGGCTGCTCGCTGCAGTGTAATATAAATGTGTAATGTGTGTAATTTAGATCTGAAGAGGAGGGGTGTGTTTGACCCTGTGCAGACACTGTTCTCATATGGCCCTTCGAGACGCAATTAAACTAACACCCATCTCAGGGCAAAATTCAGCACTGCATGAGTAATGACACAAGGGAATGGGCCGCATTACACAGAGAGAAAGAGAGAAAGAGAGAGAGAGAGAGAGAGAGAGGTTAAAAAAAGGCAGTGTGTGTGGGAGGGAATGAAGGTACCGCTCATAATAGCAGTAGAATGAAGGAGAGGGGGAAAAAAACAGAAATGAATAAAAAAAGACCTAAAAAAGCAAGCCAGCAAAAATGAGAGAATTGAGACAATGTGAGAACTAGTGACGGTGTTTAGGAGAGAGAGACATGGCCACATATACAGAGAGAGAGAGAGAGAGGGAGAGCAAGAGCAATACTAACCTGGAGTGACTGACTACAACGAGGCAGCTCTAAGCAGAGGTTTGTGGCTTTATGCCAGACTTTTTGTCATCTGTGTGTCTATTTATCTGTTTGTCTGCTTGTCTAGGTATGCTTGCGTGTGTGTGTGTGGGTATGTGTGTCTTACTCCTGACTGTCTGCATCTGTGCTTGCAACTGCCAGCCAGCCAGTCTGTCAGTTGTGTGTGTGTGTGTGTCTGACCTGATGGCCCAGGCCCCTGGCCGCTGGCGGTGCTGAGGCAGGCCAGTCTCTGGAGCAGCTGCAGTAGGGCAGGCCTCAGCAGTGCTGACAGCGTTCCATCACATCCGTCTTTGGTCTGCAGGAGGCTCCTCAACTCGGCCAGGGCCCTTTGCCCCAGACTCTCATTGCAGGTCGCCACCAGCGTCTGACACACAGGGCACAAGACAGTGTAGACACACATGAGGCTTTTCTTTTTTAACTTCAACCATGGGGAGACCCATGGGGCAGTGGTTTACAGTAATTTTATGGAGTGTTATGGAGTGTTGCAAGGCACAACATGAAGGGTCAATTGGAGGGTCAACCACTCCACAATCACACACACAGACACACATACACACACTATCTAATATTAAAGGTGCTCTAAGCGATGTGACGCGTTTTTAGGATTAAAACATTTGTTGTTACGTACAGCAAACATCTCCTCACAATCTGCTAGCTCCCTGTCCCCTGAACACACTGTAAAAAAACGCGGTCTCTGTAGACAGCCCAGGCTCCACAAACGGCTAAAAAACACAGTGGGGAAACCTAGCATAACAAACGAAACGAAACATAACAAACATTGTTCCAGCCAATAAACGACAAGAAGGATTTGGAGGAGGGGTTGGGTGGGGGTTGCACGTTCATAAGTCTTTCAGGAAGCATGGGAGGGAGGGGGAGGAGGGAGCTACGCTCCGTTTTGTTTGACAATACTTCAAACGTCAACAAGAAGTGACATCAAACACCATCGCTTAGAGCCCCTTTAAGTCTAATATATACTGTTGATGATATCAGCACTATTTCCAGGGCCTATTCAGATTATTAATTTTTTATAAGAATTCCCATTAGCTGATTAGAAGAGCATCAGTTGCTCATCCTAAAGGCCTAGGATAGCTATAGTATATGTAATGCAATGTTGCATATAATTTTCTCCAGACGTTAACGGTTCCATAAAAAATGTCTGGGTTTATCTTCCAGCTACTGTGTCTGAACTAGCAATTCTCCCTGCAAGAAAATGAACGGAGCGACCGGAGAGAGCAAAGGAAGCGCGATGAGGAACGGATGTGCAAGAGTAACACTACGGATTTAAAAAGATATGTGAGTAACACTCTCTGGTTCCTGCCCTCACTGATGAGGATTTATCAGTAGGGGTTAACACTGGCTCACTGAGGCCAAAGCAAGATGGGTGTGTGCTGTGTTGGGTTCTGACAGCTTGTTGCCAATGCCAGTCCCTCTTTCTGTAGGCGATGGGTGATTTACTGCCATTGGGTCTTGTTCTCACAAGGTATCTGGCGGGACAGTGCCAGGGTCCCAGGTGACTTCTTGGAGTCTCTCATAAGCTCTACAATAATCTTTAGTATTGCCCGTCCGAACCGATGGTAGGCATGAGTTAAGTATAATAAATCAAAACACACAGACTGCAGTCTGGCATAAAAACTACATGGCCAAGTCAGCGCAACTGGAATTGGGCCAAGGTAATGTCTCCATTCTAGTGGGGACAAAGCATTTCTGCATCAGGCCTCCACTAGATGATCTAGTGTGCTTTACTGGCACTAAATGTGGAAAAGTTTTGTTAATCTCTACGTGTTCAAAAGGAAGCTTATGTCTCTACTGGGCTCAAGTTTTGTGTCTGTGTTCAGAGTTCTTGATTACTTTCTTTCACGAGCAGACACTGTGGGTCTTCAGAGGCTTTATTAAAGGGAGACTACTGATTTAACGGTCTAATGATCAGTCAGGGGAAAGGATGGACCCAACAGAGATACCAAGGTCCAATTCTTTCCAGAAAGCTGTAGGTAGAGGATGATATATTATCCTCAACAACTATTTTAGCACTGTTGCATCATTTAGATGCTAATCTACTAGCAACAGGAAGCATGCTTATGTAGCATACTAATTTTCAGCATGCTGCAGTCTGCTGCTAGCCTGTGACCACCCACACTTCCTGTGACCCTGCGTAGAATTTCACATACACTACAGTACAAACTTGGTGTGATAGCCTGACCTGTACAGCTACTGTACATCGGTCTTAGTTTCAGATTGCTTTCGATCTGACACTCCTGCAGGTTAAACAAGCGTTTCTGGGCATTGCTAGCCTGTGTCCCATCACAATCAATGCCTGAGGAGTATTTGCAGAACCTCATTTGCCTGACTTGCATTGAAGACTTAAAAAACTGAACACCACCTGAGGATCTATTTCTGTGACAACTGTCAGAAAATAGACAGTTAAGTTAGACTAATCAAAGGCACTACCTTCAACGTATTATGTGTGAGATTTGTGTGAGATGTGAGATCAGTTTAAAGAACACAAACGTCCTACAGATTATATGCTATTCTGTTTTTTCACATATTTGCAAACGTGTTGCTTTGCATGAATCCATTCATTACACACATACACCAAGCAGAAACCCAACATCAAACTAAAAAATACTCATGCTCACACTGCTGAGCACAAGTTGTAGCTCCCTGGGTGAGAGCTGAGGAGACCTGCAGCACGAAGAAGACAGAACAAGATAGAGAATAAAACAACAAGAGAATGAGATAAAGAGAGAGATGGAGAGAGAGAGAGAGAGAAAAAGAGAGAGTGAAAAGAGAATAGTAAAGCAAGACAGAGGCCAGCACAAAGAGAATCGGAGAGAACACACAACGTTTGTGTTCCCAGTGGAACAAGGAAGTCAGAATCGAGGTAGTCTGCACCCCCATGCCTCCCCATGCCTTCTGCTATGATGTGTGGCAGGCTGTATGTGTGTGTGTGTGTGTTGCTGGTATTTATCTGTGGCTTACGGCACTCTGAACCCAGTAGCTGGATCCAGCCAGCTTGAAGATGCGTCTTCTACCCACAAAGCCTGGCTACATGTCAGTACGTGTGATTGTGGTCCAAAATCCTCCAGGCTGCTTGTATGGCGGTGCTCCAAATGAGATGAATCTGGCTCATCTGAAGACTAGAATTTGTGTTCTCTGTATGGTCTGCTCTAGAATTTCTCATCTCTCTCTCTCTCACACACACATAGACACACACAGACATGCAAACACACAAACACATACTTCAAGGATTTTCCATATTCTGCATAACTAAAACTAGATAAAGTGCCCCGATGCATTGTGAGAGGTCTATTCTATAATTTCTCTCTCTCACATTTTCCTAGTGAGAACAGTTTGCATAAGAAAGTGTTCAGCCCTCAGAGACACAAGTGAGTCTAATCTGTTCCCTGACATCTGCTGCCAGAGCATCCTGCCCCTCCACAGCATGTGTACAGTCTACTGACGTCTAGATGTCCTTGTCTAGAGAGCTAAACACCTACCAAAGGCAAATTCTTTGAATATGCAAGTATAGTTGGTCAATAAAACCTGATTCTGATTATGATTATGATGCTGCCAGTGCACCCTGTCCCTCTATTGTATGTGGGCCTAGAGTCTACTGTGTGCTGCACATCTCCCTCACCAGCAGAGTCAGGGTTGCACGTGGGTTCTTCTTCAGCACGGCCTGCAGCACCGATGAGGAGGAGGAATACAGCTTTGAAGAGGAGGTCGATGGTCCTGGTTGGACCTCTTGCTCGGCCGGGGGCTGATGGGACAGCCAGAGTTTCAGCGTCTGCAGACCAAAGGGATCGGCCAGCTCAGGGTAGCGGAAGATGAGGTGCAGCAAGGCTGGGTGATGTGTGTAAAGAGCAGGGAAATGGCAGTAAGCCAGGGCCTTACTGATGCTGTTAAGAGGCGCCTACAGAGGGGGTGGGACACAGATGAAACACGGATCACACGGAGGAAACATGATACGTGATAAAAGATAAGTCAAGGATAGAGATTAAGAGCTAATGACTGATTGAGAAAGAGTGGGTTTCCCACAGAATTGGGATTGGGATTGTGGGGGTTTGTCAGTGTTTGTTAGAGACTAGGTTGTGTGGAGCAGTTTCATATGACATAAATGTATAGGAGGTACAACAAAAATAAATAGCTTCTACATTTCTTTGTAAAGCAACTTTTAATTGTTGATGTAATTTTTTAGGTTTTCAGGACTGAGGGGGTGGTCTTTCTGCCTTTATTCGGTCAGGACAGTGAAAAGTGACATGAGTGGGAGAGAGAGATTGGATTGGATTGATGAGGATTGGGAAATGACCTCGAGTCAGACTCAAACCTGTGTCCCCGGGTTTATGGTATGGTGTCCCTGCAACTTTGGCGATTTTGTCATTGAAAATATTTATCTTTTCTGGGAACATAGTGAAGGTGGGAGGTGGGAGAGGACTCCTAATGGAGTACTTTTTTTTGTCAATGAATTTTAGGCATATCCGTTCACCGTCTTTCAACAGTCATGAACAATGAATTGAAGAGAAGAGATACGAGAGAGAGAGAGAGAGGGAGACAAAGATTGTAGAAAGACAGAGAAAGAGAGACAGAGACAGAAACAGAGATTGTAAAAGAGAATGCAGATACATGTGTTTTACCCAATCTAGCTCTGGGCTCCTGACGTGGCTCACGGCCAGCAGGTAGAGGGCTGAGCGGAGCACACAGAGGGGCACTAAGGCGTCCCCCAGCTCTGGCAGAGAGCACAGCACTGCCACCATGCAGGAGAACAGCATGGGCTCAGGGAGCAGCCTGACACACACAAGCACAAAGAATCACAAAAGGAATGACAGAACAATGGGCAAGCTCATGTATTTAGGACTCTGCTGCACACACACCAGAGCAGATATGTGTGTGTACAGTATGTGTGTGTCACAGTGTAAAGGCACAGAGAAAATCCCTAAGGCCACGTGTGACAACATTTCTATAATGCAAGTACGCACACAAAACACACTCGCACATACAATACACAGTCATACAAACACACAGATATTACCGCCCACACCGTAAGAACATAATCTGTGAATATTTATTAGTCACAAGCAAGTGTTTGAAATTTTGTGGCATTTAGAGATGTCAGGCTTCACAAGGCATTCATGTGCATTGTGCGTCTGTGTGTGTGTGAATGACACACACTTATGGATTTGCTTGTGTCTGTGTGTGTGAGTAACAAATTCTTAAAGTCATACTGTTTGTCCCTGAGTGCTTCTGTGCCTGTAGCATGAAATACTACTAGGTTTTTGTGTGCTAAAGGTGTGTTTTAAGGTGTGTGTGCACCTGTGTGTCACATTCTTCTGTCAGAGACTGTCTGTCTGCCTGTGTTTGTGCCTGTGTGCCTATGTGTGCCTGTGTGCCTATGTGTGTGTGTGTGTGTGTACCTGTCCCCGTGCAGCCGGGCGATGTGCAGCAGGCTGATGAGGCAGTGCTGAGTGGCTCGGGGAGTCCCTGAGGTGTCTGTCAGCAGGGAGGGCCACTCCGCCAATCGGCTGCACAGCGACGGCAGAGAGGCCTCCAGCAGCCCCAACTGCTCCTCTACCTCTACACCACAGACAGATGGGGGTGGGGATTAGGGTGGGGGGTGGTTGAGGGTTGAAAATATAGAGAAAGAGAGGAAACGGGGGGAAAAAGAAATCCAGAGAGAGAAAGAGTAGGGGAGAGTAGGGAGAGGAAGAGGAAGTGAAAGATAGAGTGAACAAGTAAGCAAGTGAGAGACATACAGACAGGTAGGAGGAGAGAGGGGGGCAGAGATGCAGAAAGAGAGAGAAAGAGAGTAGGAAGAGCAAAACAAGTAAGGGATACAGAGACAGGTAGGAGGAGAGAGAGAGAGACAGAGAGGGAGGGTGAAAACAGAGGCAGTGACACACAATCACACATCTATTTTTATTCCATGCCTACTTCATTTCTATTTCAGGCAGGACTTAAGCTTTTGGGAGATCAGTCCCCAGTGGAGCACCCCCACACACAGACACAAACACACACACACGCGCGCGCACACACACACACACATCATACCCTCCTGATGTGCACGGGCTGGCTGGGAGAGGAGACATTTACTGAGTTTTAGGAGGAAGTCACAGCAGGCAGCATTCAGACCTGAATTCCTGAGTGGAGCGGGAGAGAGAAAGCGCAGAGAAGCAAATAAGGGAATATGAGACGACAGTGTACTTAACATATATGCCATTTTATAACATCCTCAATATACAAGACTAAAGAGGGACCAAAACAGATATCATAACATTGCATCATTACACATTCTATTAGTGCAACTGCTTTATCTGCCCAGCAGGCCTCTTGATAATGACCAATATAGGCTAATCACCTGTTTCCTGAGCACATAGCTGCCTTGTGCTCCAATACCAGTCTAATGAAACCAGAGGAAGCTGCCAAAACAGACACATAGCGAAAAACAGAGTAAATTATCATCTCTCTAAAAAAAACATGAGTACTAATTTGTAGTATGTAGACACAATTAAAATCTTTTTCACTCTAGAAATTAGAGTGACACATTAAAAATGGTGTACACTAATGATGACAGACCGATAAGCAGTGTTACTATACAGGGATGCACTATACAGAAATTACATGAGATTACTTGAACAACATGAGCTATGCTGTAAACGTGAAAGACCTATGGGTCCTCACACCCACCTAGCTTGAGGGCAAACATTGGCATTAGGGTGGGCAGCAGAGTGAACTGGTAGGACAAGATGGAGAAGAAACGCTGAAGCACCTGGGTACTGGGAGCCTGCTCACACAGTCTCTGCACACACACACGCATATGAACACACATTCGGTACATCGCATTAAAGTGTATACATCCATTATGCAAGAAAAAAGAAATGCGAAACAATGAGTACAAAACAGCAGGAGTGTGTGTGTGTGTGTGTGTGTGTGTGTGTGTGTGTGTGTGTGCATGTGAGCTCCTTTGTGTGTGTGTACTAGAGGACCAATAGAGACTAGTGGCTCACAGTAACAGTGGGGATGAGGACAGTATCACAGCAGTGCAGCAGGCTGAGACAGAGGGCCTCCAGAGAGTCCTTCCTCTGCTGGTGCGGGGCTGTGAATGCATTTTCTTTCAGACTGGGCTCAGAGGAACACTGCTCCGCAAGTCTATACATCCGCATACACACACACACACACACACACATACAAAGTTGCTTTTCTTTTTTTTTTTTTGCCAGACGTGACCAACTTTTCTAACTTGTAACAATCACAGTGCTTAGGCTAGCAGAAAACTCCCAGCATCACACGACAGGGAATGAAACATACATTAATCTCTCACCTACAGGCCTCATGGAAGCAGACCAGGGCTTGGAGTAGGAAGCTCCCTGCCTTTGAAGCCTGGTTGCTGGGGTCTGCACCAGGGAGGACCCCCTGAGAAAATCAATTATGAATGGTAAGAATAAGGTATCGTGCACGCATAAAATTAGTACATTTTTATTTGTGAAAATGCAAAACTGAAAAAGTTAATCCCAGCCTCTGGCTTTATGAATTTTTATTTGTGACAGAAAAATTAATGCAAAATTGAAATGCTTCTAGTCAGGAATCCTAATCTGAATGGTCAAAATGCTCATCAACTATTTTCTCAAAAGTCTCACTCACTGAGCTCCTCTGGCGTGTAGTAATGGGCACAGGTAACTCAGTGCACCTGGTGATGATAGCCCCAACAATCTTATTCAGCTCTTTATACTGCACTGGGCTTGACTGGTGCTGGAGCCTGGGGGAACAAACTGTTTCAAAACACAGGCGGCGCTTGCATAACATAATGTTATGGCCGTGAAAACCTTACATTTCACAGAGTGAATACTTCTGTGCAAGTCTATTGAAACACGAATTGCAGCACTACGACCTCAACTAACATGTAGTGTTCTTGTGTTGAACGCTGAGTTGATGCCATGCTGCATATCAAATTGAACATGTGGCCATCGTTATTATGAGTATTTGGTGTTTGTTCTGCATATTCTTATCTGTGCGAGTAAGTGAAAGAATAAATATATATATGAATAAATAAATGAATAAGGGAATAAATTAGTGAGAATATGTAGACACTGTATATGTGTGTGTGTGAGCGTGAGAGAGAGAGAGAAAGAGAGAGTGAGAGAGAAGCCTCTTTTATATAGGGATACGACAGACAGACCTTGTGCATTCTCTTTAGTTAACAAAAGTTTCTGTAAGTATTTATGGATAGAAACACACACACAGAAATACATGTGTTCTGATTAAACATTTATGTAGAAAAAACATTTATTAAGAAGTTATCAGAACATATACATGTATGTATGGTGTGTGTGTGTGTGTGTGGGGGGGTGTCTTGTCAAAATGGCACAGAGGCGGACATACACACACACACACACACACACACACACACACACACACACACACACACACACACACAGACACATACACATAGACTTGTGAAGCAGAGTCACACTTCAACAACCATGACTGATTGAATGGTGGATGTGTTTGTGATGGAGGGAGAGATGGATGGTGCGCTTGCGTTCACCTGAGGAGGGCAGTGGCGGCGCGTGCTGCATGAGAGGTCACCCGCAGACAGGGAGAGGACACACCAGATAACACCACCTCTGCCACAGCCACAAACCCTGCACTGGTCGGAAAGAGACGCACTGCTTCTGGCTGCCTGCCAACAGTGACAGACACAGAGACAAAGAAAAGGGGGACTGTTACGGCTGTATGTGTTTGTTCCCTGTTCTGTTTGTCCCTTTTGGTTTGCCATGGCTCTAGCTCTCCTCGGATACCTTGAAGGTGATTGGCTCAATTGGAAGCACCTGCCCGCCTGATCAAGACCTTGATAAAAGCTCCAAGTTCCTGCTGTTGGAGAGGCTTTTGGTGTGGGGACTGCTGCTTGTCTTGTTGCCTCCCAGTCTGCGATTTGTGTTATGTAGTGTTAATTTTGTGTCTTGTCAATATGTGTAATAAATCCCCACTGGTTGGGCATTACTTTTAAAGGTATTTTCTGTTTTAACTTGGGTCAATGGTGCATTATTGTTCGCCTCAGTAGGGCCATTTTAGTATGGGGCGTAACAAATGGGGGCTCGAGTCCGGGATTGAACGCCTATGAGGTGAGAGTGTTAGTGTGTATTTGTGTAGCGGTGAAGACTGCAGTAACATGCATTGTGTGACTTGTTGCAGTAGATGCACTCCACAGTTGTTGGGTCACTTGTTGGTTGCAGCTTAAGGGTAAGTTGGCAACGTTTGTGTGTAGTGGTTGACTACAGTGTGACCATTTGTGGTGGGTGTTGCAATCTACTTTTTGGTTAAGTCACTTATGTGTTATTGTTTGTGTCAGTCTTGCTACGTTAAGTTGTGACCTGTGTGTGGGATGTAGTCACTCCACGGATCGGTGGATCTTTCTGTAGTGGATGTGGTCTCCCTGTTTGGTTGGGTCACTTTAGTGTAGAGCTGCCTGTATCACAGTAACTTGTATGTGTGGTAGAAGGCCACATGGTGTCCATTTTGTGTTGTGGAAGTGGCAGTTTACTTTTGGGTCTTTGTTTGTAGTTGGTCTACTTTTGTGGCCCTTTTCGTTAGTGGCTGTCTGACTCCACTTTAGTGTTGGTCACCTTTGTTGCTGTGGTGGTGCAGGTATGTGGTGCTCTTTGTGTCTGTTCTGTGTTCACCTCATGGTGGTAGCCATTTTGTACCGTGGAAGTGGCATCCACTTGCATGGCTACCGGTTTAGCTGCTCAATCAGGTGCAGCACCTTAATTGGCCCGTTGGCGTGTTAGATCTTGTTTAAACCATGTTGACCCTAGTTGTCACCTTTCTAGCAGCAGTCCCAAAAATGTGATGGTTTTACTTGTGCACTGAGCTCATTTGCTCAGGGTTTTTGAATTGTAACATTCCTGGGTGGAACTCCGTGTGATGTACTGGCAGTTGTATTTTCTGCACTTTTTGAAGCATAGCTTAGTTAGTGTAGGTAAAGAAGTTTACCGGAAGACTCATGTTTTCTTGTCAGGAGAGAGGTAAGCTCTACACAGGAGTAATGAAGTGTGAGGCTTTTCTTTTCTCTTTTTCCTGTGCTTCAAGTCAACTGCCATGCTAAATCTCTGGAGCTGTGTCACTTCATACAGTCTTGTTGTATAACGCCTAATTTAAGTGTTGCAATGAATAAATGGTAATGTTGGTGTGATGTCATGTTGAATGTGTTATTGTAAAAAATATTTATTCATTGTTTTAAGGGTGGGGGTGTTACGGCTGTATGTGTTTGTTCCCTGTTCTGTTTGTCCCTTTTGGTTTGCCATGGCTCTAGCTCTCCTCGGATACCTTGAAGGTGATTGGCTCAATTGGAAGCACCTGCCCGCCTGATCAAGACCTTGATAAAAGCTCCAAGTTCCTGCTGCTGGAGAGGCTTTTGGTGTGGGGACTGCTGCTTGTCTTGTTGCCTCCCAGTCTGGGATTTGTGTTATGTAGCGTTAATTTTGTGTCTTGTCAATATGTGCAATAAATCCCCACTGGTTGGGCATTACTTTTAAAGGTATTTTCTGTTTTAACTTGGGTCAATGGTGCATTATTGTTCGCCTCAGTAGGGCCATTTTAGTATGGGGTGTAACAGGGACAAAGTTACTGTTGTGTCTAAAAAAAAGAAAGGGAGAGAAGAAAAAGCTAAAAAGTGAGGGAGACCAAATCACTGAAAGACAGACAGGTGTCACAAAGAATTTTTTTTTGAGAAGAGACAACGGACTCCATAATATTTTTTATTTGTTAAAGACCATGGAGTAACAGTGGTGCGTTGAGTCGTGCATGTTGCCACAACAGGACAACCTCATATCCAGAAGCCTTTTTCCACTCAAGCTGAGCCACTTGGTATTTTGTCAGGCCGTTGTGGCAACAAACGAGCAACCCTCAGCTTCTCTTATCTAATGAAGTAAGCACTATGTGTGTGTGTCTGTCTGTCTTTGTGTGTGTCTGTGGGGGTGGGGGCTCTCGAGCCATTTCTCCTCTATGGTCATGAATTGGGTTTAACAGTTACCAGTGATTAACATGAGACAGAAGGATGGATAAAAATGAAAGCACACGTGCACACACACACACACATAAACACACACTCTTGGTGCCTTCCTTGATGAATATGCACTTTCATGGATCCTGCTATATGCTAATAATGACTGCATGACAAATTAGCAGTACTAGGGAATAATGGCATTCTGCTTTTCCTGAGCCATCATTGTTGCTGACTGAATAGGCACTAAAAGACATTTGCCCACTGCCTGCCACTTCAACGACTACATATTCCCAAAAATGGCAATTAGGATCATTATCTCATGGATATAATAGATCTGAGATCTAAATTATTTATGCACAATGAGCTATACTTCAAAGATGCAGCAGTGCACATAGGCAATAACAAGGAATGAGGACATACTGTACAGAAGGCAGTTTGGTGGAGCGCTCACAATGTCAAGACTTCTCATTATTCTTTAATGGTAAATCTTCCCGACTGCAAAATCCCCAAAAAAAAAATTTATAAAAAAAATTATGAATTATAAAAAAAGTTTGTTATAATAATGTCCACTGCTATGGCCATGGAATAATCAGGTGCAAAATACTTTCAGTTTAAGCTACCCAGATTGCATGTGCCTAAATTAGCTCCTTAATGACAGAAAATTGAAATACTTCTTGAAATACTACCCCCACACTTAGTTTGAACAATATAGTGGATTCATTAGACTGTCACCTTGTCGCCAATGTTACTGTCGTAACTGTCCAATGAATTTAATTGAGTCCTCCTTTTGGATAGGACAAGTACATGTATAGGTGTGCTTTTGGGAGAATAGGGCAAGAATGACTCAAATGCTGCCATAGCCGGATACAAAACATTGTACAGTATATATGTATATAAAAAGACAGCAGCAAAATAGTGCATGTCGCAACAGGACAGCAATAACCATGGCAAGTACAGTAGTATGCAACACACAGCAATAATAAACAATGGCAATAACCATAGAAATCCTTGTCAAACCAAAAGTTTTTGACCGGGCAGCATTTTTGGTTAAAATGTCTTACAAATAAAGTACAAATAAAGTACATCTCACAGTAGAACAGCTGGGGAAATGAGGCCGCTGACTCCTCTCACTTCTCAAAGAGAAGCTATATAAGGGGTTAAAGGCCCACTATGCAACATCATTTAATTAATCTGTTTCATACTGTTTAGGATGCAAAAATGAGTCATTACACGGCGAACGAACGGTGTAGAATGCGCCACTGTGGCCTATAGCAGTAGATACTGCACTTGCAATGTTCGCGCGGACCGCCTCCAATAGAATGCAGTGCAATACAATGCAATACAGAGGTCTTTAGAGGGAGCTTGAGAGAGAAAAAAACAGAACGTTGCTTAGCCCCTCTTTAAGAAAGAATACAACACACATCTAAGTGAACATGAAAGACTGTGCTCATGCAAAGACCAGACTGCGCTGATGTCAACCTCATTGTACTGACATATACAGCAAGGTGACTTATCACCTACAAATAAAATACAGTTTTACAAATTGACAGGATGTCCATTATTCCATGATAACTGGACACCTATGCTGTAGAATAGGGTAAAAAGGTTTAATCCACGATTCTATACCAATGCCATTTAGTATGCTATTTGGTAACCATAACAACTAAACAAACTAGAGAATTCTTATGGATCCACTTTCATAAAGACTACGTCAATGCAACAAAACAGATGCATTTTTGTAAATTATAGCTTCAAGAAACTAAATATATTGTGGGATAAATAAAAAGTGAGATAATGGCCTTGGAGATGTCTCGATAGATAGGAAAAAATTGACTTGCCGGATTTGGGGTGGTGCTTTTTGCCCCCAATTTTTCTATTACTATACTATATACAGTAGGGACACTCTGAAGGCTGTTCAACTAAACCCCTGTATACCTTAACAGGCTGCCTTAAACCTTGACTCCCCAATGCACTCTAAAATAAAAATCTAAAGGTATAACTGAACAATGTGCTGACTTCACCTGACCCATGGACAGCCCAGCACTTCCTACCTGTCCAGGATGACAGTGAGAAGTTGGAGGCCTTGTTTCTGCACCTCCAGGTTTGTCAGCTTCAAAACATCCTTCAAGCTACGCACCAGAGGCTCAATACCTACAGAGAGGGAGAGAGAGAGAGACTATACATGACTAAACATGAGACATGTTTCACTGGCTTATAGTTTGATGCTCCATGCATAGGCTACTCAATTAAGGAATATCTTTTAATATACACAAGCCTTACCATAGACAGTGTGGCACTGGGAGAAGAACAATGACTCATCAGCCAGTAACAGCAGACAACCGTAGGCCGACCACAGCATAGCATCACTACTGCTACTCAAGCGCTCAAACAGGAACTCTTCACCACACACATACACACACACACACACACATACAGACAAACAAATTGACAGACATGAGTGACAGCTGGGGGGATGCATTCATATGCACACACACTTTTGCACACACACACACACACACACACACACACACACACACACACACAAACAGGAACTGCAAGGCCACTACAATGTGAGAGAAGGATACATGTCTTGTTACATGTCTGCTATACATGATTTATACTATGAGTGAGTTAGTTAGTCAGCAAACTGAACTAAGTGAACTAACTAATGGACTAGCTGGACGACGTGCTTGTCTCACCGGGTAGGTCGGCCTGGATGAACTGTGGGCAGTACTGACTGGGGGAGTGCACCAGTGCAGCCGCCATGCAGCGAGCACTAGCCACCTGCAGAATCTCATCTCCACTCAACAACAGCTGCAATAACAGACACGTGCACACACACACACACATATATACATATAACCACACACAAAAACTAACTCACATTTCAACGTCAATCTCGAAGAACATTTGCATGTAGGCATTTATTTGTTAATACTGCGGTCATGATTTTAATACATACCGACACACATATTATAACTATCCACATAGCTGGTGCAGGAATAACTATAACTAAAACTATATATGTTTGCTACACTATGATTTTGAGACCATTTCCCACTTCCATTTAAGGATTACAGTATATCAAGTTTTACCAAATGTCTAATGGAGATCCCTACTTAAGTTGGATTCTAGTCCAGGAGCAGATCTAATCTACAGTATGTGCTAATAAACTAGTGTGACTGTACATGGTGTGTACAATTGAGCTTGTATTATTAGCAAGAGTGACTTGTTTGTGTGTGTGAGTGCATGCTGGGGGGACTCTATGAGAACCTTCTTGAGGATGAGAGGCAGAGAGCAGTGCTCTGTGGAGGGCCAGTCCTGGGGGCCGTCATGTTCAACGCTGGGCTCAAGGCTGCAGTTCATCAGCACCGATACAACCTCACCCATCTCCAGCATCTGCTTTAAGACGCCTGGCACACACACACACAAACATTTATCAGACACATGTGCAGCCGGAGGTACACCCCCCCCCCCCCCCCCCTTTATATATCTATATATATATATTTTTTGTTATTTTCGTCTATCTTCTCCACTCTGACAATTATAAAACCTCTCCCATTTATTTTGCCAATATCAAGATCACACCATTTCTCCTACAGATGCAGGGCTCCCTCACCCAGGCAGTTGATGGTGAGCTGAGGGGTGAAGGCGTGGTGGAGGGTGAGCAGGATGGAGCGGGCCATGCCGTCCCTCAGGAGGGTGGGCAGAGACTGGGCGGCAGCAGGGACTTCCCACACTCGACGCAGGATGTAGCACACGGAGGCCTTCAGCGCCTCATCAGGATACTGCAGCCCCACACTCAACCACTCCAACAGAGACACTAGCACAAGCCAGAGAGACAGACAGAGAGAGAGAGAGAGAGAGAGAGTAAGAGAAAGAGAGAGATTGGAGAAAGGAAAACCGGTGAAGCAAGAGAGTGGAGACAGGGATTAGAGGAGCAGGCACAGGAGGGGAGAAGGGGGAGAAGGGGTGTAAAGGGAAAAAGAAAGAGATAATCATGTAATAAGGTAGAGACACAGAGAGGGAGAGGGGCAGAGAGAGATGGACACAGCGGGAGTGGAAAGAAGAGAGGGGAGAGAAGTGAGAGATGGATGTATTTCTTTGCTCTTCTAATTGCAAAAATAGCAGGTTCATGCATATTTCTTCAGACAGTGTAGTCTTTCTCACATTGTGTCTGAATCGCTAGGGCAATGTCTTCAATCACAGAAAGTTAAACAAAGCCAAACCTTCCACGCCGCCACAATAAATCTTATTACACACTAACAGTTGCCGGCACAGATAAGACATTTCCAGTGAGCAAGACAGAATGCCAAAGAAAAAACACAAAAAAGTGACGGAAGTGCTCTAAAAAATGTGAGGAAACTGTGTAATGGAATAAAAATGGAAATGAGAGATGGAACACATTTAGAAGGAGAGGAAAGCAGACACAGACAGATGATGACATCTAGTAACAGCATTGACAGAGTGAGACAGCAAAAAGAGTAAGTGCAGTGTTTTTTACAGAACACTGTAGACATATCCACTGCCAACAGGTTTTGAGGATTCTGTCATTTATTACTGTTCTATTTTAATTTAATTTTTTTTTCAGTCTGTTTTCAGCCCTCCACATGTCTGTCTTCAGACAGTTTTCAGTGAGAGACTGTTCAACATCAACCCACTCCGTTCCACCTTTGGCTTTTAGGCTGTATGTTTGAAACGGCAGGATCCATGAACGTGATGCGTGATGCTAGACAGTAAATGGAGGCTTCACCACTTAGATTATTGTCAATGAGCATAAGTTCATGACAGCTTCTAGATCTCATTGGTGGGGATTGTTCCTCCGGCTGGGGAGCTGGGGATTGGTGAGGAAGCTCTGGCAGTGGTGGGGTTCCGGCAGATTAACCCCCCCCCCCAGCAGTGAGCGGAGAGGAGAAGACAGCAGAGCAGAGCTATCTGGGGAAGCCCAGAGCAGAGCAGCAGAGGAGCAGAAGCACAGGAGCCACGGCAACAGCAGAGCAGAGAACAACCTAGGAAATTCAAACAACAAAACAAAAACCGGAGGCAAAGCCCACAAATAATGCAGGGAAACAAAAACACATGCCTTTGGCACAATTTATAAACCTGCTGATGTCGCATTTGCAGTCCAGAGCAAAAGATGTTGATAACGATCTAGCCTGCTAAAGAAGCCGAATTAAATAGCAAATTCACTCATCGGAGAGATCAACACTGAGTTTACGTGTGTGTGTGTGTGGGGGGGGGGGGGGGGGGGGGTGGGAGTATGAGAGTGGAGTATAGAATTCAGAAAGAAAGGCTACCCTGTCTGCTGACATGGCTTAAAACAGTCAATAATGGCTGCCCGCATAGGCTGGTGGACTCAAGCACAGTGCAAAGTGTAAAGCCACCCCCGCACACACACACACATTACTCACATACGTAAAAATGGCACACTACATTTGCACTTTTCCTTAGCAGGCGACCACTGTACAGATGAGTGCTTTAGCAAATTTATGTGAAATGCCAGTCAGTGGGACATTAAACAGGAACCCCTGGCCAACATCAGACAGATTTACCTTGATCTACCTGACTGAACTGTAAAACATAACAGCAAAATAAAGGCACTGCGGGCTTGATGTTGAAGGTAAAGGTGAGAGAGGAAGAGCAGAGAACCTTTCGATCATTACCGTCTTTCTTACATGCTTCCCGAACACACGCTTTGGTTTCACAATACATACAATTTCACAACGCATCTGAACATCAACGTATAATGTAAAAGATCAACATATACTGTACATCTCAATGTATCCTATAAAAAAACATCCCTTGCAGAAGCTTAAGTCTGCTGTCACTGACAGTAACATTCAACCATTCTCTTTTCTCTTGATCAGTTGTAGTCCAAAAATAAAACCCAACAACTAACAGAGACAACTCAACATGAGTAGTGGCAAAGACAAAAATCCTCGAGGTTTATTGTAACGAATCCGGGAGCCTGATACAGTGCGTGCGTTAAACTGCCACCGTACAAACTCGCCATACAAATGCAAACAGTCAGTTTAAATACATTTCTGTTATCCCCTTTGACCATTTGGCATGAGTTCTTCCTTTGTCTGAAACTTGTGTATTGCATCTCAGCTGAGATGTCTATGCCTACGGTGTCAAAGGAAGCAAACAGTAATTGATTGTCGGTGTGCGAGGTGTTATAGGTTGTGTGTGTGTCTGTGTGTGTGTGTGTGTGTCTGGCATGGTGTGTATTATGATAGCGGAAAACCTGATTGATTGTCGCTGACAACCATTTAGAAATTACACATTTAGAAATTTATACTACACAGTATCACTTATGTGAAGACATGTCTGTGGGATTTCTCATTACCGTGATGACAGGCTAAAGTCTTGGCCAGAGCAGGAAGCGCATCCACCAACTTCCCCAGGAATGTGAAGGTGGGCAGGAAGCCTCGCACACTCGCCTGCTTGCTAAGCTGAAAGAAATATTGACTGCCATCATTTTTTAACATTCAGAAGAACCTTCTTGCAAAGATCTATAATGGTGAAAACAACTGTAACTATAACAACATTCACACCAACTAACTATAAGAATAGTCTCTGAGTTTCTGCCCGTCTCCAAATCGTAGTCTAATTATTTATAGCAATACGTAAAACAATAACCAACCATTACCATTGTAGTTTCTGTTACCAATGTGTTTATGTTTGTTTAATGGAGTGATTACCTGATTTGACCATTTCTATGTGAGATATCTAAGGGCCTTTGGATTTTCTAAACCCTTTACTTTCTACAAATTCCATTCTGTCAGATATCACAACCCCCTGTGAAGTTCAACTATTAACTTTTAATTCATCCTCTTATATAGTAATAAGAGAGCGGAGTATAAAGTATAATCGTTTTCTACAAAAGAACTAAAACTAAGACTTAACTGAGTTACCGCTTCAATGGCAAATTAAACTTCAGAACTAAACAGCTTTAAACTTAAGCATGTGTAGTTACATAAGATAAGGCTCACATGTGTCCAAACATTCCGACTTTGGTGCCCTCCCCACCTCTCTGGCATGACAATACAAATCACATCCACTTTCAGGTAAATGATAAGAGCCTTTTCACTATTAAGATAGTTAGAAGTCATTGGTTTTATAGATTGGTTTTATAGACAGTAATCTTTCTCTATCCACAAAATGAGGAAAAGTTTGTGTGCTGTTAGAGAATTGTGTGTCTCATTCATTTGTGTGTGAATGAAAAACTAATCCACATAAAAGGTCTGAGTCATACCTCTGTGTGGATGTCATTCAGCACATCTTGCACAAACTTCTCACTCTGCAACTCCAGGAGTAGATGAACAAGAACTACACACACACACACACACACACACACACACACACACACACACAATAACCCCAAATGTTCATTATAGTCTCCAGTAGCCCTGTTTATACTATAGAATAAAATGGCTGAAAACTGTAACTGCCGTAACAACTTTACTCAATTATACTTTCTAAGCACAAGGGCTTGGACTGGGCCCCTGACTGTTGAGATGGGCTTGTAGTCAGGTATAGTTCCAGGTTTAGCTCTGTTAAAGCCTAGCCCAGTCTAGTATAAACTTCAAAGTGCAAGCACTAGGTTTGGCCCAAAGTATAAATGGGGATACCGTAAGCAAATGCCCCTGCACGCAAACACTGTCTGAAATACAATTTCTAGTGTTTGCTAACTTTGGAATTCACCTTTTCACATATTTATAAAATTGTATCAAATAAGTGCTGCTTCTCCAAACGTATACACCCCAGAAGTAGTAAATTATCAAAAAGAAAAAAGCAAATTATAAAAATAGGTCACAGACAGTTAACCACCCATATAAGAACCATGCTGAAGTAAAACAGTAATGTAAATAGAAATCCACAATGGTTGTTTGCCTTACCTTGTACACTCTGTTCCAAAGTAGCTGAGTCATCTGAGGAGTGAAGCATTCCTGGCAAGGGATTTAAATATACCTTAACCCAAAGGGATTTTGTGTTCATGCTAATCGTGTTTGTAGTGACATGCTAGAATACTACTGAATAACACTGCTGACTTAAGATACAGGCAAATTAGTGACATGACTGAACCTTGTTAACCTTTAAGTGGATATGAGTTTTTCTGTATTCTTTTGGTATATAATTCATAATGTTAACTGTAGTGTTATGTACTGTTGCTCTGGTTAAAGTGTCTGCAAGATACTACACAACCATTGTGTCCTGTCTTATTTCAAAACTCAAACTCAAAGTTGTTGATACCAAATTCAATTGTTATTAACAATTACTAAATTAAAATGTTTTCTTCTGATATAGATCAGCAGTCTATCAGCAGTCTTACCCAGTAAAGAGGCAATAAAGTGTAGACACACTGTGTCATCTTGAGACAGCAATTCTTTGATGGCTCCAGGGGAGCGCTTCAGAACTCCCCCCACTCCTGCCAGTGCCACTGACTTTCGTACACACTACAAAAATAATACTTCAGAGTAATATGAATAGCTCCCAGTTACTTCAGATAATAGTTTTTTTTCTCACTGTACTTACCGAAACCTCTTTACTCTCCATCATCTCAATGACACAAGCAACACACAGCACCACATCACCGGCAGTTGGCCCAGTAATTGCGGACCAGCGTGGGTCGTGCCTGAAGTGAATCTTCTGGTAAATAACGTTTACACCAGACATTTTTTCGGTTTTACAGTGGCCCTAAAACATACGTTGAGGATTTAATATGTATAAGTAGTGGTACAAATCGGAATTAATTTGTAAAGTTTGTGTTATTTTCTAAAGCTTAACTGTAAAGTTAGCCATCCTCTTTACCTTTGCAAATTAGCATGTTAGCTACAATGCAACCCTTAATAAGCCGTGTTATTTAACTAGCCAGTAGGCTAGCTTGCTTAATAAGACATTTAAATATTATAGTCCCAACATACCTTACAGGTTTAACTTAAGTTTAACTTAAACTGAGCACCAGGAGAGATGTGTGTCAGCACATGTGAGCCTAAATGTCCCATGCAAAACTCACTCACGAGAATTAGTTCTAGAATGTTCATTCCACCAGGCTTGTAAATAATATGACAACATTATTAATGTAGCTTACCCTACTCATCCTAGAGACACTAGGAACATTACTTCAGTTTGACCGATATCGATTCAGTTGATTTTATGGCTTAGCCTACTGTCAAATAAACCATTAATTATTCCACAAATTCTCCTCTCATATGCCATGCCACTCCTGTGCTCTAATTGGCAATATTCAAGGTCAACATATTGTGAAGTCAGTATTTCCTGCTATATTAAGGCAACCACAAATACATGCTTCCTAAGTTCAAGAACACGCATTTGGGAGAAAGGTCAAAATACTTTTTGTCCATATTTTCCTGATATTTTCCATTTACAATGAACCGGTTCCCAGAATCCGAGAGTCCTCAACCACGAATAGTGTTTTTTTTTACTGCCACTGCCACACAATGTCAAATGTTTTCCTTTGGCTGGGAAATGTACAGTTTTATATTCAAGGTTTTGGGGTGTATTTTACATTGATGCATGCATGCAAACATGTTAAAAATAGGAATGGAATTATTTCAGATGTTTCGATTTGACATGTCTTGATTGGGAGTAGGCCTAGTAGTTATGACATAACTGTTGCCTCTCCACTCTTACCTTCATACTGTAGGCCAGTGGTCCCCAACCTTTTTCTAACTGCGGACCAGTCAACGCTTGACAATTTTATCGCGGACCGGGGGGGATTGCTCCAACAATATAACGCTATTAGCCGATAACATCAAACTCTCTGGTCGCCCGTGAATGAATCTCCTGTATGTTTGCGTGCCCGACACTCACAAACTCTCCATTCCCCTCTCCTTTCCCTTCTCCCTCACCTTTGTGTTACCGACCACGGCCCTAACGCGCTGATACTGGTTGCTATGGTGGCGTTTACATGCAGTTTTGAAGGCTTCATTGCCTCATTTGAGAGCCGGTCACCGCATATTATGCAGAGCGGGCTTGGTGTGTGGGAATCACCTGTCGCGATAAATCCCTACTTCAAGTAGGACTCTTGGTACTGTCTGCTAAAACCTTTCTTTTTCTTGGAAGTCTCTCTCTTCATTGTGCCTTTTCCCTTTCACAAAGAAACTTTCCAAAGACACCTGTTTACTCATTTTGCTGGATTAAATGAGGAGGAAATGAGGAAATTTGGCGCTCAAATGAGGAGATGTAACAGAGAGGAGAATACGGTCATTTCACAATAAAAGATGTTTCAAAATAAGACCGCTCGATTCAGATAATAAATAAAACAGAAATAAATAATTAATTCTTGTGCGGCCCGGTATTGATTGATCCACGGACCGGTACCGGTCCGCGGCCCGGGGGTTGGGGACCACTGCTGTAGGCCATCCCCATCTCTCCATCACAAGCCCCCCCCCCCCCTTACTTTACCTCATTCTTCACCCTTTCTCTTTTTTTTTGCACAATAGACAGTCAACATCAATAATTTCACTACACTTTTAAACCTTTTAAAAAACTATGTGATAATAAAATTCTTGAATGAGATGCATGTAGTTTAATAGGTGATTAGCCTATACCTTATGTCAAAATTAACAACAAACAACACTAACCCCCTTCCTCTAAATCAGGGGTGTCAGTGAAATGGCCTGGGGGCAGGATGCGGCTCTTCATAATATTCCTTGTGGCCTAACTCTAAAAAGAATTGTAGTTATGTGGCCTGCTTTAACCATTCTGAATATTGTGCAGTGCAATAGCCTATACTGGAAGCTCTGTATGCACCTTATTTAACTACTGAACTCAACCAACTGAAATATGAAGTGCATTAGGAACTTAAGCTAATACCAACTGAAATATGAAGTGCATAAGGCTAGTAGAAAAGAAAGACCAATTAAGTATGAGGAAATCTAAATAAAGAGACATTAGGATTGTTCTTGTGTTAGCCAGAGACACAAAGGAACATGCATGTTTGTGGTTAAATCCAGTGGATGAGTCATGGCCTTCTGAGGACAATCCTAATGCTCACATTGCTTTGGTAAAAATGAGTTTGACACCGCTGCTCTAAATAAATGTAACACAGAAGAAACAAGACGCATCATTTGATTTTATTGCAGCTTTTATTTGTTTATTAATTGCTTCTTTTGTAAGGTGAATAAAAAATCATTATTCAATGTAGGCCTACTGTAAATTACTGAGTGGAACCATCCATTATTTATGTGAACCCCTATGCAGAAACTATTGCACTCCTATGTAGAAACATTCTTAAAATTCATAGTTTTCTTAGTTTATAGACTGTAGTTCAGTATAATTAATGGTATTTGGAAAGACTCTTACTAGAAATGCTTCCTTTTGATACCCCATTCATACTGTCCTGGCAAATGACAGCAGGTCTTTGTAAAAATGATTCAGTGGACTGCTCTGTGATTTGAGCAGTGTTAGATTTGGGCTGAATGCTGTCCATTTTCTCCCTTTTGATCTTCAAGGAATTTTCACCCTCATCGTCCGCCTCATAGCCATTGAAGATGCAATGCGGTTTAGTAGGAAGAACCTGAGTTGTGGAATTATTTTTTTCAGACACTCTGGTAGCAGCTCCTAACTCAGCATATGGTCTTCTTCTGGTAGGTCCAATTGTTTTTGGTGGAGGCATAAGTTTGGGTATGTCATCACGCAGTTCCTCACCAAAGTAGAGAATGGTTGGGTTGAAGCCAGAAGGGTTTTGATTTGTACTGTTATATGGACAGACCTTTGTTGACAGTGTGGGACTTGGAGTGGGAAACCACACAGTGCTCACTCGCCTAGAAACCTGATGTTTACATGGTGGCAAGCAGTAATAATTGCTCGCTTCGTCCCCAACATAATTTAAAACAGTATCACTGTTTACCTTCTCACTGCGATACAGAGAAATAGGATTTTCCTTTACTTTAGGATACTGATTGTCATCTGTGTTGATGTGTTGAGAGACAATATCAGATAATTGTTCTTGTCTTTTCCTTCCGTTATTATCATCTATGGTCTTTTTATCTTTTGCTTTTGGCCTTTGTCCATAGCTAGATGGAATATGCAAACCTTTATTTGCATTAACCCCAGATGAAGAGCAAGATGTCCCTGAAGACTTGCGAAATCTGAGTGATGGATCTGTAGAGGAATCAGAGACATTACCTGTGGCTTTAGATGAGCCATGTCTTATGGAGGAGCCTGGTTCATTGGTCAAGGAAGAGGGTGCAGGTATGGTTAGTTGACCATTCATTTGAGATTTTGTCAGGCTATTTGTTTGATGCAGGTTGAAGCAGATCTTCTTTGGTGTGCAAAGTTTGTTTGTTTCCAGAGATTTCTTGGTCTGTTCTGGCCTGTTCTGGAGGTCATTATACATTCCATACAATGTAGAAGAATGGGGGAGTTTCAGAAGCCTGGGACTCACATGCTTAGTTGCTCTCCAGATACTGTCTATGGATGCAGCATGTAAGGTGGCAGATGAGACACGAGGACCTTTGTTGGTATTCTCCCCGTCGCTCCTCTCACCAGAGGACACAAATGCATAATTACCTCCTGGCATGTGATGCTTCTTTTCGTCCATGAGAGATAAAGTGCCATCCTCACTAAAGCACTTTGATTCATGGTTGCTTCCTTTCTGCAGGAATTGCAGATCTCTCTCTTCATGGGAAAGGATAAGATCAGCTGAGTTTATTTCAGAGACAAAACCGGTTGAAAAATCCTCGGCAGCATCCTCTGTCTCCTTACTCTTTGACTGAAATGCTAGTGTGAGCTGATACTGTGCTGCATAGCTTTGCAAAATAGATGTATTTTCAGTAGGGAGTACTGATAAATCCTTTGCATTATGTTTATCAGTTTTCTCACTAGTGGTTGACTCAGCATGTCCACTGAGAAGTTTCATTTCCTGGGGATTTTCTCTGTTCTGTGTGTTTGATACCATAGTTCCACTTGATACATGATACTGCTGTTTTAACCGCAAAGGTGAGCAACTTTCCTTACGATGACCGTCCTCATTCCTCAGAATCAAATTGAAATGTGAAGTTGAGGCAGCCAGCTTGTTGTTTTCCAAGGCAGTAACATCAGCACATGAAAAATCACACTTAGGATGTTCATCTACCTCATCCTCAGTTAGACAAGACCACTGAGTGTGTTTAGCCTTTCCGTGAATCTTTGTTGTCTGGTCTTTTTTGTTTGTAGGGACAGACCTAGTTTTTCCCTCTTCTTTTTCACCATCACCATTGAAGAATGAAAGATCTGTGCAACCACAACCAATGTCTTGTTCTTCACTGTCCTATCAAAATGGAAGCATAACCTGTCATTGGCCTAATGCATCTCATTTACTATAACATATATTTTCTTAATTACAGAAACATTTTGTCATTATACATATTTGTTCTAAATAATATATTTGGAGTTCAGGCTGCTGTTTATCTCACACTAAAAAAGATAATGGCTGACATAAAAAGGTTGTGGGTTGGAATCCTCATAGCCCGATGAACACAAAGCCTACCATTATTTCTTGCTCATTTTCCTCCTTAGCGCTGAGCCATGCTGAGGGTGAAACACTTAGGTCTGAATCATTGTCATTGTCATCCTCCATCCTATTGTTTGACACTTTGTTTGACACATAATTTTGTTGTGTCTGTGTCAATATCTGTGTCAATTGTAACTCTGTGTTGTCTGATTCTGGAACATCCTCACCTCCTGATGTTGTCGTTTCACAGGAGGGGAAGAGCTCCTCTAAACAGTCCTCATAAACTGATGAATCACTGTCATAATTTTGGTCATCTTCTTGCCGGCAGTCACCAACAGAATTGCTAACATGGATATTCATGTCAGATGGTCTGTGGATGGTTTTATTTGAGGTCTGTAGAGTGAAATTACACATCATGTTCAGGTTAATTTATGCCAAATTTCATGTTGACCAACCAAAATTATGGTACTTCCATAAAGAGCTCCATAAAGCTCTTAAAGACCCAGCTATTCAGAGAACATCTTCTATCCTAGCACTAAAATGAACTGAAGCACTATCCCCTAGCACTATGCTCCTTAAGGTTTCTGCTATGTAGCTTGATTGTTATCCTCGTTTTGTAAGTCGCTTTGGATAAAAGCGTCTGCTAAATGCATAAATGTAAATGTAATGTAAATGTACTTCCTTTCCTTTTTATAGGAACTGAAAATGTAGTATGATACAGAATAAAAATAACCTAGAGGCCTACTGTTCTTAAAGAGCCCATAGAATGCAAAACCACATTTACCTTGTTATTGTTGAATTTAGGTAACTTAAGGTATCCAACGGACCATACCGAAACTCCCAACACCATCTTCCGCCTCCTTCTTTATGCAAATTTCAGGCTAGAATTTGCTGGGCTGAAAAAAAACAATCTGAAACTAGTGCTCTATCTACGTAGACAGCGCAAAGCTACACCTCCTCCATTACATTGTCCAATCCAAAGAGCTCTGCTCTAGAATCTTTGGTCCAATCAAAAATGGTTTGGAACATTCTCTTGTCCAGCCCCCTGTTGCTTCGGCGGTAGGCTATAAACGAACTGCAGTCTATGTAATAGCTAGCTAACATTGAGAATGGCTTACGGCTCTAAGATAATAGCTCTGAAATAAGCGCATGTTGAATTTCTGTTTAACTGGAGAACCAAAAAAAATGTCAGCACGCACGTGTAACGTTCCAGGATGTACTGGGGTTGTCCGGAATTTACAGTACCTTCCTCAAGAACCTTGCATTCAACGGGAGTAGTTGATGTTTATCTACAACCACGTTCCACTAAACTTCAATCCTAGATTGGTAGTTTGCTCTGGTCATTTCACCCCAGATTGTTTCATCAACCTCGGGCTGTATAGATCCAGCTGCCGGTAGGTAACCACGCTAGATTTCAGTGTTTTTTGGTCGCCATAACCATAGAATTATAGACTTGTATATACTGGTATTTCTATGGCCTTAACAGTTTACCTACTTGATTCTACTATACAGGTTATTGCGAAGCAAAAAAAGTTGCTGCACACTCGGTCACTATAGGCTAGCAAGCTAACCATAACAACAGATACTAATGTCGCATTTCCACTACGGCCCCGGGCCGCCCCCAGGCTTCACCCCGGTCTTAAACACCTGTGCTTAGCCCCAGTGTTGCATTTCCATTACCAAGTTTTAACACCGGGGTTTTAGGTGAACTTGGAATGTTTACTATACAAATGTAATAGCCTACGTTAATTTCCCGGTAAAGATGCATATCGCCGTCTATCATAGCATATCCTTCATGTCCTTCATGTAAAATGCCAACTCTGTTTAACTTCCCAATGCCGTGTCTGAATGTGTGAAGCAACCCTAGTCTTACATAGTATGTAACGTTACCGGGAATTCTGAGAAAGAGTATCAGTGAACTGCTGAGAAAGAGTATCAGTGAAACTAGGGAGCCACTCTGCTTCAGCGAAAAAACAGGCAATAGGCCTCACAATGAACTAGCCAATCAGCGCCAGGGGGCGGGAAACTGGCCAGAGGGCAGAGTCCTGCACAAGTTCGGGTACCCGTGGGTGAACCGCGAATGAACCACAAATTTTAATGAAACGAGTGAAAAATGTTGTGCTGTGTCGGATACAGGTTCGGGTCGGGTCGGACGCAGGAGAGCGCGGGTCTAATTTGCGGTTTATTAGGCTACAAAATAATATGTGCCTCAAAAAATATATAATTCTAATTCAGTGAAATAATAATAAAAATAAAAATAAATCAAGATGATAATACAAGCCTGGCATGTGTGCTCACACGGATAGAAAGTTTTTGAGTTGTTGAGCAACTCAAAAACATTATTTGGCTCTGCCTTCAGCTGAAGCCACTGTTTGATTGTCGTGGCAATAAGGCTATTGTATTAAATGTTTGTATTTAATTTTGGCTATCTGACTGATTTTCTTTCAGGTTCGGTTCAGATGTCGGGTTTATTTATAGCGGGTACGGGCGGTTGCGGTTTGTCAAAATCAGAATCGTGCAGGACTCTGCCAGAGGGTGGGAAATACGAACATTTTTAATGAGCATACATTTCTGAGCATGGAATAGACAGCCTAGAAATGCCTCTGGGTCCTTTTCAGCCGCACAAATTTGCATACGCAATTATTGAGGCTCAAAGCACATTTTATGATGGTCAAAAAGTGTGCTCTATGGGCTCTTTAAGGTAGAAAACCTTCTTATTAAGGAATGCCCCCCCCTCAAAAAGACACAGTTTGTTCTGTGGTTAATGCATACATTATGAAATAAATAGGGCCTCTATCCATTACGCCCTACTTATTTGTACCACTGGCCTACTACTGTACAGTAGCACTGACACTTCCGTGCACTGTCCTGTCTGGCATTAACTATGTGAAGGTTAAATTACGCTAAATTTCTAGTCACACAAAGTGTGTAGTCGGTTGTGGTAGGTTTTTTTTTTGTTTTGTTTTATCAGTGATCAAAAGTAGCAAATTTGCAAGTAGCCTAGTCTTTCTGTAGGCTACCTTTTTTTTTTTTTGCATTTCTGCAATGTGCACTTTAATTTAAGCTAAACCAATCTAGAAAGGCTACTGGCTATACATGTGTTCATACTTCTGACCCCTTGTCCTCAACTTTATTAAACACTTTTATGGAACAGTTAGCAACGTTTCAAACTTCTATATAATCTAATTTTGCAAACAACAGCTGCTGCATCCATACACTATGGCCCAGGATAACAGGCCTTTATGTCAGAGATCTTGGTTTTAGAGCTGCTGATTTCTTCATAACCTATTAATATCACAGAAATCTCCGCGGCTACGTTATAGAAAAAAAATACATACCCATTAGATGAAATAGAAAGTGTGCACTATGAGACCTCAAAAAGAAAATAAGTGAAATCTGACAGCGTCATAAGCCTATACATATCATTATTACTTCATAATTTACGCATTTAATTAGCAGTAGCCTACCTAAAGCGTACGTGCAAACTTAGTTCTGAAATCTGCATTGGAAATATAAGAAATGATAAAATAATATCGTATATTAAAGGTCATTTGTCACTATGACAACAAGCTCTCAAATAAATATGGTCGAGCCCACTAACCGAAAGCGAAAATGTATGTGGGGGCGATTTTTCCACAAAAAGCTTTGTATTTCAGCCAAAGCGTGCGAGTGCGCTCTGTCACACACACAAAGTTGGCCAAATGTGGTCCAAGCCATTTTTTGTTACTTTTATTTTTTTTGTAGAACTGGCAGTAAACTGGGCTAGCAAAACGGTCTCTACAGTAAGTGCTCTACATAAACCACTTCCTTTCTAACAACTTTTTGCTACTTTATACATCCTTTGTTGCATCCTTGATGAGCAAGTGTTCTCTCAAATACAGTATTGTGTTTATTATAGTTGCACTAGTTGCTCGTTTAGATTATGCTGCCTAACTTTGAAAACCGAGTAGACAACCAAACCTAATCATAATTGTCTATCGTATAAACATATGAAGCTGGCACAGTGTTCGCTAGACAGAATTGGGCTTGTATCGCTACAGAAAGAGAGGGGCGGTGTCAGGGCATTTGCCCGGTTAAAGTTTGCGTACTGACAGTAGTCCACAGTTGATGCTGTCTTTGCAGTGAGCTGACACTTGATTCACCGGTGATCCCAGTCCAATCTGGAATATAACATTTGGAAACACTGAACTTATAATTTAGCACAGTTCACACACATAAGGATCTGAGGATCTTCACCCACAAACAAAGTTTAAGGGTAAGTTTCCATGTAGCATTTAAAATATGTTTTGTAGGCTTTCACTTCGGTCTCAAAGTTTTGGAGTTTATAACGCTCTGATTTCCATCACAGCAACACACACTATTGCTCTAAGCTCTAAACACAGAGCTTTTTAAATTAATATTAATATTATGTTTATTTTATTTTTATTTTTAAAAGATAAAGTCAAATACAGTACAGCACTCTTAAAAGGGTCACCCAACAAATCTAAATAATAAATTGTTTCACCTTTCAAAGGCACAAATGCAAAACAGTGTTGTTTGGTAGATGTGTCATTAAGTGTGAAAATGATACAAGATATTTCACTGGCAGGCAGAGACAGAGAGCCCTTGTAGGACATCAGGGTCTGCCAAGTGAACAGAGTGTATTCCTCTTTGAGGCAGACAAAGGCACTACATTAGTGTTTACCTGAGAGACTCTGAATTATGCAAAGTAAAATGGCAGTGATGAAAGACATGGAGGGAGGACAGTATTGCAATCTAAGGTTTCAGGGGGTGCAATGGAATCATTCAAAAAGAAAGAGGAACAGCAAAAAATGACTGCATCATTTTTCACATGGGAACCTCCAACTCCTTGAAATGTCACTTTGGTATAGTTTTTTTTTGCATGGTAGTCCCAGGAAGTAATGAATTACAAATACTCAAATTAGCTACTACACAGTAGAGTACAAACTAATTTATGCACATTTGATAGATAGATAGATAGATACACGGAGCTACTAGGATTGCTGCCACTCGCGTCGGTGCCGGAAGTAGAAATTAATTAACTTAATTTGGAGACAAAGAAGCCAAAATGGTGACAGAAGACAACACTGTCAACCGTGAAAACTATGTAAAACGATGCAAAGTCGTTTACATAGTCACCAGAGCTGATGTTAAGAGCTGCAAATAAACATGTTTCACAAGCAACAGTTGACATTTATTTACAGAATATAAACATTGCCTTTCTATACCTTGTTTATCTGAGAAATGTGCTTTGAACATTGATATTTTGCTACTGGTGAATCAAATTGAATGCCTGCTATTTACAGCTCAAAAAAACATCCATCGGTTAAAAAGTAATTAATACTCTGAGTAGTTTTTGAGAAGAGTACTTTGTAATTTTACTCAAGTATTTTTTTAACACCAGTACCAATTTAACCAAAGTTTTCAGTACTCGTACCACCTCTGGTTAGTCCACACATCCTTTTTTATCAAAAACTTGCAAAGATGCACTGTATAATTTTACCTTTTCCTCAACATTTTTTAATTTTCCCATGTTCCGCTGTCCCTGTTCCATCTGACGATATTGCTCACCCTGTTCTGCCTTTTAACTCTGCTTTTAGTCAGTCCAGTA
The DNA here is from genome assembly GCA_017657215.1 of Limnothrissa miodon. Classification (NCBI taxonomy): domain Eukaryota; kingdom Metazoa; phylum Chordata; class Actinopteri; order Clupeiformes; family Clupeidae; genus Limnothrissa; species Limnothrissa miodon. Next base: position 380,994 of record JAGFZM010000053.1, on the reverse strand, counting down.
CCCATAATGGCTTAGACTGTGTTTTCTCACACCTTTTATTCTTTACGTTACCTCATTTTATTTTTATACCCACAACAAATATCCAGCCCTGAGACATCTGTCATCGGTTGTCATGTCTTTGACAACGAAAGAGTACCCCCAAAGGACAAAGTCTCTGGGACCAGTCTTCCCGAAGCGCATCTATAGGAACCTCTCTATCAGGCTGAGGGGTGGGGAACCGCTCACAGACGGAGAGACAGATGCTACCAAGCACCAGTGCAGGACCTCATCAACTGTCAGACCCAACAAGGAGACACAACTTTCCTGTTGGGTCTGTTTTGTAAGTGCTTTTGTAATATTACACAACAAAGGTGCTTTATAAATTTTTCTTTTTCAGGGTGAATTTGTTGTAAGGTGACCGTGTTTTGCCCAAATTATTGGCTATTAGTTATGAAGCTGCAATTCCAAATAATTTAATAGAATATTAACAGTTTTGCTTTTGCAATGTCCAAGCGCTTGTATCGATCCACGTTGTGCACATCTCTCTGTTTCCTCAGCACACCACTCTATGGGAGGCCGTGGAGAGTGAGGACACCCTGGTCGTTCAGAGTCTGTTGTCCAGGGACAGAGTGTGTGGGGGAGGCGAGAAAGCCGAGCAGAGGGCCAAGTGGGAGAAGGAGAGAGAGAGAGGGGTGAACGACATGAGCGAACAGGGCCTGGTGCCTTTAGACATTGCAATGCTTACCCACAATTCTCCCCTGCTCCAGATTCTCATTAAAGCAGGGGCTCGACCTAATCCATACCGTGAGTTCTATTGTAAATGTTTGCGTTATTGATAGTTATATTTCATGGAGTGACATGAATGATTGCCACAGATAATAATTATGGATCAGGCAGATTGTGTAAGGCTTGCCGTTTGTTTGTCCTGCGTGCTGTAATATCGACAGATGAACTCAGCAGCTCAGCGGTGTCAGCTGAATGTCAGCTAATTTATTATATCTGTGTAGTGTAAATACAAAATAAGGTCTGTGTAATGTAAATGATTATTAAATCAGTTCTTATGTGTAATGTAAATGTGTGTTACATTTTTTCACAATGTATATTGCCGTATGCTTATTTAACCAACGTTATGTATAACACTGTATATGACTTCTCTCTCTCTCTCTTCTCTCTCCCTCCCTCCTTCTCTCTACCTCTTCTCAGTGTGTCGACCATCAGAGTGGGCTCTGAAGCTGGATGCGCTGGTGACACTGGCTGGTCAGAAGGTGGAGGAGCACAGGAGGGTGGTGCTGAGCCGGGCCAAGGCAGGGGTTCAGCTACAGGTCAGCGCCCACCGACAGCTGCACATTTGGACTCTTCGGCATCGGCTTTACTGCAAGATGAGGGAGAATTTCCATCTCACAGGTTGGAAGGGCCAAATACACGGGTCAAATACAATTCCTTATTTCTGAAATGTAAAACACTGAATTAATATTTCATAAAAGAATTCCTGCATTTGTGATAAGTTAGGACAGCAGATCCCAACAGGGGGTCCTGGCCCACAAGGGCGACTCAGCAAGCTCTGTGGGGGGTTGTGTCGTATTTTAAAAATTCACAAATTTGCAATACGTCCTCCAGAAATAAAAGACAGGGTCTCACTGATTCGCCTTCAGCAGCTAATAGTAATGACCCAAGCATACTGGACCCATGCAGGTGAGGAAGCTCCAAACAGTTTGGGTCGTAGTGCCAGCAGTACTGAAAAACATCTAGATAGTTACCTGACTAAGTCCCTGAGGAAGCCACAGTGCATTATCTGTACCAAAGTTCTTGCCGTCCAAATTAAAATGACATTTGCAGATGACTCATCACCAATACTGTGACACCATTTTTTGAGCGCAAGGCAAAAGAATTGCCGCACACCCACGTCGCACCTACTGACAAGAAACTTTAACGGGCCAATTTAAAGGCCACGTTTTTCAGTTACAAATGGCTTAGTGATGTTTTCCTTAAATATTTTACATTATGTTATTATTTGTGCATAAACATATCTAAATATAGTAAACACACTGTTTGTGTACAAACAAAAAAAATTGTCATCCTTACTGCAAATTTATGGGCGATAATATCATTAAATGTGGAAGGGGCCTTATAATATTTTCTGGGGGAAAAGGGGGTCTCGGGCAAAAAAAGATTGGGAACCACTGAGTTAGGATCACTGTATCTATAGTCATTTCATATTATAGTTGGTTATTTGACTATTTCTATTCAGTGTTGTTACAGATTTTACTTACAGTTATATTTTGCTAAATACTAATTTCTAAATGATAAGTGTAATTAGGTGTCCTATTGATATGTGTATGTGTGGTTGTCTGGTTGTGTCTCCTAGTTCTTCCTGACCCTCCCAGCATTGCAGTCTTGCAGGTGACCAGTGTCTCGTCACTGTCAGTGTCAGTCAGAGAACCAGCTGGTGTAGCCACTGGACTCATCACTCGCTACAGAGGTGACTGGTCATCCCACTGCAGCACATCATAATTCAACCTATCTTACCTTAGAACAGAAAATATAATCTAGAATATAGTCTAGTGATATACACTCTATGCTAATACACACAACAGCATACAGTATATTTTCTGTAAATATTAATATTTTTCTGTTGGCCTGACGTGCCTACATGCATAACTGATACAGTCATTACTCTGTTAGTTCAGGTCTGTTAAGGTCTTTCTTTTTTGACTTGCCATCTTTCCACAGTGGAGTGGAGCACCTCAGAGAGCTTTGAGCCTATGTGTGGAACTGGCTTTATTACCAACATTAAGAGCCCTCTCTTCAATATCACTGGCCTGACCACTGTAAGACCTTTGCTAGAGCTCCTCTTTCTCTCAGCAACATATAGTGTATGGCTTGGGTCTGTGAACATTTATCTGCTTTCAGTGTCAGAACCAACCCATCTCATTGTGAAAATTGAGAGGCTGACATTGAATCACTTAACTTAGATTCTCAAGAAATAGATTTTCATGAGAATTTAATGAGCAAAAAGTGTTGGCTCTTTCACCATGTTTCAGGGTGTGCCGTATTACGTGAGGGTGAGTTCTTACAATGTGAGGGGATGGGGTCCAGCACAGACCACCAGTCCAACCTGCGCTGCTCCATCCAGTGAGTTACAGCTGCACAACTCTGTTGTACCACTTTAAAGCATTTAGTACTGGTTTGCAGGACTATTTTGGACAGTTTAAATATGAAAACTTGAGTTACGGTAACTTACAGTTAGACCATATTTCCAATCACAATTCTGTTCCTAATTATGTTGAGTGTGTCTCCCCCTACAGGCTGGTTGGAGTGTAGTGGGGTACGGGTGCGGAACAGGACACAGGAGGATGCGGTGAGGGGGATTCTAGATCAAATCAGAGAGCCACACTACAGAGGATACTGCACTGGTATGACACCCACTGCCTGCTCTGTGGTTGTCCTAGTCACTTCAGCTTTACTTGTTTCAAAACTTTTTTCAAAAAGACAAAACAATTTACATAAATATTACAAAATTCTGTTGAATCAAAGGAGTATAACACTTTATACATGGTATATTTAAGATAGTCGCGTAATGTACAAGTAACAAGTAATGTTTTAAAATAATAATCAAAGAATGGTACAGCAGTTATTAAGTATTAAAACAAAATGAGTGTATTCATGAATCATTAAAGTAGTTTTTGAATTTGGGGTTCATGGTAGTGCTAATGAATAAACAGCACCCGCTGCATTTATAACATTATTTGCCTTTTGATCAAAGAATTGAGCACATCAAAGTTATGTAGACACTTGTTTTTACTGTTTTTTATAGTAAGATTTGTATCCTTATGAAGGGAAATTAGTTTAAGGCTAGACTAGTATTAAAAAATAAAAACAAAGAATTTGCCACTCTGCTGTGTACATTCATGTTAGGATCCATTCACCACTTAGCATGTTAGCATGTTAGTAAAAGAATAAAGGCAAAATGACACAACCAATAGCTCCAAGTCTAAAACCAGGGTCTTTCTGCTTACAACCCACATTTACTTTCTGTGGATCATGACATCATAGAGAAGAGCCGCCAGCTGGCTTCGTCTAAGCGCCTGTCCATGTCCCGCAGTCTCAAGCAACTTTTCCAGTCAGCCACCAAGTTTGTTCGTCTCCTGCAAAGGTGAGGGGCCCACCATGCCCGAACCATTTATGTGATGCATAATTGAGAGATTGGAATTGGTTGGGCACACATTTCAATGCTTAGTCTTCTTGTTCTGTTGTTCTTGTTAATGAATTTAATTAAATTAACAATTACATGAATTTAAACATTTAAACAATTACAATTTAACAATTAATAACTTTTGGTTAATTTCTTGTTATTCAGCTATTAATATAGTGAATATTTCTAAGGTGGTTTTCTTTACATGTACTGAATTTGAGCTCCTCATTGTGCTATTGTGCCATAATATTTCTTAGCATGAAGTAAAAAGATTCCTAATTTGCCCTTCAAGGGGTGTATACTTGGCAACAGTTTTTTACCACAAGGACAACTTCCTGGTCACAGCAGATGATCAGTTTCCATTAGTGGAGATCCAATGCTGCTCCACCTCAATTATCCAGGATTTTCTCTGGTTTGCCAAGGTGCCTACTTTTAGTTTCTTTCTTATGTATTGCATTTTTTTTTTTTACAGATTATGCACTCCCACTATTTGTCAGCAAATGAATACAAATCTACTTTGACTGTCTGTCTGTCTGTCCGTCTCTCCGCTTACTCTTAAACACACACACACAAACACACACACAAACCCACACACATACACACACACACACACACAGTTGTCCTGTGCTTGGCAGCAGGTGCCTTGGCTTCAGCTGGCCCTCAGCTCCTCCCTCTCCTCTTCTTCATCCCTCCTCCAGAACAGACTGAACATCTTAAGAGCGGTTGCCCAACTGCAGGTGAAAGGCCATGATACCACTGTCATTTACAAATGCCAGTGGGTCTCCATGTGTAGTCTTTTCTGTTCTTTTCTAATTCATTTTAATTGTTTATAACAAATTACTATAAGAAACACTGTAGTGCCAAAATAGTTAATTAATACACATAAATAGTTACCATTGTGAAAGATTTAGCTGGTCTAATTTCTCTGACCTTTGACCGTCCCACTCTTCACATATAGTAAGACCTCTCACATCCCCACTATAGTGATATTAAAGGGATAGTTCGGTTTTTAACACATTGAGCCCCTTTCACAGGTTGTCTAAAATGCAATGAAGTGGTTGACATTGAAATTTTGACGATTGCTTCTGTCTCGGCTATTTGGGAAATGTAGAATTGCCTCTGCCTGCCTTCAAAATGGCTGTATATGACTTAACATCATATAACATCAGCAAACGCCACTAATCACTCCATGAGTAGCACTTTTTTAAAAACCAGTGTTTTAGGGATAGAAACAACACATGCCCATTGCTAGCCATTTTAAAGGCAGGCAGAGGCGATTCTATATTTCCCAAATAGGCGAGACAGGAGCAATCATCAAGATTTTGGTGTCAACCACTTTATTTCATTTTAGACATCCTGTGAAAGGGTCTCAATGTGTTAAAAACCGAACTATCCCTTTAACCTCATTCCTGTCTTCTCTCTGCAGTCCTCCCTGGGGACGGACGACTTGGGCCAGGTCTACTTTGAGCCTCTAAAGGACCGGCAGGGCAACGTGCTGCTGGTCACTCTTCGGGAATGCACACCGCCCAGCCACTCTCCAGACGCCCCTCTCCGGTGGGTACCCCTCTCACGCCTGGAGAAGAACCGCAGTCACACGCCCCTACTGCCTGAGCCCACTGCCATGGACGTCCTCACAGAGGAGCTCAAGGTGAGCAGAGAAAGGTGCACCACTTCAAACTACCTTGGTACTTTTAAAGGCTTAGTTAGAGTATGTAATATACTATATGATCGCATGCAAACCATAACTGAACACATAGCAATATTGCATAACACTTATGTGTGTCTGTTTTGATTGGTAGCCGTTGTCTGAAATATATGCTGAGCACAGTATTTGTACAGTCTTTAGGTTTAAAGTGAAATCTTTTCAGAAATATCATGTATTCAATAGCGACCCTTTTCTATATTGATGAAGTACGCTGCGAGCTGTTCTTGATTTAATAAACATATGAACGACCCAACAACCACAAGCACACAAGCAAATGCACAAACATGAAAGGAACGTGAGTGATCACAGAAGTGCCTCCCCCCACTCAGGAGAAACTGGCCTACCACAGACGCAGCATGCAGCAGGCCCAGCCTGGCCTCTATGTCGGCATTTTGAAGCTGTGCAGTTCCGTCGAACAGCTCCGGGTACTAGTGCCCCAGCGGCTGCCCAACCTTCTATGTCATGCCAGGGTGAGGACCAACCACCACATCTCCAGGTGAAGTCCTACCTACAGCTACACTGTCTGAATTCCAAGATTTAATTGCCATAAATTAGCCAATAGAAAAGCCAATTCATATCAATTAAGTCTTTGAGAGATCAGGGCATGGGAAAGGGAAGGTTCACAGGCAATGCTGTGAATGGAGGTTTTTTTTTTTAGAAAGTTACAGATAGATACTGACAGTGATAGATACAAATAAAGACGGATATGAAGTAAAATTAGGTTAAACTAAACATGTTTTACGTTTATTAATTAGTTTTAAGTGTGTGTGTGTATGTGAGTGAGAGATAAAGGAAGAATTCAAGGTAGTCAGTAAATATTTAATATTTGGTTTTGCTTTGTAAAAAAAACCCCTTCTGTTTATATTGCGTTTGTTTACATTGCAGTTGTGTGTATTTTTAGGCGGGAGTGGGAGTGGCTGCTGCTGCATGCATTACCCTCAGGTGGCGATGCAGAAGGGCTGGATACGGACTCCGTGATTGACAGCTCAGAGCTGGGGGAGTTTGTGCACTCACTGAGATCGGCGGTCACCACTCTGCTGACTCGGCTTAATATTCCCCTTTACAGGGTAAACTCCTGCCAAGCAATAATGTGTATACACCGTTGACTGTATATAATAAGGTATACACACACAACAGGACGCCTGAAGGTTCTGTAGAAAGGTGTAACTTGCCGTTGAAACTTTGAAACTGCACTTCTGTACTCAGGCAGTATTTATGGTTAAAAGGCCTATTTCTAAAACATTTATTACTCTTTTACCCAAGTTTAAGGGTTGTATTTATTTGTGGAATTACTTTTTGTGCTGTGTGAAAAGTTCAACAAGTCAACAAGAAACTGAATAAGAACACAATAGAAATTTGTCTTGTGTTAACCAAAGCTGTACATCAGCTACAAATAAAGTTATCTAGAATGAATAATAATATTTTTTTATCAGGCGTATCAGTACCGCGTGTACACACAGGAGCTGCTTCAGTTTGGGGACCAATTCTCCATGCTGCTCCTGCTGCCTCCCAGTGAAGAGTTCAGTGCCAGCTATTGGCCACTAGAGGGAGCTCAAGAGCCTGGGATTACCATGCCTTTGCAGAACTTTGAGCTGGGTAAAGCACATCATGGTGACAAGTGATGCCTTACACACAGGCTAATGGTCTATTAGAGGACTGTTACAATCACATAATGTAAATGAGTCAAATTCAACACAGCAAGTCCATGCCCTAGTGTTGTACACTACGCCTGCTGTTCCAGTAAAACAATCACATCACATTTTACTCTATTCTTTATCTATTTCCACACATTTGAGATTTTATCTTGAACATAAATACTGCACACACATATATATTTCAGATGTACAATCCTACTGGCTGTTTCTGTTGTGTTGCATGTTTCAAGTAGATCCTGATGAATAGTACATAAGCACCTGAGGCATTGTTGACCGTGTGTGCCATGTGTTCCAGTGCATTTCTGGGCTTATGCGCGAGGCTTCCTGTCTCAGTACTGCCAGGCCTGGGTGAGGCTGGAGCTGGACGCCTACCTCTGCCAGCAGGCTGTGCGGGAGGCCCTGGAGACCAAAGAGGTGATAGAGGCCAGAGAACGGCACAGTCACATCACACAGCTTTCTAAGGTGAGATGCCTGGTGCACAACACCGTTCACAGACAGTATTGTATGTATAACATTTTATTTTAATTTTAATTATTTATCAGTCTTTGTATATAAATATTGCTACAGGCTCTACTGTCAGGTTTTGTAACTTCCTCAACTAATACAAGAAACAGTTCAACAATAGTGTTAAATATTCAAATGTTACCTCCATTCCACTCTAGAATCTGGATGCAGTGTGGCGTGAGGCAAGATGGATAATGGATGTGATGCAGTGTGTTCGCTCCAAACGAGGAACCAGCCCAGGGGCAGTACCTCTGGGGTTAGTCATGGGTGGGCAAGCTCCACCATCTTCTCCTGATGCCAGTGGTGAGGGGCAGTGTGGGGATCTTCCCATCGTCCTGCCTCCTCACATGCTTAACCCACAAGCAGACACAGTTAATCCAGGTTAGGGTTACTTATTCTTATTTTTTATATCATAGGCATATTTAAGTTCACTTATATAATTATCATATATAAGTTAACTTATATAATTATTTGTGTTATTATTTATATCTGACAAAATAATAACTAATAATAATAACACTTATGTCCTTTTAACCTGACTTCCAGATTGCATAGACATTCCAAATTCAGTGAATATGTCTGTGTCAGGAGGAAACCTACCAAACCAGGACAGCAATCTTCTCTCCCCTGAGGTGTTTGAGCTGAAAAACCCAGAGGTGGAGAACCATTCTTTCAGCACACAGTATCTCATCCTGCCCGGGCAAGATATCTTCTGTGGAGCCATTGGCGCTCAGCTTGGGCCTGAGATCCCAGAGATTGACAAGTTGCCTTGCCTTGAGGAACCAGAATTTCTAAACCCATGCAATTTACATGCAGAGGGGGAGAAGGGGGCTGTGATGATGGGAGAAATGCTAGACATGTTGGACAAGTTGGACCTATGCGGTGAGACGCTGTTGAGCTTTAGTGAACTGGACCCTCCAGTAGATCACTTTGGTATGTTGGAGGCTGGCTGTGGAAAGTACCCTAACAGCTGCAGTTTGCATAACCCACCTTTATTTGATCAGGGAAGTCATTTGGGCTTATCTGACACAATCTGTGGACTCCATCAAGATCCCAAGCTGTGGGCTTTAGACAAAACATTGATAGGTCACCGCCCAGACTCACTCTTGATACCTTTGTGTAGTGCAGAGACTTCAAACCGGAGCCCTTGTCCTGATGGAGAGTCTGTTAGGTCACAACCCACCAGCAGAGAAAGCAGTATGCCTGTAAGGAGTCTGGTGGAATGGGTAACCTCTACTGACCATTGACACATTTTCTAAAGCAGTGAAATGATACTTAACCTATCTTGGTAAATGTTTCAGAAAGTTGGCTCTAGCCTGTCCTGCTTTACTATTGGTTTTGTACAATCAAACGATGCAATAGAAGATGTGAAACATCTCTCTGTGGTTTGTAGGTCACTTTTGCTTGGTCTTAGACGTTCTAGGACTAGTGTTTTTGGCACAAGTATACAAGAAACTCTTAAATGCCATGATTTTACCCTAATATCATTGCCAAGGTGAAGAAATAAGTGTAACCTGTCAAATAAAGTTCCATTGCCATCACAACTGTGGAGTAATGGGTAGAAGTTTTTACCAGGAAAACATTTTCAGGAAAGCAAAATAAAAAAATAGTCTCGGCAGAGATTTCAAGTTGTTGCTATAATAGAAATGCCACATCTTAGAAATAAAATAAAGACAACAGTGCAGACAACTTATCTTTGCCTTAAGTTAACTTTTTTCTTCATGATTTCTTAATTCAGTAACAGCAAGAGCAGGCTTTCGTAGCCTACAAAGAAGACGTCCTCACTGGAGACTCCTGTGCATCTCGTCAAGGGTGAATATTTGCATACTTGCGACACTTAACCGCAGAAAGCCTATTCCTTCCAGATAGCAATAACATTTCTCAGATAACAGCGTAGTATTTTTCGGCGAGAAAGTGACCTCGTTCGGTTACGCAGGCAATACTGCAGCGTCATCACCCAAACTGCAGTGTTAGCACACCTATCTAAATGTTTGAGCATGGCGTCGTCAGAACCTGAAGGTAGGTTACGAAATACGGTTGTTTTGACGTTCCGTATCGTTTGGTTTTTTCTTCTAAACACAGACTACTCAAAAGCTGACGCCTAGCCTACTGTGTGGGGGTTAACGGTATTTGAAAAAAGATGCTCAGCTCTAACATATATGAGCTAGCCTACTGCAGATGTGTTGGATGTGTAACTTAATAATATCGATAACATTAACTTACATAAAAGACACAATAAAAATGACCAACCTGGTGTGTAGGCTTATCGGAATTGAATCTTGAATCTTACTTATAGCCTGCCCTGCATCTTCAGCACCTCATCGTTCTGATGCTGAGCTTCGTGGATTGAGATTAGTGCTTCTGGGGAAGACGGGCAGTGGCAAAAGCAGCTCTGGAAACACCATACTAGGTCGAGAGGCATTCCATGCTGACATTTCTCCAGTGTCTATCACCAACCAGTGCCAGAGGGAGAGTCAAGTTGTGTTTGAAAGACGGCTGGTTGTGATTGACACCCCAGGGTTCTTTGACACGGGTCTTTCTCCACAAGACGTGACAACAGAGTTAGGGCGATGCATCCTCCTCTCCTCTCCTGGACCCCACATGTTTCTAGTAGTACTTCAGCCTGGGAGATTCACCCAGGAGGAGCAGCAAACTCTGGATTGGATCTTGGCCACCTTTGGACCTGACGCTTTTAGACATACAATGGTTCTTTTTACCTGGGGGGACCAGCTGAGAGGTAAACCCATAGAAGAGTTTCTCAGCAAGAGCAAAGAGATCTCAGACTTTGTTGGCCGCTGCAAGGGAGGCTGTCATGTCTTTGACAACTTCAGATCCATTAGTGACAACCGTGCACAGGTTTCAGAGCTACTTTGCAAGATTGACAAGACTGTTGAGGAGAATGGCGGGAGCTGTTACAGCAACATGATGTACCAGGAGGCTGAGCGTGCAATCCAAGAGGCTAAGGAGAGGATCCTGGAAAAACAGGAGACAGGGGAGTCACAGTCAGCAGTAGCCTACACAGAGAAAGAGAGGACGGCAGAGGAGGACAAAAAGAGAAGGGAGGAAGAGGAGGCAAGGAAGAAAGCAGAGCGCCTCTTCTGGAGTGAGCTGCTGACAGCCATGGGGAAGGGGGCAGCAGAGGGGGCCGGGCTGATGGAGGACAGCGGGGAAGAGACTGGGAAAAAGAAACTGATGAAGGGGAAGATGGTGAAAAAGGCCACAGCGCTAGCTGCCAAACCACTGTCACTCACGTCTGCTGCCAAGGTAGTGGGTGGAGCTGTGAGGGAAGGGAGCAAAGTGCTGTACAAACACCGCAAAACATTCCTGCACTGACACCAAGGACCTTCCCTTGCCACTTCATGACCAAATCTTTCACTTCAAAGTTCACAAACACTGGGCCTATACAACTCCTACACAGTGAGAACAATATTATTCACTAAAATGTTTTGCTATGATGAAAGCGTCATTGGCTAAACCTGTTTCATTTTAGCTGTAGATTCACTAACTTCACTAACTCAGACTCTCTAACTCTAACTCACATTGTAACTGTACAGTGCTGAATGTTCTTCATTATGTACAAGAGATTCACATCTAGACTACAAACTTAAAATGAATTTGGTTGTGGTCAACAATAACTTTAGTTTTGCTTCAAACAACAAACAAAGTATTTATAATAAAATAAAAATATAATCAAACACTGCACACACACACACACACACTACGTATTAGTGTCCTATATTCTGGGATATAACTCAGCAAGCCCAGCTAATTGGAACAGCAGGTAAGGATGTATAAAACATCCTTTATTAACAATTTACAAAAGCTACATACAAAATCTTGACAAAAAAAATTACAAAAATGCCTTACACAGAAGGAATCAGTTGTTTAAGGAGAATACATCATTTCAAATGTAACTGTATCTTTGCCATTTCAAATGTCAGATTCAACAGTGGGCTGTATCAAATATGAATGGTTACAGTCATGGGATTTTGGTCCAAGATTATTTGGTACTGTGAAAAATTAGACATCTTCACCATTAAGCTATGTGTTTGTCTTTGGCATTGCAAAATTAACATGATAGTGGAATTACCATCATTAAACTGGTTTCTAAATGTTTTTCTCTCTCTTTTACTTTGTGGGAGGAAGGAGTCATATCTCATGGACATAAATGGGCATACGTCATCTTTCATGGCAAATACTAGAAGATATTCTACAATTTCAAACATAAATCAAATACATAAATGTGATTCAAAATACATGTTAAATAAAAACATTTTACGTTGAAAGATCAAAAGACAAAATGGAAGACACAAACAGTAAGGCAAGCAATACATAAATATCCCCGTACACCTCTACATTCAGTTTTTGTTCTTGGGGAAAAAAAGTCATCCCATAACCGAAATAATTGTCTACTCCACAGAGGTGAACAGTGGCCTGTACTTACAGGCATTTGCATTCATATTGCTTAAGGTCCACTGCAAAATCAAACTACTATAGTGAAACTACAACAAGCATCTGGACAGAACTGGAGTGCCGTGGTAGCCAAGTGTCCCATGAAACCATCCCTGAAGTGGGAAGACTTCAGGTCACACAAGGCAACTTAAAACTAAATAAATCCACAATTTCTCCCATACAACTAACAAAACTATCCACTAAACCAAGTTATATATCAGCAGATTGCAGGGTGTTAATGGGTAGTAAAAATAGAGAATCATAACCTTTTTCTACATACAGACTTATGTGCAGTCTCTTTCAAAGTAGACTCAAACACCTAAAAAATACACCTGAAATCCCTTAAAATACAATATGAAAATAGCACTAACAATACAGCCCAACTTAAAAGCATACAAAAAGGTACTGTAGGTTTGAGACAATTACGACAATTAATCTTTCCACTCCTGCTGGTCATTCCTTTTGCATGGCAATCAGCTTTTTATTTACATACAAACAAATGTATATCAACAAGGACTGGATAAAAAAAATATCCAATGCTGGACGTAGCTGTTGATGTTATAATAAGTCTCTAAGTTACTGCAACTAAATAAGGGGTTAAATGGATCCAAATAACACATCTTCGTAGCATTGGCTGTGATGATGATGATCCCAAATGAGCAACTTTATAGGGCCTGTGGTAGGTGTTTCACACGGGCATGGGCAAAGACATCTTTCCACTGCCTCTAAGAACTGAGAGGAAAGGGAAGACAAATGATCACTCAGGAAATTATTACAGCAACAAATTTGCTCCGAAATATAAAGATTCTTTTTTTTTGTTCTGTGGTTCCATTAACTTACCCCTGGTGACATAGAGATAGAAGAAGTCACAGTAGAAGATAGTCTGCACCACTCCAGCCACCACAGCGATTTGGTCAAAGAATCCCTCCGTGTGATAGCGCCAGACCCAGTTGGCCAGGTAGAGGGCTCGGTACAAGCCCAAGAAGAATAGGTAGTGGGTAGTGATGGACTCTGCCTCACCCGTCTTGGTGATCATGAACAGCTGAGGCAAGATGGCCACAGATTCCAGGTAGATTGAGAAGGTCCAGAGAATCTGAGGGAGGATGACAATGAAACCAATGAGCCAAAGCGAAACAAGCATCAGGCAGTTGCAGCTCAAACATAGTCTGGATAAACCCAGATCACACCTCAGTTGAGAGGCTGAGAGTCTAAAGATGACTCCGGCAAGCATACTGAACCAAAAATTGCTTCCTTGCAGCATGCGGTAGCCCCTGCCACCGGTGTATGAATGGGTGAATGTGAGGCCCACATTGTAAAGCACTTTCAGTGCCTGTGATAGTAGAAAGGGGCTATATAAGTCCATTTAACTTTTCCATTCCATTTGATCACCTTTTCAGACTGACGCCATGCATTTTCAGCATTTTTCTCCACCACTTCTTTAATATCATACAGCACAACCCAATATTGCAGTTATGGCACACAATTGATATCTTATTATTACATATACATATATATATGTTTACAAACATATATATATGTTTACTTTATACTATGTATGTGTTAAGTCTGTGTAATAAGTATAATGTATTTGCTACTAGACACCCTAATTTCCTTCTGGATAAAAGAAGTATCTATCTACCAGTACTGTAGGTAAAAGAAATATATATATATATAAAAAATAGTTCATTGATGGTCTTGCAAAAGAACTATTTCACAGAAAACCGGTCACAGCTGGCCTGAGAGAATCTGCACCTTACCTGGAACTTTACTGACCAGCTGATCGAGTACAAACACAGAATAAAGAGCCCAAAAAGAATGAACTATTAAGTAATGACTTTCTGGCTCAGTGACATGTGCAGCCTTATCTAAGTTGAACTGTTTTATACATATAAACACCCTGCTAACCTCTAGTGGGGTGAAGGCGTAGTTCTCCAGGAAAGACAGTCCAGCCACTGGCACCAGGAGGAACTCCACACGGAAGGAGTCACTCTCAGAATCATACGTGCTGCGGAATCTCATGTAGATCAGATACACTGTGGCATAGGCTAAAGAGAGGAAAATCACCTAGGGGGGAAAAAAATCTTCACATTATTACAGTAAGTGTTTTTTTTTTTGTTTCTGCTCAAGTCACAAAACAACAGACCATTTCTCACTTGTGCCTTATCAGTGTCATACTGATACTGGATACTGGATATACTACAGGTCTTACCTTCATAACAGTGTTGTAGACTGAGATGAAGCTGGTAAAAAGATCCAAGTACCTTGTGGTGAAAACCAGTGCAAAAAGAACCTGAGACTTCCCAGAAATTCCTGCAACAGAGAAATGTGATTGTAGATTTAGTGTGCAATTAGGGACATAGGGACTGAGTGCCCTATTAGGTCAAGTCCAGGGTAACATTCGTTACTGGAAAAAATTCAAGTCTATCAGTCCCTGGCCTGCAGTGGCAAAAGTAGCTAGCAAGAAGGTAGCTGGCACTTAACATGTCTCATCACATTTTGGGAGTGTTGCTTGCCACGTAGAGAAGAGAGGAAGCAGAAAGTAACGTTACTCGTTGGACTAACGTTACAATGATGCACAATACAACAGTGTTGCAGTAGGCCCATTTGTATGTCGGCATGATATTCCAACAAAAAGATAACGGTCGCCAAAGCTCTCATCTCAGTAACTCTAACGTTACAACCATTCTATCAGCTAAACGGTTTTAACGAGAATAGAAAATGCTCCTTACCCGCACACGACTTTGATCTCCATATCTTAATAAACAATATAATGATTGCAACAACATGTGACACGTCACCGGCGAGACGAAAAATGTTCATTTTGGTAAGGATAGTCCTTTGAGCGACGGTTTTAGGAAGATTGATACGCTAACGCCTTTAACTGATTAAGAATACAACTAAAACAAGGCCTCTTGCTAGTAAACAACTATATAAAGTGAAAAGCAGTCTTTTCCCAGTTGGTAATCAAGGCCTTTTACAAACTGATGCTTCACCACTGTAGCAAATATTTTTTCAGATGTTCTTCTGCACGCATATTTCCCTGCAACTGAGTTTACTCTTCCCTTCCAAAGTTGGAGGGCTAGGTGACGTGGCTAGAGACAGAGCGCTACATAGTCGCGAAAGATTCTTCCGGGTATAATATCCGACTTCTCATAGAAAGTCTATTGGACCTACGAAGGTGCTGCATGCCGATTGGCCGACGTAAAAAACTGCCGCTGGGCTAACACTTAAAGGGGAAGATGATTTACCTTTCTAGACTAGCTCCAGCAACCATCATATTTCACAGATAATTCTAAATTTTACAGCACCATGACGAAAGAATGTACAGTGTTATGCAAGAGTTTGAACACCCTAAATATTATATTTTGATCATTTGTGAATTGAAAAGATGTGAACACAGGCCCTTGGTAATGTATCTAATGCACAATGTTTTCAGCAACATTGATGCAGTTACTTTTGATGCCATGTTATTAATCAAGTGCTGCCTTAACTTTTTCATAACACTGTGTGGAGCCTCTCTATGTGTACTTTTCATCGATATCTTAAGAAAAAAGTATGTATATGCCAATGTGGCACTCTTCTGGAGTCCTACCATACTCATCATAGTTGCTGTATGATACTGTCCTGTCCTCCAAGGACAGTGATCCTTAAACAGTCTAGAAAAAAGGCAAAGGTATCAGCATAATTTTAAAAGCTACTTGTGTGCCATCTGTGTGATTGGGGCACTTCTTTCCATGAAAAGTTTGGACTGAACAAAACAAAATAGCAAGCAACAAAGGTCATATGTAACATCACCATGTTCTTTGACTAACATACACAATGTTTTTGATAACATAAGTTGAATGATTGAATGATTAATATTAGGCCTATTTACAAATTTAGTATTGTCAGATTACATGCCTATTGACAGAAATAAATAGCCAAGTATTTTCAACCGTTGTCATCCATTATGACAGAGCACAATGTGACATGTTTTGCATTGTATTACATGATTTTTTTTGTTTTGATGGTTCATAGTTTGATAACAAAGTAGTGACTGAGAGTTATCTGACTGTGAAGATGATGATACTGAACACTAGATGGTAGCATTTGCATGCATCCCTATTGTGTTTTTAATGTTGTGAGTTAGTTAGTTAATTGTTTTCAGTGACCACTTCTAAATAGTGTTGATAGCAATGTGCAATGTCATTCCTCTGTTCGAAGCTGCGGTCTCTGAAAATGCTTTGATTACCTGGCTTATAATGTCTTGCCCAAAGTAAAATATTGACAGCAACATAACATTTCAACAAAGTGTAAAGGTTAATATCTTTAAGAAAATTGTGGGGTTTTTTTTCAGTTTTTGCTGATATTAGTTTCAACAAATGATGAGTACCAATGTACACACACACACACACACACACACACACATTCTGTTGTTGTGTACAGTTCCCTAAATCAGCCTCCATGCTTGTGTCTGCACACCCATCTCTCTTCCGCTGACTAACTCAGCATAGCAATCCTCTTAAGCTCCTGATTCACCAGTAAAACCAGCCCTCTCCACTGCCCCCTCCCCTGGGTTTGGTGCTCTGCCCTGCAGTGTCATAATCCACTCCATCCAGGCCCTCCTCGCTGTCGTAAGTCACCAGCCTTGTTCCCCTGACTAAATGGAAAATCTAAATGGGGCTGTCTTAATGATGGCTAAGTCTTTATGAAATTCCCATCCCATACCACAAAAGATTGCAGTAAGATAATTACAATAAGACAACTTATAGTTACAACCAACTACTGTACTGTTATGGTAAGATGGTTTGTCTAAAGACTCAAGACACCATCGATTAGACTTACAGTAATATCACTGAGCCACTAATTATCAACAGAGTAACCTGCCATCTCAAGTTGAAAGAAAGACAGCCGATCTAGCTTGCAGCCTACTAGTGAACACAAGGCTTTCCTATATTCAAAAGCACTGTAAAAATTTGATCTTCCTAACCATCTTGTCAACTGCTCTAGGTTCTGTCGATTTCCCCTCAAATAAACAAAACCTTGGTATTTGAGGAGCATTCAAGGAAGGGGTAAGCTACCAATGTCCTGTGTTTAATTTGATATTCGTTCATAAACTATGTACATTGGTTTTGACCAAAACACCTACTGTGAAAATAAACATAAACACAAACAATTGAGACATTGTTTCAAATTGCTTATGCTTCACTTTAAAATATTAAGATGTCGCCTACTTCCTACCAGCCCCTGTCAGAAGGCTGTGGGAACTAATCTGGCATGCAGGGATGATTACTGGCTATAAATACAAAACAAACTCTGACGAGTCACACTTCTCTCATCCTCCTTAGAGGGTCATGGTTCCCACAAGCATGTGCTCCTGACACTTACACCTTCATTAGTGTTTTTTTTATTATTATTATTTTGGAGATTTTATGATACTTGCGGCACTCACTGAGTGAGTTTTCCTTCTCCTGACTTTCCTTTGGTGTCAAACCAACTGACAGCAGCAATATACAAATAGCCTACCTTTGCTTGCTTGCTTGACTTGACTGGAACTCTTCCTGCTTGTCTGTCACTCTGTGAGAAGGTTGCAATGAATTACACCTCTGCAAAATCATTTTTCCCTTGCCAAACAAAAAGTCAACAAAATAAATACTCTGTACGAGCACTGATATGGCCTGTCTGCAGGTAGACCACCTCCTGACTGATCACATTCTTCTGAAAGCAGCACCAAGGAGTTTTCAAAATCACAACCTTTACAGATTGGAAGCGGAAGCTTGCCATAAGGCAAGTCAACTGTAGTTTTACTTGAACTACAGATTCGCTACCCGATTGGGCAAACCTGTTTAGTGCCATTATAGCCAATAGAGGGCCGCAGAGCAAATGCAGCAATTATCGTTCACCCTGTTACAAGTTGATGGACCACTGAAACGCTTTTGAAAACATTATTGGGGTTACTTTAACTGAAGCATTAAATGTGCATCCAGTAAAACCTTACCTTTATTTGCTGCCACAGTGGTTTAGTTTCTTGAGACTATTTGTGGTTATTTTTGTAGCACATTATTTAGTTTGCATTATGCCCCGTAGGTGTTATAAGTCTCTCAGTTTATTGCTTCTGGTTTTGGATTCACAGTCCTCACTCCAACCTGCACCCACCTCTCTTTCATTTCCCTGTCTCTCCTAGGACTTTCCGCCCACCCACCAACCATGTGGTCTGAAAATGTATAGTACCACAGACAAACTCCCACCTTTCCATTCACAGGCATAAAAAGCATTTAAAATAAGTCCCTTCTGCCACTTAGAATGTAGAAGCAGAGAGGTGGGGAATATGCTTGCACAGGGGAATGGTTTCCATAGAAACTGTATTAACCACATCAAATTTGCAACATCCACCCTATCTCAAATACACATAGGCCTACATACACAAACACAAAGTCCTGTAAAATTCGGTATAATGTTTCAAATGCAAAATGACCTAGGCTACAGATCCATATGATGAGGTTAACTGTAATTTAATGTTATTCACATTTTTTGTATTGTAGGCTACTATTGTTTATCTATTTTCTTTCAAATGAACAACAAAATCTTGAGGCACAACTTTGAAACGAGGTTGTGTTTTTCCTGACAGGGTGGTCTGGGGCTTTTGCATTCAGTGTTACAGTGGTGTTTGCATTTGAAGGCTAACTGGCTTTGACATGGTCTCTGCATGTTGTGGGAGCCAATTTGGCTGTCAGCGAGAGTATGCGCGAGAAGTAATTGTGTGTGCAGTGTATGTGTGTGTAAAAGTGTATGCAGTCAAAAAGGCAACTGGTGGCAGAATGACAGAAAAAAACTTTGTTTTTAAAAAGTATCCCGTCAACAAATAGTACAAGTTCTATAATGTACATTACGTAACAAGATGTTCATGCAGAGCACTTAACCCAAAATCTATTAAAAAAGGTTACTTTGGGACAGCTATCAGAGACTTCGACTATCCAACATTGACCGTTATTCCGCTACAATAGCAGCCATGCGTCACCGCGCACACCTACTCATGCAGGCACACAACCTTACTGAAAGGAGAACATAATCAAAGTGACATGCACATCCCCTCCCTCCAAGTCTTACCCACGCTCTGTCGAGACGGGATTGACACAGCATTTCCAAATATCAGCGCAGGACTCGGACAAGGAGAGCGCGCATAGATTACTGTGGAGAAGTCAGTACAGATTCGCCAAAGAACCACAAAAGATATAAAACGTTCTGGCCTTCTTTGATTTTATATGTAATCTTCACAAGGATTTGTTTTCTGCATAAAAAGGGATGTATCTGCAGTAAAGTGTTGCAGCCGCTCTTTGTTATTGTCTACAAGTGGATTTTGTTTAGTGAAGTGAAAAATAACACGTGCCTCAGAAAACTCACAGGTAAGATCCTTTGTTGCGATCACTATCACTAGTTCAAAGGTGTTTTCTTATACAGTCACCAATATGGTCAAGATTTTAAAGGTAAACCTTATTGGTTAAGTTTATAGACGAGATATCGCTGTTGTAGAAAGTTTTTTAGCGGGTCTGAGTGTAGCGGGTTCATTTTAAAACTTCCTATGAACATACAACGTATGCATGTTCCCGAATGTGCTTTAATGAGACCCTTATATCTAGGAACGTTAACAACGAGGTGCAACTTGGGCAATAGATGGGCTGTAAACAAACCAAATCTGACACGTGACTGTGTGGCAAAAAGTTGACGTTAACGAAAAGATAATCCCGGTCGCAACTGCTGCCCTGGTGTTCTAAAGCATTTGATATATTTAACAGGACTTGCCTCAAAAATAAATGATGGACACAGGCTATATTTTTGCATCGATTCTAAAACAGCTCATTTCGATCTTCAGGGTAGGCTATGTAGTAATTTGATAGGTTAACATGAATTGTTTTGCTCGTAGAGTTATGTTTTGTTTTAATTTTTAGAGATAATATTTCTCAATCAGCAGCAAATGTGAACAATTATACTCTTATTTTACTAAATAATATAACTGGAAAGTAGGTCTTGTACCATGACGCACGATCAATTACTACTTAACGGGGATGAGAAAGGGCGCTACTGACGACTAAACCTATTTAGAACATCTCAGCCTACAAATACCCCTATCAAAGCAAATGCACTGACAAAAACAGTCACATACATTTGCTCTCAAAGAGTCTTGTCAAATCTTAACCAAAATCAAGAAGCCATGAGGCTGTGTGTGTTACAAACTCATGCCCCCAGTTCGTTATGGACGTGTACCTTGATTACTATTTATGATGATGTAGCCTATTTGTTGAAAATATTAGGAAAATGCATATCCAGTGATTCAATACTCAGTTGTTTATTAACCAGAACACTGTGTTAAGTTACTTGAATCATATCCTTTTATAGACAAACCATATAGGCACAAAAATAAGTGCTGCCATGTGGTCTATGAATATTTTAACAAAATCTTACATTTCTAGGAATAATATGATAATTCCAATAATAATGTCTAATTCGGAGTTGGACAGAGTGCTGTGTTATAAATGTGTGTGTGCATGTGTGCATACACAGACATACTCTAGTTCAGATGGAATGTCTGAGCATCCTAGGCACAGAGAGAGAGAGAGAGAGAGAGAGTAGACAGTATTCCAGTTTGAGGTCAGATTAGACATTTCTTTCTGTTGCGTAACAAAGGTTTATTGGACTTCCAACCATGCCATTCACTTTGAAAACTACTTTTTTGACATTACACCCTCACCCAAATTCTTACCACCTTCCTTTCCCCAGAATGCTGATGACTGATGCCCGTTTCTTGCATAATTAAGCTGTTGTGAATCACTATTGAAGCTGAATTCTGTCTCTCTGACTCACCTGGTGGAGCTCTCACATCCCCCCTAAAACGTGTCTCTAGTGCCTCTCTCCTTTGCCTCTCCAGCCCTCTCACTCCAGCGTGCTGTGTGTTGCCCTTCCGCAGACTGGCAGAAACTGGTTCCTATGGAAACCACTCGCTGCCCTCACTTGGTGGTGTCTGCGGCTCAGCGAGAGCACCTGTGATGCCGCTTGGCATGCCTGTGGGCTTGGAGGCCTCAGGTATCATCACAGAACTGCTGTCTAAAAGTATTGATCCTCAGGGTCAGATTTAGGGGTTATGTATGTCTGTGTGTGTTCCTGCTTTTGAAAAGAATTGCACACAACCACATATTGGATCACATCAAATCAAATAAAGATGAATGAGAAAAAGTAATTACAGATAATACAAAATAACCCCAATTCCTGTAATATGGTAGTGTTGAAATCAGTTTTGAGGACCAACAGATCAGTTGGTGTGCGTCAGGGAAAAGTGAAAGTGCTATGAAAGTTGACACTGGAGTGTTGGTTTTAAGAAAGATCTGTGATGTGACAATAGCAGTTAAAAGTTTGTTCAAATATCATCCATCAGAAATGTATATATTCACTGAGATACACTGTACAATACACTGCATCTTATTTTGTTCCCTCCTATCAATGTTCTGCCCACAAACAAGCAACTTATACGAAGCTCCTAGTTCAGAGCCACACACAAAAAAAGAAATTATTCTCTCCAGGATGGCTCTATTCTCTTCTATACAAAAGAGAAAGAATTAACAGTCCCCAAGAGACAATGAGGGGCTGGGTAGGTGGCTTAAAATTGGACAAGATATGAGCTCCCACAGAAAAACAAGCTCTTTTGTATCACAACGACACGAACAGAGGCTATAATCTCAACCATCAAGCTTCAAATGTTCTTCCCTGTTATATGAAAAAGACAAAATTTGTTGAAGGGTTTTTGCATTGTTCAAACCAGGTTTGTCAAACCAGTGTGCATGGCACAGCTTGTTGTTGGACAGGTGGCCAAGAGCTTATATTAAACATAACAATTTGACCCTTGCTTCAACAACATCCTAAACTGTGGCTCAGTATATTCTGATTATGTTATGTTGTTTGATACACATCCTAAGGCAGCGACAGTCATGCAAAGGTCATCTGGCCATGCTGAAAATTCCTGTTATCTTTACTAAAAACAAAATTTGTGTAACAAATGTTGCAATGTAACTGGTGTTATATAAAGATTATGAGAATGGATGCTTTAATCTTTTACCAATAATTCATTTATTTATGCAACAAAGAAACAACCTTCATACGCTTTCTGAAAATACATTTTCAGCAGATTTACAGCTCAACCATATCTACGTCATCAACCAAAATTCTGTGTTTGTCTGATAAGAGGTCCTTACTGCAGTACGGTGCCATTTACCTGATATACCTTAGCAGGTGTTATTACATCAAGAAAACCTGCAAACGCACTATGCTTTGGTCTGCTCCACCTGCCCAGTTAAATAGAACATTTCAACAACATATTGCGCATACTGTTTAATCTATAAAAACAATGTATTTTATTTTGTTTATATGAGGTGACTTCAAACTAGAATATTTTAAAGTAAAATGTGTAAACACTAAAGAGGAAGACATTTCATTAATAACATGCTAGTTTACAGTACAGGTTTTACACAATTCTCAATGCAATGGTTTAGATTCAGTGGACGTCCCACTCAATATTGACTTTGTAGGCAGGTATATGAAATGTTCACAAGCTAACAGGACTTTTGACTGGCAACTTGTAATTTTCTCACAAATAAATAACATAAAACAATTTGAGAAGTGCCATTGAGCTATCTATTGAGAAGTGATGTGTCAAAAATTAAAACTATGAAATTTAAACATAATAAAAGACTGTCAGCTATATTTACAGAGTTGGATGACCATAAACTAGGCTCAAGTGAAGGTAACAGTAACTTACTTTCAAGTTCATTTCACTTTGCCCATTCAATTGATACTTGTTATCATATTGTCCATTGACAGGTCAAGTAAGTCAAAGTACTGTACTGTACATTTGCATATAGTATATCTCAAACAGGCGACTATATCAGATAGGTGGGAGTTATGTAAAAGAATAATGTATTGATATTATTGGAAAATTGTTACTGGTAGGAGGAATTATCAATACATTATCAGTACATCCCGCTTATGTCTACATAACATAATACAACAATAAAACAGAACAGGAAATATCTGGGAAAAGGTTTTAGCGATTAAGGGTTCCACATTACTTTGGAATCTCAGCATTTCAATAGCATCCATTTAAAAACAGGTGGTTCACCACATACATGAGCAAAAAGTGAGTAATTTTTTTCTTACCAGCAATGAATGGGAAGTTAAAGAGATGAATCAGAATCAAATTTTATTGGCAAAGTGTACTTGAATATAAAAGGAATTTGACTTTGGTTGGTGTTTTGCTCTCTAGACATGCAACAAAGAAGTCCATCAGTATACATACAGTGCAAAACTATGGACACACGGACATCAAGACAATAGACACTATTTGTTGCCTATATGTAATTATATATTGTATAAATGATATATATATTATATTATATAGAATTTTATAAAAAGCAGCCAGGTGGAAGAGAGACATAATAATGCAGGTGTAGTGCAAAAGAGCATAGCAGTGCATATACCAAATCTTGTTCAAGTTAAAAGACAGATTCTTGGAAACATAATAAACATAATATTGTATTGGAAACATATTCTATTTTACATGTCTGATTTTGATGGCTGTTGAAGTTCTGCAAATATCTTTGAGTACAAAAATTATGGGAAATGGAATTTTGTCTGTCTGTCAAGAATTGTGTCTGTCTGAAATTAAGGTTATGGCCTTTCCTCTTGTCTTTTACCCAGACTTGACTTGAGAGTGGGCTGCCTTTGTGGTGCAAAGTGGTCACAATGCCGATTCCCAATCTTTGGGTGTAGATGGCATAGCAGCATCAGCTTGACACATTTTCACATTCACCGGTCCATTAAAATCTGACTGATCACTAATGCCATGGGAACAGCACGGACAGACAGGTAAGTGGCAACAGAAAAAAAATGAAGTACCAAGGTCTGAATTTATGCATGCATGAATGCAATGCAATGTCGAAACTGTGAGAATCCTCTTTTGAGTTAGTGTCCACATCCAGTACTGTTGAGAGTCTATTTGGTGCTTTTGATGCAGACTTGCCTTTGTCCCTATATGATGGCCCAGATGATGATGTGCTTTGAAAGAGAGGTGGGTGGAAGGAGATGGGATGGGGCATCAAGAGACCTGTCTCAGAAATAATCCCTAAATCTGAGATGACCGCAATCCCATCCATAGCTAAACACAACTCACCTTCCGCAGTAATCCCATGTAAAGGAGATAGGTATGAGAGACAGCGGGAGCCATTGTTGTTATCTGCACGTAACTCAGGTCTAGGTCAATGTAAATGGTGTCAAGCAAAAAAAGAAGGTAGTCATGTCTGTTTGCTCCTAATTTTCTTCTCTCTGATGGAGCAACTGAGTGTAATGGAGAGTAGCAGTCTAGCTCTCAGGTCTTGTGGAGGGGAGATGAGTCATACTTTATCTCTCTTTCTCCGTGGAGCTAGCGTGCTATGCATAGTCATTCGTGTCACTTGAAGGGTGCACTGGAAAGAACTAGGAGGCCAAGACGATTATGCACACTGCTCCTCCAATATCTGTTCCCTTTGTCTTGCTACCACTAATTGAGAACCATGTCTTTGGCTTTTTTCCCAAGTCTTTATTTCATTATATTTGTACCCTTCCTTTGTTTTATTCTAAATGCATCTTCAATGTATGTATCTTTAGGTACAGCTTTGTACTACCAGAAGAGGGCCTAAAAGTTCCCACTCTTGGGCTTCACAATGGTAACAGCACGCCAAATCGCAACTTGCTCTCGCCAGGTGGATCTGACATCATAGGGGGTGGAGGGAGACTCAGTTCCCAAGGTTCCCGTATGGGGAGCCCATACAATGGCAGGATCCTGACCACTGGTGCAAACCACCTAAGGAGTCGCTTTGTGAAGAAAAATGGCCAGTGCAATGTTGTATTCGCCAACATGGAGGACAAGCCCCGTCGCTACTTGGCAGACATTTTCACCACCTGTGTAGACATCCGCTGGAGGTATCTGCTCCTCATCTTCTGTTCCACCTTCCTCGTTTCCTGGTTCATTTTTGGAATTATTTTCTACTTAGTGTCTTTGGCCCATGGAGACTTTGACAGGCACCCGAGAATAGTCTTAACTACAGGTCCAGGGGCTGGGGGTGAATTGGGAACTGGTGTTGGGCCAGGGGTTGTGGAACACAGGGAGTGGAAGCCCTGCCTCTTGCATGTAGAAGGGTTTGTTGGGGCCTTTCTGTTTTCCATTGAAACACAAACCACAATTGGCTATGGGTGGCGTTGTGTAACCGAAGAGTGCCCAGTGGCGGTTGTCACAGTGGTGGTTCAGTCCATATTGGGCTGCATCATAGACTCCTTCATGATTGGCACCATCATGGCTAAGATGGCACGGCCTAAAAAGAGGAATCAGACGTTGATGTTCTCTAACAATGCTGTCATAGCCCTCCGTGACAGCAAACTGTGCCTCATGTGGCGTGTGGGCAACCTGCGGCGGAGCCATATTGTAGAGGCCCACGTCCGGGCCCAGCTCATCCGGCCCTATGTCACCGCCGAGGGGGAGTTCATCCCTCTTGAGCAGACTGACCTCAACGTGGGCTACGACACAGGAATAGACCGTCTGTTTCTTGTGTCCCCTCTTGTGATAGTCCACGAGATTGATGAGGACAGCCCGCTCTATGGCATGAGCCGGGCTGACCTGGAGTCGGATGAGTTTGAGATCGTGGTCATCCTGGAAGGCATGGTGGAGGCCACGGCCATGACCACCCAGTGCCGCAGCTCCTACCTTTCTAAGGAGATCCTCTGGGGCCACCGCTTTGAGCCAGTGGTATTTGAGGACCGAGATGGCTACAGAGTGGACTATGCACGATTTCACAACACCTATGAGGTTTCCTCCACTCCTGCCTGCAGCGCCAAGGAGCTCAATGAGGCTGCAGAACGCAACTCCTCAGCCTCCTCCCGCTCTGCCTCCCCTGTCAGCCAGGCAGCCATCCAAACCCTTCTGCTGCCCCATTCTCCCAGTGTCTTCTGCTATGAGAATGAGGTGGCCCTTTGCTGTGCCAGGGAGGAGGAGGAGGAAGATGGGGAACAGCCAACCCAGCTAGTGGGAGATGTTGGAGACTCTGACACAGATAGGACTTCCATATCGAAAGACTTCCAGAAGATGCTCCAGGACAGTGGAACAATGACATCTGGCAACAACACGCTTTTGGACACAGACAATCAGATAGAGTTTAATATTCTTCAGACTACTATCCCACTTGACCCTGTAACATACAAAAGTGAGCCAGAAATGTAAGGTCTCAGCAACAGGTAAAGTTCACCTAGTCCAGACTAATTCCAATCCCAACACAAATCTCTTTAAACCTTAAAATATTTAAGGTTTAAAGAGACTTAAATTCTCTTAGAATTTAAGAGAATGCAGACCACACTTTTGGGAGTAAGGAGGTAGTTTTGAACAGATTTAGGGATCTTGACGTTTGCACATTTTTCTGTATATGACTGCAGGACAGGAACAGAAAAGACATTACCTTAAGTTGAATAGATGAGTTTTGTACGGGCTGAGGAGCGATTCTCTTCACAGTGGTGGGAGGCCATGGTACAATTGCAGATGTGTCCTCCTCAATCTTATCTCCATTCATATGAAGAGGTGGACAGACACCTTAGATGAAGAGATGTGGTACAAAAGTGAATTCAGGCCATGGCCATGACTCAAGTGAATGAATTGCCAAGGCTTGAATGTGAAGGGAATATTATTTAAAACCGAACAAAGACATTTTGCTCTTGAAAGTAGATCTTTTGAGAAGATACTCAGGGTAGTTTTAAAAAGACACTGGTCACTGTCAGTACTGAGGTGCAGTGTCTCCAGAGTTGGTAAGTACTGTATTAGGGTCTATTTATGGCATTTGCTTGGAGTAATTCTTTCTGATCTCCTTTGTTTTGGTCTACACAAGCAAAATAGAGATCTTGTCTTGACATATGATAAATAACTTATTTTGTGAAAAGAGAAAAACAACAAATTCAACCTGGACTTAACATATAGACAAGGGACAAATACTGAATTAAATTATTGTTTGATTCCAACAGCTAAATTAATTTGACAAGCTTGTACAGTAGATAGGGTTTTCCAGTTTTTATTTTGGAATAATGACAGTGAACCGAATATCCCCAATCTCCATAACATTTTTCAAAGTAAACACAGATTAGGTAACACTACTGCCAAGGTGACTCTAATTGCTTTTGCTTTTAAAATATTAAATGTACTGGAGCCAGTCACAGTGATTGAGTGTAGTGGTATATTATTTAAGAAAGCTAACCTTTCAGTAAGGTGGAAGGTACAAACTTTGTTCAGACATGGAGATACTAGCATGAAACTTTTAACACATGCAATCAACACAGTTTTGTCTGGTTGCTTTAAGTTCTTTGCTCAGTGTTGATTTTCACAATGTTGTACAATGTCAGTATTCAACAAATAGTCTAATTCTGTTGTGGAATTTCCTTTGATGAGGGCATGTCTGGATATATGAAGGCAATGTAGTCTGTAACTAAATTTTGTTTTGCATCTGTTGTATTATTTTTGTACTGAAGAAAATGGAGGTTCTCTGATGTTGCACTTTTGTTGGGGGAAACAGGCTTATTACTGTTAAAATGACAATATCTCTTTTGTTCATGTTATGCTTATTTATATGTGAATTCACTTCTTGTATTAATTCCTTTGGTCAGATATCCTATATTTCTTGAATCAGTTGTACTTTCATGTTCTTTGCACCTGAAAAATAATATTTTAGGTGTTTGTCTGAGTGGGTCAAGGGAATTCAGCATGTAAAATGCTATCTTAATTTTTTTTATAGAAGGCGTATAGAACTCATTTTAAACATAAATGTTAACCTCAACATTTTAGGTATTTGCTATGTATGTATTTATTGGTTAAATCATTTGGCTATATCTTTTATTCAACTTATGTTTCGATGTTCAGATACCAATGGTCTGCTGTGGGGTGTGCGCTTTGACCATGAAGGAGTTAACCAATATTAGAATAATTCATAACAACAATACTTGTATTAACATAACAGCAGGTGACACAAATTCTGGGCGATCTTACTACATCTGATCTTTTTTTGTGTTTGTGTGTGTTTGTGGGGGGACAAGACAAGATGAACAAGAGTGACCATCAAAATTTTATTTTAGATAACAACTCATTTTAAGCCATTATTATGCTTTTAAACTGTGTTTTCTTGCTTGAATACCTTTTTTTATAGTGTACCAGTGAAATCTGTGCATGGAGCAACACCCTTAAACCAAAAGTTACTCAACAATGACCTGGCAATAATTGCAAAGTTTATAACTTGAAGAAAGAGTACAAAATACCTGTAAGCACTTTATTATTTATGTACCTTTAATCTCTGATAAAAAATATGTCAATAAATATTTAATACTAAAAAAAATCCTATTGAATGATTTACACTGTCAAACACACATTTCCCTTTGGGTTGGTGTTCAACTGAAATTTCTTAGCCTACATACAGTGTCAGCACAGATAATTTAATTGGATGAGTTACAATGTATAAAACAAATCACATCTTTTTTGTTTTATTTTTTATCCATTTTCTTTCACAGTCTATTTTGGCATGTACACAGACACACACACACACACACACACCAATGGAAATGATGACTAATTGTATTGGTCAGACACTTTGCACAAAGTGCTTCAGCATCGATACCAACCCATTGGGTGCTGCAAATCAGAATCCATTATATAACACATTACACACATTGAACAGCAAGAAAACACAAAGTAGCCTACAGCCTAACTCTTGCTGACAATTTTCAGCACCTCCATTATATTTCCATTCTAGATAAGCTTTGAAAAAAAACAAGCATATAGCAATTAAGAAATAACATTAATTATTACATTTCATTGTCACAACCATAGGTATGCTATTCTTATGAAAATATTATAGAGGTAACAGGGGAAGCCATAAGTGGTCACATGAAGTCTTTTTTTGCCACTAGATGGCCCTAAAGATATTCCCATCAAGCTTTTACCACCCACTATCCTCCTGCTCACACTCAAGAACGCGTACACCCTCTAGTGGGCAATGTAGCACATGATAATTAACCAGATCTATTAGTCTGTATGATATGAGGAGCTTGGAGATTATCTGAAAGCTCTATGAAAGTTTAGTGTGCATTGAAGATAATGAACCTTAACAATGGCCTTTTTTAATGAGTTATGACAAACAAAAGTCACATATTATCTGTCCATTTTTTTGTTTTCAGTTTTCTCTAGGTTCTTGCTGCATGTTATGAGAGACAGATATACACACATACAGTTTCCCAAGGGTTAAGGAACGTTTGATGTTACCAGCCTCTCATACATGCTCTGCTCACCAAATACACTGACGGAAGACTGCTGAGTGTGTGTGTGTGTGTGTGTGGTGGTAGAGGTAGAGGTGGTGGTGGGGGAGGGGGGTCACAAGAAGATGAAATGAAGACATAAATTGACTCATTGTGTTTTCATTATTTCTCTGCTCTTCTTGTCCTAACATTGCAAATATATATTTCCCAGATAGCTGTCACAGAGGAGGGTCCTATAGTTCACAGCTAGAGACAGTTGTATTCTAAACAAAACTGTGAGAAATGTGTTTCCTCAAAACTATAGCTGCTAACAATTTGGCAACTTACTGTAGTTAGTTGGAAATGGGAAATTGCCAGTTTTGTCAATTGCAAGTTAACATAGAAACTGTGGTTTTGTTAAAAAACAAACACATGTATATTTCCCATTTAATGGTCAAAACATAATGAGAGACTAACCTATTTTAATGGTCTGGGGAAAAAAAATTGCATTTAGCATTTAAAAACACATTAGATCATTAGAACATGAACAAATTGCCTGCTTAACTAGTTCAATTGTCTAGTTAAATGATCCACAGCTGCTAAGAAAGTTGAGCCCTTAAAAATGAATGGTATGGACATACATGATCTAATACTGTGCTGTTATTATTTTTGAGTGCCTCCTAAAAAAAAGGATTTAGAATGTATTTAAAAGAAATGGACCTCCAAATGTTATTGGGTCAATCATTCTGCTAAACAACTGTACTGATGCTTTAATTTTTCATATAGATTTCAAGCTGAACTTCATGTGTACAAGCACGTTGCTTGGAATGCAATATGAAGAATACTGACACACTACTCATTACAAAGGTCCCATCCCCACACAATTTATCTTCACAGATGTCACGTGATGGATAAATGAGTAAATGTTGCGTTGGACAAGCCTTCTATCCAAATCACTGTTACAGAGACAGGAAAACCCCTTTTCTCAAAATAAAGAGAGATAAACTCTTAATATTTTTAGCGTTCCTATTCTATAATTAAATTACACAAGCCACTTAATTTTAATGAAGTTAAAATATCATCCACCATTTTGGTTTAATAAGCTACTTCCCTTCTGTCCTTCATACAGTTCTGAGCAACATTCCCCCTTTTCACCCTCTCTTCACTCACACGATCCATGTTTTGATACAATCTTTGAAAATGGGCTGAAGTTGGACTTTTTAACCTTTGGAAAAGAGCTGGGACATTTCCCCAGACAGATAAAAAGGTTTTGGTGGCAGGGGAACCATTTCACAAGCCCAGGCCTCCAGGCTATCAGCTTTATTAGTTGGTGGGCTCGTTTTGTGGGCTGGTAAAAAAAAAAGGGGGGGGGGTGAAGGGTGGGCAACATGATGGCCATTAGGGTTGGTGGTGAGGGAGGGGGTCCATAGTAATTCTATTGTGCATTGTTTCTGCTGTGAAATGCCTGTAGCCAACAGAGATTCATTGTGTGACCCATAACTGCCCACTGCACTGCTAATTATGGGCTGGGTTTGCCTCCATCACTCACCCCCTTTTCCATCTCTCTCTCTCTCTGTCTCTCTCGTCTTCTTTCCTGTTAGTGCTCACCCCTCACCCACCTCTGTGCGCTTGGTTCATGACTGTTGGATGGCTTCCTGTTGTGCTCTCTGACTGATCCTGGCGACCCTCCGTCACTTTTTCCTGTTCTTTGTTGCTCTGTGATCCCAGTGATTTATGTGGGATCTGTGACATGCTCCTCATCCCTCCATTCATTTTACAGCCCTCAAGTACCCCAAAACACCCCCCCCCCCCCCCCACCCCGCTCACCCTTTCACTTTGCAACTTTGGAGCACCCCTGTGCCATCTCTCTCATCCTCTCTCTTTATTCCCTGTTTTCTTTTCATTCATGAATTCTGCATGTTCTCAACTCATTATGCATGTTCTCAACTCATAAATAATGCTCCTATGCCTTTTACCCTATGCAAAGCTTACAATGTTCCATAGCAATCCAAATAGCTTTCTATTTTCCCTTTTTGGTCTTCTTGTTGGTTTACCTGTGAGCGCTTTACCCCCTCCTACCCTTCTCCTCTCCTCTCAGGTGAGACAACACAAGTATACGGTTTCAGATTCCCCACATACTTTTCAGGTGAAGGAGAAGGCAGATCTGACTGAATGTGGAATGCTCCTCCTCGTTTTGCTGCCTGTGTTTCACCCACAGGTCAAAAACATTTCAGATGAATTAAGTCTAATCTGAGTTTAGTTTGCAAGTATATTATAAATATTAAATATGATTACCTGGGAAATTCCTCACAACTTCATAAGAGGAGGGATTTGATATTAGTAGACAACTAGTTATGATAGACTTCAGGCACAAAAAGATGCAAAACACCTGCTAGGAAATTCTTCTGAAACTCCTAAACACTATAAAACTATATCGTTAATTTAAGTTAAATTTGACCAAAGCAGACATTAATTTCAGATACATGTAGATCCCCAAATGAGGATAACAGCAAGGAACCTTGTTTGTATGTTGTCTTCAATAAACACTGAATGTGTCAAAAATTATGTGGACTAATTATTCTAATTTTGGCACGTGACACAAAAAGCTCCATATTTCTAATTGTTTGGAAGAAAACACCCACACATAAAGCAAACTAAAGACATTCAAATTTCACATAGACCAAAGAGAGAGATTATAACTTTCATGAAATATTGTGTTGCTCCTGACAACTGCTCTCATTGTCTAACCCAAGCATATTTGTCATATCAAACAACAAACCTGTCAAATCTGTATTATACAAACTATAATCATTTCAGGCCTATCTATGAATGAGCCAACTATAATGCTGCACGTAGCTTGTGCCATAATGAGAAAACATAGCAGGTAAACATCAGATATCAGATTACTGTATGTATCAGATTCAGATTATAAGATTATCAAATATCAGATGGATTGCAGATAGTCAAACAGTCAAGACCAGTATTGGCAATGACGATGTCTTGCTGATATATCACTAATTGTTAGTACACTACAATTGTTAGTAGAGGTCTGTCACTATACAGACCTTTACTGGTCTCTGTTTTTCATTCTCAGCGATCTTCCTGATTTATCCAAGTACAGTTACTAAGTATTAAACTAAATGGTATTCACTGTAGTTTGAATATAACACCAGATGGATAGCAGATAGTTGACAAACAGTATTGGCAATAACAATGTCTTGCTGATATATCACTCATTGTTAGTAATGGGCCCAATCATGATAGACTTTCAAGCAAACAGCTCACCATCTACACATATTGGACCATATATACTTCCTTTTGTACACCTCACACTCATACAACTGAGGAAAATGTAAAATGCTGTTTGCCATTATAGTCCATCCACCAAACGGTCAAAATTCCAGTTTCTCTATAAATTACTTTCCCACCAAAATATTAATGCAGAAAGACATTAAAAAGTAGCCTGTTGGTTTGACTCATAATGGATAATGTTAATCAGCCCTGCAATAAGTTACCAGTTCTTCCATGACTTTCTCTATGACACCAAGGTGCATGTTCTCAGCGCTGAAAACAGTGACATGGACAAACATATTTTGCAAAAAAAAAAGAATTAAACCAATAATTACACCCCCATTGAGGGTGTGTGTAGAAATGTTATCAGCCTCCTAAATGCCTTGCTGTAACAGCACATTTTTCCCATTCTGGGCTGGCGTTGACAGCAAGGACATTGTTTTGTTGAAATCCACTAAGACTGATGTCATTTCAGCTCAAGACTGTGTCAGTGCTTGTCTGCAACGGTTCTAGTGCCATGGCAGTCAGGTCATGGGTGGGGAGAAAAATCACCACCCATTCCCCAGATGATTCTATTAAAATTACTTGTGAAAGTGAAGGCTAAGTATGTGGCCATAAACCTGCTTTTGTGAGATAGTGCGGTTGTAATACACTGAGAGGACGGTTGTTTGTAAAAGCTTGTCTGTATGCACAAAGTAAAACGAGAGTACATCTACTGTTGACAGTGTATAGGCTACTGTGTGTGTAAGTGTTTGTGAATAATGTTCTTGATTATATACATGCATTTCTTTGTGTTAACATTCATTTGCATTCCTATATGTTGTGCATGTGTGTGTGTGTGTGTGTGTGTATGCGCAGCTGTGGTTTGTATAGGTTTTGTGAGTGTATGAGCACGGCTGGCTGGCTGGCTGGCTCAGAGATGCTGTGTGGGAGCAGCTGGGGG
The DNA here is from genome assembly GCA_017657215.1 of Limnothrissa miodon. Taxonomy (NCBI): domain Eukaryota; kingdom Metazoa; phylum Chordata; class Actinopteri; order Clupeiformes; family Clupeidae; genus Limnothrissa; species Limnothrissa miodon. The sequence goes on along the minus strand of JAGFZM010000053.1, from coordinate 346,960 downwards.
CACTGTGTTTGAACCCGAGCTCACATGGGCTGAGCGCGGGAGGGCCGCGGGGCGAGGAGGCGATGGGAGAGGGGGTTGCCACCGACGAACTCTCCATCTCCCTCTCCCCTTTCATCTCCCCAGCCTGGCCATCAACAACAGGGCCTTTCATTCCAGCATCTCTGCGGCCGCCCTCAGACCCCCCGAGGCCCCCACCCTTTCACGCTGCTTAATTCAATGTTCCGAGAAGAACTCATGATTGGAAAGTGACTCGTTTTTTTTTTCTCCTCTGTCTTCCTCCGGCTCGTCTCCAGTCTCTCTGCTCCCTCTTACTGACCTACCCGTTCCATGCGCAAACACACACACACAAACACACACACGGTCACACATTATGCCAACAACATCTGCAGAAGTGCAGGGAGGGAAGGGAATGAGATACACAACAAACTTGCCAGGATGACATCAGTGTGTCACGTTCTCAGAGATGGGAAAGACCCAGCGGAGAATGGAGAGATCGTATCCAACAGGTCTGCAAAGAAAAACCGTGCACTCTGACCTTACAGTATATCATGAGTACAAAAAAGAATGACTCCATCGGTATGGGCAAGGAGCACATGACCGGTGATGAGATATGCAGAGAACGAAAGGGAAGAGGAAGTGGGCATGAACTGGCATCTCTTCTTGGCACCTAAGAGAGTGAGAGAGAAAACTAGATACTGGCTGGAATAATCTCCAGAATCACTAACGGAGCAGCTATATGTGGCTATATGAGGGCCCATCAAAGATGGCCATGAAATATGAGTGCTGTAGGATCACCTTGGACCAACACAGGGGCTCACAAAACCTCTCCTCACCAAATAACACACCCAGTAACAGAAATGTTACAAAATTGGATCAAAATAGCCATATTAATTACTTCATTGATTATTATAATAATAATGACTCCTATCTCAGGTGTATGGAATGCATGACCATAGAGGAAAGAGCAGTTATCATTAATTAAAAAGCCACAGTGATAGAGGATATACACACTAAAATAACTCAGCCAGCATCAAATATTGAGCAATACCAGCACAACACACAAGAGGGCCCTCAATTAACTTCTATCACACATGAAAGGCACCAAACACATCTATTAGATTAGATAATAAGCAAGCATGATCACATGAATAATAATATTCCCAATTAGGAAATTTTAAGTGCACAAGGCCTGTTCACAAATCTGAACAGCTTGGAATTACAGAAGATAACAAAGGCAAAACTAAAATGTGAATATAGCAGATTGCCAAATAGGTAAAGTGGTCAATAACCTGTTGGCTGTCACTTCATGTACTATATTACTACATTCACTCAAATTATCCCAAATATGTGAGGCATTCAACATATCCTTAAGTGGCATATTGTAACAAGATTAGTATAATTGTATGTGGCTCAACCTTAAGTTTACAGACAGGCACATGCGACAAGACACTAACCTTGTTCAGTCAACCTTGCTTTTGGTGAAATTTTTACATAAAGCATTCAAAGTGGAAAATATGAACTGATACAGTTTTATCAGTTATTACAATTAATCCCTGAAAGTTGCATTTCTGTAATGATGTCTGCAATAGATACAAAAGAAATACAAGAAATATTTCACAGCTGCAGCATTGAGCAAAGCTCGAAAAGTTTAAGAGAATCATCTGAAAGAATGCAGTTTCCCCCCCCATTAAACACAAGACCATAAGCTCCAAATATTCCCATCAAATACAACTAACTACTATGGAGGTGGAGGGGTCATGTTACTCTGTGCTGCCCAAAACTGGTGGGATTCCCACACTTTCCATCTTTGTCATAAAATAACATTTTATCTGAAAAGATTTTTGTGTTTTTGAAACCCTTTGTATACAACAAAGTTGATTATCAGTCCTTATTACTGATAGTAGTTCTGATTTTAATCATCAACTCAAATGTAGTGAACTGGTGCAGTCACTTCACTACAGACCTCTACAGGTCCCCAACTGTTTTTCATTCACAGCGATCCTCCTGATTTAACCAAGTACAATTACAAAGTATTAAACTAAATGGTATTCACTGTAGTTTGAATATAACATCAGTTAATGTTTGAAACTTAATGAGTAAATTTACAAAGCAGATACTTAATGAAAG
>JAGFZM010000053.1:301854-344823 GCA_017657215.1 Limnothrissa miodon | reverse complement strand
AGCAGATACTTAATGAAAGGAATTAGCAAAGAAATAGTAGCAGAAACAATACACCATAATGCCTCAGCCCTCTGCTGCACTTTCACAACAGCCGACAGGCACATCTGCAGCCAGTAATCTCCATTGACATCATGCCCTCTGAAAAACCTAAAGGTGCACTAAACAGGCAAGAGACAGTTCTACACTGAGAAGGGGCATCCACATTTAACCACCCAAAGAATAAAATCTTGTTATCTTCAGTGATTGTGAATATATTCTTGGGAAAATCCTAGTGGAGTGCTTTGCTTTTAGTTCTGAAACACTGGGATTTGGATGCACAAATGCATAATATGACCAATCAGCATAATGATCATCCTAATTTAAGTAAACACAGCTTCCCCCTTATTGTCACAGGGCAATTAAACCTGATTTAAAAGATGTCACATGTTGATTTTGGTTGTCTGGATTTAGATTTTACATTGATCATATATTTTTTATAATGCAAACATTATAAAGCTATATTAAATTATTTCTATTGGTTTATTTGATCAACTCAAATCACCAATGGTCAGTTGTAGCTGTAGTTGTGAGTGGTTTTAAGCAATAGATAGTTAAAAGTTTTCTCTTTTTCATTTTATTTATACTTTAATAAATAGCAAATTCCTGCTTATAAATAGGCCAAACCATGCCTATAGTTTCATTAGTAGACTTAGATTATATTTTTTGAAGATCTGAATTATATTCTCATGCCACGTGACATAATGAGCATGTTATGTGTCTAATCGAGGAACGAATCAGTTAGAAAATGCAAATGTCAGAACTGGATGCTTTCCTCATGCTGAATCGTAGACCTACCTCGTGGGCATATTTTAATATTTTACAATTAATGCTCATTGGCATTCGCAAAATGCCGATTGTGTTCTTTAGCTACTGCAAATAACGCAGCAAGCTATATCACATTAATAAGCCGTATGGGCAATAACAAGAAGCCTAACAAATAATTCCTTACAGAACCGCACATAGGCCTAATAGGTTGCGTTAAGTCCTTCAGTCATAGCCAGCTGTATTAGCCTAAACTAATTAGGTGCAAATGACAGGCCTTGAGCAGTTTGTTGCTATCTCCATCTTAAGAATCGCAGCTGGGGATCTGTTTGCAATGCAATTTACCGGAGAAAGGACCAAAACAAGAGAGCCGTGGTTCGGTTCAATGATGAGCAAACAGGCGTCGGAGTATCTACACTCATCAGTAAAGCAGGCATCAAAGTTTCTCTTCCCGCCTCAGGCGTGTTAATTATGCGGGGTCACGAGGAACACAGCGTGTGTGTAATTATCAGAGGAGATGTCAGCCGCGTATTCAGCAGGGGTACAGTCAGACGCCCGCCCCCACATCCTCGTACACAAAGTTACACTGTTTCCCCCCCTCTCAAATTCACCCAGATTCCCCCCTTTTCTCCCTCTTCATCCGGCTTTGTCCATGTGAGTGACAGTTGCGTCAAAAGGCATGGCAAAGGGTTATGCCTGATGACTTTTTATTTGGGGTTGGCTGGGGGTGCTAGGAACGTTTCTGGAATGTTAGATCACTGATAACAAACCTCCACGACTCAAACATCAAACTAATGACACCAGTATTGAAAATGACATTATCATAATTGCTTTAAATGTTGTAAATTATCATTAAGTAGCCTAGGTGTAATCAAGACCTAGCTTTGAAAAGTGGTTATGGTGAAGGTCTTGATTTGTTTCAATTTAATACATTGTTTGACATCAACATGTGCTATTCCCCCTTAAACACTTAAAGACAATAATTCAATTTGTATATTTAGTTACGAAATCAGGTGACTAATGAATTCCCATCCCATCATATATATCAGTAAGATATTCCATATTACTATTGGCTTACTACAGCTACATCTTACTACATGTATATCTCTGATGGTTTCATTTAATTTTGTCACTATTTAAATTTGATTCCAGGTTCCAGTCTGTTGGCTTGGCTACTACTTGGTGTTGTACTAGAGGTCAATATAACTATATCACTAGTCTGTTCCTCTGAAATGAACCACCAAGATAAAAGTGATCTATGTTAAAGTCTTGGACTATATTTTCCTCTGGTCTTTTCACATAACTGGGAGTGAAGTCTGTGTCAAGGGGCAAGACATTCGGGAACTTGCCCTTGTCTGAGTGTGCAACCAGTAATAAAGAGACTTTTGTCCTCTCGTGAATGCTTCTGCATCATTTTATGCATTTCACTGCAAATGACTCAGGCTCCACGTCCCTTGCATCTCATTCCATCTTTATGCCGTAATATATTTCATTGTCCCTCTGCCTCTGCCTCTATTATGCTCGCAAAGATTAAGATTCCTGAATTCCATCAGAATTGACAACATTCAACCAGTCCCATTACACACACACACACACACACACACATACAGAGAGTGAGAGAGAGAGAGAGAGAGAGATGCCTAGAATAACTCACAGCAACAATACATGTTTCATAGCCAAGGGCCGGCATTTTGATTTGAACCGGTCAGGGCTAGTACCAAACCCCACGGATATTATGTTTTTCTGCTTGTCTCAGACCTTTAACATTTTGTACATCCTCAATGCTCATACATGTCTCATCCAGCTGCAGTCAGTGTTTATGCCTTTGTGTCCTCCATGTGCAAGATGTGCATAGTTACCCTGGATGGAGAGTGACAGGAAGAGGGCTAGGGAGAAAGAATAAATGGCAACAAAGACAAAAAGAGAAAAAACCTGGAGAGTGAAACAGAAACAGAGAGAGACAGAGAGAGAGATGGGACTGACTGAGCTGCAGCTGGGTGATGAATGGTGAAGGATTAGAATGGCTGCTCACATGTCCTGAGACTGCCAGCCTAAACTGAAGCTAAATGGAGTGTTCCAACGCTCAGCTCGACATGAACATTAGTTAAGATACAATCAGAGGAAACAGTCCCCTAGGAAGCGGAAGGAGGAGGCGGAAAGAAAATGGTTCTCTGTCCCCTACTGAAGGTGTAAATCGATCCTGTTACACCTGTGTGTCTAAAGAACCATTTAAAAAAAAGTTGAATTGGAAACTCTTAAAGAGAGAGTCTATGAGAAGCAAACAACAAAGTTAGTTGACTGTGGAAGCTATGTCAGCAAGCTCATAGCACAGAATACCAGCAGAAATTAAAAACCTGGGATGAACAGACACACATCATACTGTCGGAAAAAATCTAAATGCTATTAATCTTATGTATAAATTTAGGATGATAACGACCAGCACTGCTATATCTCGGAGATAGAAGAAGGATTTAACAAACTCAAAAACAACTTCCAGAAACCATCCTCCTTCAGAGACATGGCTGCCTGATCTCGTCGGTTGCCATGGTGATAACACCTGCCCAATTCTCTCAGGGTGGAAAAAAAATAGCAACTGGTGGATTTCAAAATACTACCGGAGATAAAGTCAGGTAACCAAACTCTTTCTCTCGTTACCTCTTGCTTTTGCCCAAATCCCTCCCTTAGCCCCCCTATCAATTTCCTTTAGATGTCCCCCCCTCACACAATTGAAGTAACTAGATTCTTCCCTTTGGCCAGCCCTGTGTAGATATGAACAGAGTCATACAATGGAGCATTCATGGTCCTTGCAGTGCAAAACGCCCCCTCCCCATCTCTCTCTCCCTCCCTCCCTCCCTCCCTCTCTGCCCATGCACCTCTCCATCCCACCCCCCAACTCAACCCCAGCCCATCAACCAACCTCACACACTCCCCAGCTGCAAAGGAACCCTGTCCAAGTTCTAGCCCTTGTCACTGTTACCACCCAGCCAACCTACACCACCACCAGCAGCAGGAAAAAAAGAGCACAAAAGAATAGGAAATTCAGTGGCATCAGCACAAAGACAGGATTCATGGCAGCCACAGACACTCAAAGAAAAGAGGGGGGACCTATTAAGCGTCACACAGCTGCATCAATGTATTAAAAAGATGGGTGGAAAGGAAAAAAAGGTCAGTGAGGGTTATGGAATGCAGAATTATTTTTATTAACCCTTTGAAGATGGCCTGGTATGCTAATGGATGGCTTAATCATTAATATTCATCTCAATTACCACATTCTGCTTCAAGGGTAACTGGAACACAGGTGATGGTCTAACACACATAAACAGCGACAACTTTTCTCACTACACCAGTTGTTACGTTACCAACACTCCATTCACCACTACAATATTCAGCCCGTTAAGGAGACGTCCACATAACACTCACTCACTGGCTTCAGACCAGTGGGTAAATCAAGGAAGGTTTAAATAATCTAGAGTTCATCATCACATCTCGACCAGACTCTAAAAAACATGACACATTCATCTGAGCTGTTGAAACCAGTTGATGAGTGCCGAGTGCGGACACCTGTGCAGACTTGAGCAGGTGCATTGAAGGGGGAGTTTTTTTTCCCCTGAAAGGACACCTTGAGGCTCTCTGGCTGTCATTGGATTTTATAGAATGATTTTGTATTTTAGAGTAATATTGGAATTATAGGGCCATAAAATGTTTGTGAATGGAAGGACAGCAACATTTGATAAAAATTCACATGGAGTACAAATGTGTTAGACTGGTGGGGTGATCCCGAAACACTTCCCATATCACAGTCTTCCTATATTCTAAACTATCAAGATCACATCAACCTGATGGTGTATTGGACTCCTGACATTTCCAGTTACCCCACCCTCTTTCTGTTTGTCTGGTTTTCTCAGGATGCATAAACCTGACTGGAAGTTTATTTTTTTGTTGTTAAAACTTAACCTGTCACAGTTAAACAGCTTGGATGTGCTTTGTCCATATTCTGTTTATTCTTTTTTTTGTGCCGTGTTTCTTGAATTCTGTTTTCCCCCTCTTCTTCTATCTCTCATTCTCCCCTTCCTACCTTGACTTCATGTCATGTCCCTCTGCTCTGTGGAAGGCAGTAGGATTTGAATCCTCAGGGCCTTGAAAAGATCAGGTGGGATGAGTCAGGAGGACAACTGTACCTCTATAAAATTTGGAAGTCATGAGACCATGAAGCCCACTCAGACTGACCTCTCGACCCCCAACAGTCATGAGTTTCAATTCCCTAACAGTCACCCTCACTCTAGAATCACAACAAACTGCATCAGCGTTGTCACATGTCAATTGGCCAGAGGAAAAATCCAGGTCAGACAGATTTTAAGATTTTAAAAGAACTCCCCTGAGCTAAAATGCCTGCCAAAAGTGTTTTTTGTTTTTTATGTATTGCTACATACAAAGTGAACACAAGCACCAATATGACAATTTCTGTTATTGTTTTTTTTTTGTGCTTTAAAATGTTTAATAGTCTCACCTCTTATCAATCGAATTCTAGATATGCAGATAAGGAAATAATAACATTGTAAAATTCAATATATATATATATATATATATATTTCAATGTTATAAAGGCAAAGATTTTATAATGTTCAACCGCAACCAGAAGATAATTTCAATCTGGTATTTTCGATATGACAAAATTTAATTAATTCTCTTTAACATCATGACATAATGTTGAAGAAGAATTGATTCAATTAATCAGAGAAGAAAATTCATGTTACATTAGGTACATAAATTGAATAGTCTATGTATAAAAGAGCCAAACCTAAAACCGAAACCATGACAAACATCGTCAAACTTGCACACAATTCAACCCCTCGTCAGCAAGGATGTGGGCTACTATATGGCTAATAATTAATAATAATATGGATAATAACTACAATACATAATTTGTGTTAATGGATTAATAATTCAACCTCTGTTTCAATATATTATGTAATTAGGATGGTTGGCAGAACAAGGTCATTCCACTTTAGATCAATAGTTTTACAACTGCTGTTAAAAGCTATAGCCTATGGTATAGCCTACCATTTAAAAATCACTGGTCAAATCGAAAGTATCAGACAGGCTAATAAACTGGCAACAATATCACGAATATTTTAGCAAAATGAAAAATGAAACAAAATGTGGTGTTGCCCGTGCCGTATTCGCTAAAAAGTTTTAGGCCTAACCTTCACCATTTGTAAGGAAATCGATGCGTCAGTGTTATTACCATTCATCGTATCAGAATGCACTTAAATTAACGCATCATAACAAGTAAAATACTATTTAATGTTATACAATGTTATTTTTTTAAACAATTAGAAAACAGTCGTTTTTTTTCGAGAGTATAATACCTATGGATGTATAGGCTAAATAAGAGCGCCTTTAATGTCGATGGCATATAAAAATTAGGCCCAATGAAGACAGCAACGAATACCTCTACAGAGGGGAGATATATATATTCAGACCTTTTTCCCCACTGGATAGATTTGACATTTTTCTTAAAGTTGTTATATATTCGCGCATTCGCCACTCTAAAGCATCACCTTGAGAGAATGTGTAGTCAAATAGCGCGGCAGGGAATATTAAAACTTAATTAGTTTAATTTCGAGCGTTCAAAAACTAGTAGTCTATATGACAAATATATTTTAGTGATGCATAAAATACAGTAAACTTTCGGGCAACATGCCACTGAAAATGTATTTTGCACAGTCTGCAGAAATTGTGTTAAACTTTTCTGAATATACCACATAACTACCGCTCACATGATTATAAAGCTGTACAATAAAAATTGCATTTCAAATATTACTTTAGTGCACAAGCATTTACAGTACTTAAAAAACTCACTTCAAAGACAGGAGCAGGCAAATCCCGAAGAAACTGCAGTCAACCGGGGTTGATTTTTTTGTCCCCCCCCCCTTAGAGACGCTACTCCTGAGTAGACGGTATGACATGTACATCCACAGGCAAACACAGAGGTCTTGGAGCATTTTTCTGTATATGTGTGCGTTTGCTGAGACACAGTGAAAAGACACGCACTAAAGAGAGACACGTCTTTTTCTCTTTTCTTTTTTTATATACACAGAACTGCTTTTTGTTCCTCATTTTTTCATTTAAGGGGGTAATGGAAGGGGGGTGTTCGTTTGATCACATGATTACAATTCACCTGAGATAAAACAAAGGGCGCAAAGAAAGGAGTAGCGAGGGAATGCTAGAGAGAGAGGGAGAGAGAGAGGGAAACAGACAGAGAGATTCACTCATGGCTAGGATTCCTTATCAGAGTCAACATTCATGGATAATGAAAAAAGAAGTGATTTTTGGGGAGGGGGGTGTCGTGAGATGGAAATACAAGGGGTTATTGTTGAGCAGAACAGCGCGTGTGTTTGTGTGCTCTTGGGCCGTAATATTCCCCCGTCTCTCTTCTCTATATTTTCTGCAAATGCTGTTTGGTTTTAAATGTGTGCTCTGTGTATCTAAGTCACTGTGCACTGATGCAATTATAAAACTAATACATAGTATGAAGTGGCGCAGTGTTTGCTGTGGGATTATACTTCATCCCAGCAGAACAGAGATAGCCATGCAAAGCCATTGGCAGTGTAGTATGGGTTTCAGATACTGAAGTTGAATTTCTTTATTTTATATGTCGACTTATCACATTATTTATACAACCGAGCATGTGGTGCTGAAGTTCCAATTCTTCTAAGGTTCTTGCTTACTTACACGGAAAGTTCCTGTCAAACTGTTATTCATTTCCCTGTTTGTCCTATACCAAGTCCATATTCACCAATAACGGTGTTATATAGGAAAAATAATTAAATAAAAGAACACCTTGCGCTTAAGTAGGCCACGATGTACAGACAAGCAGTTCTGCGTCATGCGTAATGGACGTTATGGAACGGAGATGCCGCTGCGCACAGCAGGTGCGCCGCGACCTGGATGCGCAAGCATGCTATTGGCCTAATGACTTTGGTTCCTCTTTAAAAAACTAAGCCCACGGCGTGCTCCATGCTCCTGAGGCATGATTCCCCCTGCCCCCAAGTCAGACAGGCCAGGAGATGGCAGCTCCAACAACGCGCCCTGTGTGAAATCCCGGCTACCACACCGCTAATTCACCTTTCATTCTGGACCACTTTTAGCGACATCAAGCGAGTCAATTCACGGTGCCATGGTAGCGAGGGTGTCCATCTCGCGAGTAAATACGCCTATCAATGTACAGAGTCCAATCAAATCCTCGTGGTAAATACACAAACAGCACGGTGTGGACATATTTGCCAACGTACGGGCCTGATTAGATTGATCAGACTTTATTATTACAGTGTAAACATAAACTTAAATCACAAAGCCGGTCAAGTTTACGATATACATATTTACAAACACTTTCTTATAGTTAACCATAAGAATAAAATATGTAAATATCTGTGGTTACAGATATACATTCTCTAGTCTAAACATTTATTCATATCCGTGGCAAGTGTTTATCTACTAAAGACACAAAAGCCCGAAAGAAATATTATGTACATTTTTACACAACTTTTGTCTTTTTTACCTTTGGCAAATTACACACCTAATACCTTAAACTCCTACCAAATAATTTAGTATTGGGTATCATGTATAAATATGTTTACGACAACTCTTTTCTCTCAGCAGGGCCAGGATTGAAATTTTAATGATAAAAACTGATCATCCATACTAAATGTGTAAACCCCTAAATACAAAAAAACTAATAATAATTACAAACAGTAATTCACCCAACTTTTTAAGGCACCCTAGGCTATCCGAAAAGTCTACGTTCCTATTGCCTCAGAAATCCCGCCCAACTGGGGGAGACATTAGAGAACGCTCAACAACCAATCACAGAAGGGGCTGGCGTGTAAGTTTGCTGCTCCTTTAAGAATTTTTTTCCACAAAATGTATTTTTTTCTCTTTCCTCACACAACGGAGCTCTTTAAGCCACAGCGTGCGACACAGAGCGGGCATTCATAGCGGGGCAGCGCGAGCGAGGGGGCTGGGGAGTGAGCGGGAGCGTCACTTTGGGAACTCGGGAACACACGGACTCTAGTGCTAAGCGGGCGACCTCCTTTTTCAATACAGAAGTAAGACGCTTAGCATTTCACAATTTTCTTGTAGCGTTGTTTATCTTTTTCTTCCTGCATGGATCATAATATTGAAACAATATTTCACGTTAAAGTTGTTACATGACGAGACATAACGTATTCTTATAATTATAACAATACATACTATTATTACTAAGTATTAATGTTATTGGCTGTATCGTGGCAAAATGTTGACCTCAGTGTTGCTGGCATTCCTACACTGACGTTACTATTAACCACATACAAATTTTAACTTTTGCTGGAATGGTTTTACGCATCTTGTGAATGTTCATTACGGACTGTTATAAACTGCATAGTCTGTTTGACTAACTGAAAAAAAAAACTGAAAAAATACTATTTAAAGGACGCCTAATTTACAGCTGTTTACGCAGTTTAGAATAAAGAACCTATTCGAAATAGTTCGGATTATTTCTAAACCTTGACCCTTTAATCGCAAATAGAAGTCGCTTTTCAACTGTGGCACTGAGTCACTGGTAATGTTCATAAATGGAAACAATTTATGTCTACGCCCATTTGAAATTATTTTAAATGTGCATTTAAGCGGGACAGGGTCAACATGTCTAAATCTACACAGAACGCCTGCCTTAGTTGGGGTATAAACATAAGCAACGCGGGCATTTCCTTATGTATATATTTATATATTTTGTAAAAATATGCTAGGGTACTACAGGATAAAATGCAACTTAAACTTTTAATTTAATCTGAAATGTACTGCCAAATGGGGGACTTGGATATAGCACATCAAATTCAACAAGGCCTAATGCATTTTTGGTTAGAGTGTTCAAGAATCAAAATTTGAATCGTCATAAAACTATCAAATAAACTTGTCTGCGATACACGAAATGCAATATTCGGAGCCACAGATCTTGTATCAACCTCTGTCAAATAATTCTTAACTCCTAAACTAAGTAGATACTTTGCATAACCACGCAGGAATTTGGAACAAGTAATTGCCAAGTCAAGCGATGAAATTAGCAGTTTGGCATTATACTCACATTATATTGTTGTGCATTTCTAGTGGAAACAGGACCGGGGGATATAGGCTTAAAAGAAACTTAACAAAATATTTAATAAGACCATGCTATGTTCGTTCCCGGACCAATTACGACAGAATGCTATGGCTCACTTATTTCACGTCGCCAAAAATGTATTTAATGAATGAATGAATGAATACCCTACATGAAAACATAGAACATGTTACGTATACATCATTTACGCACAATTAAAAGTATTTACATAAAACAGAAAAGTACCCATAAACTAGATGGAAAATAAGGTGTGTAGAGTGACTAACACAGTGTTCCTCTGTTTCGAGAGCAGGCGTGCGAGCCGCAGGAGCACGTCATATGGCTCACCGACCTCTTTTTCAGAATGGGAAATGAAGTGGGTTACCGACATGGCAAGGACCTCTTGCTGGCTTGAACGTCGCCGGACACACACACACACACACACACAAACAGACATTGGATCATCCATGATCCCATTATAAACCTGTTGCAGTAACGACGTCAGGCAAATCAATTTTAGCACGAGTACTTGTCTGGCCTGACAGCACAGAGCTGTCTCAAGTTAAATCGGCCCACTTGTACTTTGATCTTAATTAAAAGCATATTGCCAAGAGGCAAGTTGAATGACATATCCCATCTCGCCATTATTACTTGACCACTGCTTACATTAATGAAACAATTTCTATCCGATTGGGCTTGATAAATCTTGAGGTGAGCTTTGCTTTTACACCTTCTGCTTTTAAATCTAACTGTATGCAGATCACTAAGAGCAGATTCCTAAAATGCGTCTAACGAGACATTTCAAGTAACGCCAAATTGAGTCATATTTAATGGGAACATTATTTCTCATTAAGTAAATGTCAATGTGTTTGTCATTATCCGTATCAAAACATACAGGTCACGGCCTGTAAGACTGCTTTCGGTTCGTGGACAGAACCCAAAATTTTCCAATATATACCACTCAAAAACAGCCTTCAGTTCACAGATGCGGATACGTACATATAAGCCTAGCCACACGCTGTTTGTATTTCCAGCGTCAGGCCCATGTTTATCTAGGAGTTCCGCGGCATAAAGCCTAGCCCTGTGCTGGTGCGGGTGCATATTATTCCAACACTTGCTCTCCAGGGAGCTTGCAATAACTGTCAAACCTTAAACAGTAGCTTGTTAGCGGGAGTGAGGCCTAGGCAAGAAAAATATTCAGAGCCAGAGCGACCAAGGTTAACTAACACGCTGAAGATAGCGACGTGGACGTTGTTCAGATATGTAGGCCTAATTATTTCAAAAACAGAAAATCGTTTATTTCATTCTGTTTAGATGAAAGCATCAAGTCAAATGTGAATGTAACATACATACCCATTTTGTCATTCTTTTCAGGTGCTTATTGTAAAATTATTGTTTCAAACAGACGTGAAGACAACACATTCAAGTGGATTAACAGACAGTGGATTGTTGGAGGCAGTTTCCCGAGGTTTTACTTCATTTAAATCATTCAAGGGCGCGTAAGGCGTGGGACTGTACTCGTACGAATGGAAAGAACTTTAATGTGCAATTCGAGCAGAATTGCGGAGAGAAAACTAAAAGTTGAAACTGATTGGATTTTTTTATAAACAAAGTTCGAATGGATCATTGGAAATAAATAATTAAAAGCATTTAGTATAAGAGCAAACTTCTACTAAGGGAAAGTACTGATTCGTTACAATCCGGCGTATTCACCCGGTAAAAGCTGCAGAGCACCAAGTATCCTGCTTTGTGCAACGTTTTAAGGAGAAAGTTTTTTTTAGTGAAAACAGAAAGATGTCGGGAGAGGAACAGAGTTTGTCTGAGGTGGAAATGAGTCCTGGTGTCTCGGAAGACGGCCACTCCATGTCTCCAGGCCATTCCTCGGGGGCTGCAGGTGGAGGGGACTCACCTTTGTCTGGACAGCAACCACAGATGTCATCGGTTGGAGAAGAAGGTGGCAGCAGAATCTCTGTCAAGTCTGACGAAGAAGATGACCGTTTCCCCATTGGTATCCGCGAGGCGGTAAGCCAGGTACTGAACGGATACGACTGGACGCTTGTGCCAATGCCAGTCCGCGTGAACTCAGGAAGCAAGAGCAAGCCGCATGTGAAAAGACCTATGAACGCTTTCATGGTGTGGGCGCAGGCCGCGCGGCGAAAGCTAGCTGACCAGTACCCTCACCTTCACAACGCCGAACTTAGTAAAACATTGGGGAAATTGTGGAGGTAAGCTCAAGATCCAAATTCATCAGACACTCCCCCAACGTTGTGTCAAGATAAGAGTTCATCAGGTTGCTCTCTAATGGACATTGATGGGGGGATAGCTGTGATATAAAATGTGTTGAACTTAATGTGAGTCAGCTTAATGTGTTGTCAGCTAATATCAAATTCAGTGAAGTAATGTGATGTATCGTACATTTCAGTGTAAGGATGATCAATTATCAATATTCCAGTAAGTGGAGTATTTATATAATCTAGTAATCATGATATCTGTAAACACGACAATATAGAGACAGTAATGTCTGATGTAGCCTTGACTTAAAATTGATTCAGATGATAGGTTTGCAGCAACTAAGAAAATGTGTCAAATCCAATAATCTTCCTTTTGTGACAACATGAGACCATTGTTTCTTGGGCAAGCCAAAGAATTAACTTTATTCCTATATTCCATCATTAACCAGATAATGACTGCATGATAGGCACAAGAGGTCAGCCTTTTCCCATACTAATTATTTTTGTTCTCTGGCCCAATCTGCAGACACTTACTGAAACTGAATTACATTGTCAAAAAAAAAGATGATGACCATGGTGGCATGTTCTAGTTATAGGGCTCTATGACTAACAAAACAAGCCACAGGAAATGATTTCACATCTGATCTGTCATTCCATCAGTGTCCTTTCTGCTTTTGTGTAAGATTAGGGTGTCAGCTGGGCTCTCAGACTCATCCTATTTCCACCTGATTCCGCATTGAATCAGGACCATATAAAAAAATCTAATCAGGGGTACACATGTACTCACTCTGTGTTCATTCACCTTCTTAGGCTCTTGAATGAAAACGACAAGCGACCATTCATCGAGGAAGCAGAGCGGCTGCGCAAGCAGCACAAGAAAGACTACCCAGAATACAAGTACCAGCCACGGCGCCGGAAGAACGGCAAGCCCAGCTCCAGCACTGATGCCGATGCCCACTCAGAGGGTGAGGTCAGCCACAGCCAATCACACTACAAGAGCCTCCACCTAGAAGTGGCCCATGGCGGAGGGGCAGGGTCTCCACTGGCCGATGGGCACCACCCCCACGCTGCAGGTGTGCCATAGATGACTCTCTCTGCCACTCGTGTCTTTTTAACTACACCTCACGAGGCTGAACCCACTCCTGCCACATACAAACTCCCCCCACACACACTCACTATCTCTGCTAAAATGGGCTCATAAATGAAGAGAGTATTCAGATTATATTTTATTCCCAGACTTATGTGTGAGGTATTGTGATGTTTGCCTTTAGGTAGTTCTGCACATCCTCAGATTTAGCTTTAGCTGTTTTTTTTTTCATCTTTGTGCCTCTGTAGTTTTACACGTCAAGCTCCTGATGTTTTTAGTCAGAAGATCGGTACTAACATTGTTGACGTTAAAGCCTTGGTTCTGACTTAATTTGCTGGTCAAAGGGAACATCAACTGGGAACAGGGAACTGTGCCTTTGTGCCCATTTATTTGGTTTACTATTACACTATAACTAAAATCACCAACACTATAATCTGTATTTCTTGCCTGCTAAGGTGTCTCAGAGGACAGCTAACTAATGGACCAGACATTTTCAGCTTGTGTTAATAGGAAAGGAAAATAGTCCCCTGTGCCCGAATAAAAACATTTGAAAAGTCTTGGCTGCGGACACAGGAAACTGACAATGATCTATTAATGTCTGTGCCCATTTAAAGCATCACGAAAGGCCAATTACATAATCAGGCCAATCTACCACTTACTTGCACTTACTCAACTTGGTCCAGGTGTATTATTTTCTTGTTCTTTTCCATTCTAGTGACTGACTACAACACTTTTTTTTTTCTTGAAGGCCAGAGCCACAGTCCTCCAACACCCCCAACTACACCCAAGACTGAGCTGCAGTCTGGGAAATCCGGGGAAGGAAAGCGAGAGGGTGGTGGAGCAGGAGGCTCTCGCGGCGGCCTGGGAGGTGTGGGAGCTGATGGGGGCTCTGGGCCAGCATCGGGAGCTGGCAAGCCCCACATCGATTTTGGGAACGTGGACATTGGCGAGATCAGCCATGATGTCATGGCCAACATGGAGCCGTTCGATGTGAATGAATTCGACCAGTACCTGCCACCCAACGGGCACCCAGGTGTTGGCAGTAGCTCTGGGGCTGCCGCCGCGGCAGGTTCGTCCGGTTCGCCGTATGCCTATGGCATCTCCACGGCCCTGGCTGCGGCAAGCGGACACTCAGCCGCCTGGCTATCCAAGCAGCACCAGCAGCAGCAGCAGCAGCAGCAGGGGCACCATGCTGCTTCGCTGGCCTCTGACCCGTCCAAGGCCCAGATCAAGAGCGAGGCCGGCCCGCCCGTGGGCCATTTCGCCGGGGAGGCGAGTAGCGGCGGCTCCCATGTCACCTACACCCCGCTCAGCCTGCCCCACTACAGCTCGGCCTTCCCTACGCTGGCCTCCCGCGCCCAGTTCGCCGACTACGCCGATCACCAGGCCTCGGGCTCCTACTACGCCCACTCCAGCCAGGCCTCAGGGCTCTACTCTGCCTTCTCCTACATGGGGCCCTCGCAGAGGCCCCTCTACACGGCCATCACCGACCCCTCAAGTGTCCCCCAGTCCCACAGCCCTACTCACTGGGAGCAGCCCGTCTATACCACCCTCTCACGGCCTTGACAGAGACCTGCAGCAGAAGGAGAGGAGGAGGTGGAAGAGGAGGAGGAGGAGGAGGGGAAGGTGGTGAAGGGGAAGGAGGAAGAAGAGTTAGGTAGAGGTAGAGGAGCAGGAGGAAAAATAAGGAGGAGAGGAAGAGGACAGGGCCCCATCACAGACGGAGTCCTGCAGCCAGAAACACAGAACAAAGGATGGCTGGAGAGCTGGGGAGATGCAGCCCAGTCCGACCCACTATGGTCCAGTGCCAAGTCCATAAAGCCAGCAGGGCTAAGGGATGACATGTGGTGCCTGCTGGGGCTCCTGGGGTAACAATACACAGTTACTTACTGAAGGCTAGGTCGGTTTGCATTTCTTATTTTGTTAAAGGGGGAGTGTGGGTGTTGAAACAAGAAATAATGCCAACAATCAAGACAGATTTGTCATTTTAAACCTGGAATAAAAAAAAGTAGAGGAAAAAAGTTATTGTAACAACCCATTTATATCTCAGGCATGATTACATATATTTTATAATAAGAATATAATAGGACACATAGGAGTGTCATATTCAGTGGTTATCATTTCCAAGTATTCATAAACCCTCTCAGTGTGAGGAGGTGCCTTTATGGTACAGACGTGTAGTGTAATGGGAACTTTTGTCACTGCATTGTAAGGAGTACTAATAAACATGACCAAAGTTTTGAGACCAAAACTTTAAAGACCAAGAAATGAGCTGGATTTGAAATAAGCAGGCCTTCCTTTTATATATACATACACATCGTAGCCATCGTAGTCTTAGAACAGTTCATTTTCTATTTGGAGGCCGTACGATTACAAGACTACAGTGACTGTTAACATTTTCAATTTGATCTCGATGAGCAGTTCTCTCCAGCACTGACTACTGATGTAATTCCGAACTGCAATAGGAAGACACTATTCGATAGAACTGGGACAGACACTGAAAAGACAATATTATATGTACATTCATAGGCGTTGATAATTGTTTTAAAACAGTAATCTTTTCTATTAACCAAAATAAAGGTCGTTTTCATTAATCATAATACAGTATTTTTTCATGTAGGCATCCATGTAGTGTTTAATATTAATGTCAATGTTGTCCGTTTTTGTTGCCATTGCTACACTGAAAAGTCTGCACCACTGCCCTTCAATTTTTATATTCAAATTTGTTTGACATTCAAAATGTGTATATACTTCAGTGTCAAATGATAGTTTTGTAGATACTTGTTCTGTAACGCTTATGGCTTTCTTTTAAGTGCTTATCTGTAGTTAATCAAAGTGAAGTGAATTTGCCTGAAATTGTGTGAGACAAAATGTGAAAAGAATTGTGAAACAGAAAACAAACTACTGTTAACCTCATTGTCACATTTGCCTAATGTTCATTATGGCATGATGACTTACAATGACCATTTGATTCACCCCCACACACATTGTTCAGTAGATACTGTGGATAATTTCAGTGATTAAACCATCACTTGACCATTTAGACTCTTCTAACACATGGACATTGTCAATGTGTGGACTGTGCCATTGTCAAATGTGGACTGTAAAAAAAGAATCAAGCCCATTCCATTTCCCAGCCACAAAGGACAAGTAATCTGCACAGATTAAATCGTCCATTTTGGGTGCCATACAACATGAATTAAGCCTTACACCACAGGTTTAATGTTTAGAAGAATTACAAGAGGGACTGTTATTTGCTGTATGTTCCTTTCATTATACCATTAATTTAAATAATTTTATCTATATTCCTTTCTTTGTCCCAGTGCAAGAGAAGATGTCCTGATATCACTGCAAGCTTTCATTTCATTGCCTGTTTTCTTGCCTTTCGTAGTATTAAGAGCAAAACAAACAACAAATCATTTACATCCTACTCTTTGTGGTAGGTCATGCTTGTTATATATAACAAAAGATATTATTTATATTTGCTGGTATAATGTTTTGTTCACTGTTAACTGTTTTATGTTCTCCTTATATGTTGAAAGCCTATGACTGATACTGTTGTATGTTATTTTGTACTTTCTCAGTTACATTGCCAGCAAAACCAGAACACCCATGTAAATAATAGAAGATGAACCTTTCGAGAAAGAATGACTAATGAATTCTCTCACACTAAATAAATCTGTATGCTTCCTGCTTTTGTAAAAAAAAATATAAATATCCATATATATCAATCTCCAGTGGTGGTTAATAGCAGGAGACTTCAGCAGGGGTCAGGCAAATATGGGCCAAGCAGGAGTTATGGCAAAAATCCCAAACAATTACAGAGTGTTATCACAAACGCTGTGACCTATCACCAGTGATATATCTATGGTGCCCAAAAGGAACTTCTGTACTTCTGTACAGATAACCATCTGTAGCTATACTACTGAATGTGACAAAATACAGTCAATGTGTCTATGAGGCAGCATGCAGTGCTCTGCACCAATCATTCTCTGCAGAGGGGCCCTCAGAGAATACCATACCGTTGATGCAGTGCCAGGCAGTATTGATGAGGCCGTAAGGTACAGCCATTGGCTTCAGTATACAATCCACGTATGTCCGTAAATATGTTTGCGTGTGTGAGTGTGCGCTACGGGTTAAGCCTGATTCCTAATTCCCTCCATTTAATCGGCTGTGTGATACTTTAGTAAGACAAAGAGCGCCATTGAGGCAGAGCTGAGGGAGGGGGGCCAGGGGCAGGGTATGGAGGGGGGTGGGGTGATGAGGGAGCCATATCCAGAACTTTGCCGTGATACAAAGGGACTCTCATACATCCAGGGCACAGTCTCAGCACACACTGCTCCTGCCCACCACCCCTGCCCCTACTGCTTGCCTCTCCTCCCCTCCCCTCCCTTCCCCAGGTTGAGAGTGTAATGGGATTAAAACATTCCAAGACTGGAGAGGGCGAAAGAGAAACAGAAATATGGGGCAAAGTGGGACATGGAAGTGTTGAAGAAATGGGAAGGAAGTCAAGAGACCCAAGTTTGAAATGGGAAAAAAACAGTGACAGATGAGGTGTTGTGGTGGGAGAAACAAGTAAATTGTATGATTTTTCTAGAATAATTGCCCTAAATACATGTTTTTTAGCCAGATTTTTGGTCCTGCCTAAATCATCATTACAGGTGTTTTGGTTAGGTGGTTTAGAAATTCTTGAAAAACCTGAAAAAAAAAAAAAACAACTGACCAGCACTTATTTCAGGAAGGTGACCATTTAATTTCCTTGTAATGTAGTACTAGTAATTTTTTGTAATCTTTCAGTTAAAATTCACATACTGATAATGCTGATAACGTTAATACCAGCACTGTACCAACACTTCGTTTTGATCCATGTAAGGGCCCATGTGATCGGGGAGGTGTTGTCTTTTTCCTGATTTCCCACTATCTACCATCTTTCATCAGATCATAGGGTAGGACTATTTGTTGTCATGGAGACACAACCTCTCTGCCCCCCCATGAAACAAAGAATGGCCCATTTGTTTATTTGTTTGGGGGTGTGCAGCAAAGATACAGCCGAATAAACTCTAAACAAGAAAGAAACAGCACTCTATGGCCCATTACCATTGAGATAAGAAAAAAAAAAAACAGAACAAATGAGTCATGTCTGAAAGTTGAATGTAAATTACTTGCCTACCCTGTCATTAGCCCCATCTAAATTATTTTGACGTGATGTGTGGAGGTGTGCAGAATAGACATCAACAGGAAATGCAGGGCGTGGAACTGGGGAGGTACTGTGTTACAGGACAACAGAACACCTATTCCACTCCATGCACTTCCATCACGTCAGAGGAAATGACGTCTTGCAAATGTAGGTGGTGCCATCAGATACCCACCAGGTGAAAAAGGTAAACTTGAATATGTCTGTAGCCCATCTGAAGTATCTGGATGTGTATCTTAGTGTAAGGAAATTGTAATTTGTCATATGTCACTACATGTGCTTTTAGTTTTTCAAATATAATTTCCAATGCTTTAACACTATTACATTAAAACACATTGAGGGCTTAAACAACTGAAGTGTACAAAAAACGTACCTTGAGGTGTCACTGAAGAATATCCTATGTAACATACTATGATAATACATGAAGTTGTTCCAAAACCATGCATTCAGTACACAGCAGCAATTTTAAAAGCATGTTTCTCCCACCTGGGCAGACTCCAGATGGCCTGCCCAAATCCTTGTGTCCTCGATATTCTGATGATTAATAGGTCTGCCAGGTACAAATTGTATTTACACAACTTTTATCAGTAGGCAAACCAACCCTTAATAGGTAATTTTAGGAGTTTTGAACCATCTTCAGATTTATTTAGACGTCTGCTGTTCACACAGAGTGACAATGTCATGTTGTATCAGAATTCCATGGCATTAGCGAACCCTAAATTATGAAACACCACATCATATTGCCAAAAGACCAAATGGGAACAGTAAGAGAACTGTTCATCAGAGTTAATGGCTGTGCTACTGGTGTTTGCATGGAGTTAAATCGTTCACTTGGTGTTGGTGTAAAGCCCGTTTCTTTTGACCCAGCTGGCTCCATAGACAGAAAAGGCTTGTTGTCAGAGAACACCTTTAAATGTTTCATCACATATCAGTAATGACAGAGCCCTGCTGTAGCAGTATATTCATGACACAACCACAATGCATTGTTCATACCATTTTTTTCATTTTATACATTAGGCCACACCAATAAAATTAGTTGGTTCTTGGATTTTTTCAGGAAAAATATGGAACGAGCGAATTAAAAATATGCTCTGAAGGTAAATTAGCGGTAAATTAGCACTGTGAGTACAACTGCGCAAAGTTCTCATCCTTTCATTTCAATGCACTTGTCAAACGTTTTTCTGTTCTGATAAAATATTCTAATAATTGCAAACACTGGCCAAGCAGGATGCCCTTCCACCGGCATCTTTCCTCACATCATGTCTCTTGTCTCTCTGAAGTGAAAGGCGTGATTTGATTGGTTTTCGACGTTACGTTAACGCAGCATGCCGTTTTCAGTATTATAGCCATCTGCCACTGTTTTTTTTTTTTTATGTCCGTGTGAGTTCGAATTCAATTTTATTTTTATTTCATTTTGCATTTTTTTCAAGCGGCGAATCCGAGAACCAACTAACTTTATTGGTGTGGCCTTATTACTAATACAAATAGCACATCTTAAAAAAATGTTTAATAGCCACTTCAAATAACAAGAAACTCAAAAACATGCCAGACTGGGTTTCAACAAATGTTTTTTTTTCTCCTGATTCAGAAGTCCACCTAGTGGAGAAGAGGTGGACATGCAACAGAAAGTTCCAGATGGCTGGACTCACTCACTTGTGGAAATAAAAGGAGGCGACATCAATTAATGCCTCTTTGCCAAACTAGTTTAACAGCTGCTGATTGAGGTTGGGAGGATCAGTCTGATTCTTTAGGGGACAGGTGTGCTTGGTCAGGCTCAGTCGGTTATAATAAGCTCATCACAGCCCCAGTCCTCATAGCTACCGTCAGGCAGGTACCTCCTGATGATGATTGGAATTTTTCTACTCCTGTGGAAATGAAACAGAAATAAACAATACATACACATGAGCATTGCATTCAAAGCAACCACTTGGGGCAACCTCGAGCCAACAGTTCAAACACCAGGCACAGACAGCACAACTAACTTTTTACATCTGCCTGTTAGGAAATTGACCATGTTGCAAAACATTTTTGTCTGGTAAATGTATGACAGATATAGATTATAGTTTGCCATATACATTATATCTACAGATATAGATGTAGCCAGGTTAACTTTTATTTGCGGTGGCGTATACCTTAATAAGGGTTAACTTTAAAATATTATAACGAGAAATACCAGCATTCTAAAAGAAAACTCAAAGTATAGAAAAGAATAACTCACTTTAGTTCCTTCATGGCAATCTGAAGTGGGTCTGTTTCACCTTCCAGCTCCACCATAACGGGGGCACACATTCTATGAAAAGCAGGTAATTTTCAATTACATTTGGCAGAAGCTATCCAAAGGGACTTCTTTGTCAACTTCTTCAGGAGCAACTTAAGGGACAAAAGCACAGCAATGGGAAACATCGACTTGACAGTCTTCATTCTCCCATAGTGAATCTTGCTGCTCTTAATGATGTGGAATTACACTTTGGGATTACTATGGGACTATATTAACACAAAAAATGTTATGTGGGACTATATCCTGGAACTATTATGATGCTATATTAACATGATTTTTTTTTAATTGCCATCTGAGAATGCAAATTTCCAGTCTTGCATGACCCTAGGTCGGCAAATAAGTTTTTTTTTTTTTTGACAATTCAATCGCGGGCCATTATCAGGCAAACCATGATTTCCTAAGGAAAAAAAACGTTATTATATCATATGCCTATACGCTACTCTATTTATTAAAAAAAATATTTACATTAATTTTAAATGACTGCTGCTCCGGTCATCCTTCATTAGCTAATGATTTGGCTATGCATTAGTAAAGTTGCTATTTCTCGCATGACATCCTGTTGTTTCTGTTTGGATGTGTGAAACACAAAGATTCTTAAAGGGATAGTTCGGTTTTTAACACATTGAGCCCCTTTCACAGGTTGTCTAAAATGAAATAAAGTGGTTGACACCAAAATCTTGATGACTGCTCCTGTCTCGGCTATTTGGGAAATATAGAATCGCCTCTGCCTGCCTTTAAAATGGCTAGCAATGGGCATGTGTTGTTTCTCCTTAAAAAACTGGTTTTAAAAAAGTGCTACTCATGGAGTGATTAGTGGCATTTGCTGATGTTCCAACCCAAGTATCGTAGCAAAATACAGTTTCTGTCATGTTTTATTTGCCATTTTTTAAGTCCCATAGAGATCTATTTGCTCCTTCATATAAACAAAGTGCCAAATAAAACATGACGGAAGCTTTATTTCGCTACGATACATGTTTTGGAACATCATTGAGCACCACTAACCACTTGGTGAGTAGCACTTTTTCAAAACAAGTGTTTTAAGGATAGAAACAACACATGCCCATTGCTAGCCATTTTGAAGGCAGGCAGAGGTGATTCTACATTTCCCAAATAGCCGAGACAGAAGCAATCGTCAAAATTTCGATGTCAACCACTTTATTGCATTTTAGACAACCTGTGAAAGGGGCTTAATGTGTTAAAAAACGAACTATCCCTTTAACTAGCGAAGCAAAAATGCCACTGTCCAAAGCGACTAAAAGAAAGGTTGTTAGCGAATGTAGAACGTACAAAGAAGAACAGAGCACCAATTAGTGCAAGTGCAGCAACAACCTCCTTGCTGGATGAGATGTTGGATGTTCATAAATTCAGGCAGGCTTAACGCAGACCTTGAGTACAAAGGTTAAGCCTACCTGAATTTATGAACATCCAACATCTCATCCTGCAAGGAGGTTGTTGCTGCACTTGCACTAATTGGTGCTCTTTGTTCAGCGCTATGAGACCTGTCTTTTGTAAAATGCGTTATACAAATAAAATCGAATTTAGTTTAATTTAATTGAAGCGCTGACGGCTGGATATGCACAGAGCTGCAAGATCCTGGTTCGGGAACTTTTACAGCGCAGCCAGGTTACAAATGCATCCCTCAACACAGCATGGATTCTCACAACAGGCTGCTGATGCAGAGGTTATTAAGAAAGTGATAGAGACAGAGTATGTAATGAAATCTGCTGAACTGCTGTTTTTGACAGCAAATATTATACGTTTTTATTTTAATCAACTTCATCTGGCGGGCCAGATATTACTGACGGCGGGCCAATATGGCCGCTATTTGCCGACCACAGCCCTGGGTAGTTAGGTTAGCCCCTTAAGCAATGTATCTTCCCAAGGTTTCTTCCTAGACTACAAATGTAACCCCCGCCCCCCCGTGACCTGTTGCTCAAGGGTGCTATCTGCTGTGAAATGCTGTAAGACATGTAATCCCATGTATATTGCACCATATATACAGTATTTATTTACTTACCATGTATTCATATATTTATTAAATTAAATAAATAATTGGAATTACACCAATAAATCCCATACCACATCAAATTAGAAATCTAATTCATGTGCCAGGAAAAAAAAAAGCAATTTCTGAAAACCACTCAGACATGGAACTTACGCTATCTGTAGGGCACGGGTTCCTAAAACTCGTGCTCGCTCATACTTTGTCATGTAAGATGTGGTAATTCTTTTCTGATTAGCTGTTTGTCCTTCTCCTGCTGGTAAAATCTGAACGTTCTCCTGGTCTTCCTATTGTGGAGGCATAAAAAAAAATTCAAACACCAGGCACAAACAGCACAACTAACTTTTTACATCTGCCTGTAAGGAAATTGACCATGTTGCAAAACATTTTTGTCTGGTAAATGTATGACAGATATAGATTATAGTTTGCCATATACATTATATCTACAGATATAGATGTAGCCAGGTTAACTTTTATTTACGGTGGCGTATACCTTAATAAGGGTTAACTTTAAAATATTATAACCCCCCCTCAATTTCTCAACAAACGTGTGTTCGTCTATGGTAAGTTAACGTTAAACCACACAGGCTACAACTTACGTCCTCAACGTTCTCCAAGTCATCTAATCCTTCATCTTCTTCCCCATCGTCGAAATCTCCATCATCAAAACTATCAGAACAAATTACTATATTAAAACAAATTTCAGCAAAAACTAATTACCGTTTATCGACAATAAAGCAGAAAAGTACCAGAGTACGTCAACGTGCTATTAACCTAGGCTTAACGTAAGGCAGTTGTAGGCTAGGAACAACTTTCTCTGCTGCAGTGATCGACTGCTAACGCGAAAGATGTATAGCATACACATGGAATTCTTCAAGTCAACATTTATTTTCTATAGTGTAGTTCTTCGTGCTAACTCAGGTGTGGAAAACGCGTCCCTGTTAGCAGAAGCTAGCTTATGTTGATGTTAACATGTGAGCTCTACAAACACCTTCAAAAACCTAATCACCACTGTCAGTAGGAAATGTTACATATTTCACTTACTTGTCTTCGTTGTCAGACATTATTCGTCGTTCGTGAGTATATCAAGTCGAAACGTAAAACAAACGTTGTACTCCGGAGAAATGTGGTGTCAACAAGGAGAACACGACAATTTTGTTGATCTACTTCGAACTTCCGCTGAAATTAAACACGTCCGGTCCTTTTACCACACCGTGCAAAACCAGACGCAATACTTAAAACATGTTCCGACTTATCAGACTTGACAGAGAAAACGACACAACAACAACGTAATAATAAGCATAACATTTTATTTTCCATAGAAGACGTGAGTGGCATAAAAGCTATTTACATTGAAACAGAAAGTTTTCGGATTTCTGAAAATAAATATCCAAATATCTTTGTACACCTAGGCTACTACACACATAAATTCATTTTTGGGACATAATCCCTGACATTGGCCATAACATGTATTTGCCTCATTTAAAATATACAGAAGCATATAAAAACACACATAAAATTCTTTAATACCCTGCAAAATATGAAAAAGCCATCATATGGTTGAGATCACTTCAACAATTCAATCACTACCAACCTTTTGTGAAAGTTCTTCTAACAAGTACTGTCTGTCATGTCAACATAAATCTTCAACAATAGTAAACTTTAGTTTCAACACTAACAGTCCAGTAACTTCTCTGCACACTATATTCAGCCACTGTAGCAAGGCTATTCAAAGCAACTAGTCTAACGTTAGCTTTTTTTCTTCAGAGAGCTTTTGCTCTTTCCCTTTTTATTTTCAGTCTTGTGGCTGAGCTGCTTAAATATCTTCATTGGCTTAAACTTTCCACCGAACATCTTTGGATCATTTTCAGTATTTCTAAGGAAATCTGAGAGGATAGACATAACATCAGGTGAGGAGAGCAAAGAGTGTAGGAAAAAGACTACTGTCAACTGAAAAAAGTTAACATAAGAAGATCAGAAAAGTGATTAGTCTTCTACCTTTCTTTTTGAGCATGTCCTCCAAAAGCATGTCCTCTTCTTGTTCTCTGAGTGAAACAGCATAGAACATTTCACAAAGAAACACAGTGTAAATGTAATGCAAATCGGCATCAAGGACCAAAAATACACTGTGCAAAGATTTTCCAGAATGTCAAATTCATGTCAAAGTCTTTTCGAGAACCGGTGCATGACACCCACAAACATGGCAGAGGTCCCTGTGACCTCTAAAAGATCTCTCTCTTTCACAGAACCTAAAGTACTCATGGAAAAAAATTACCTGAAATTTACTTTGCTCACCTTTGACGGTCCTGGTCCAAACTGTTGATAATCTGGTTCCTCTGTTCAATGATGGTGACCAGGTCTGACATAAGTTCCTTCTCCCTGGCCTTGTCTTCTTTGCTCCATGCTTTCTCTGAAGAAAAAAAAAAACAGAACACTCACAGAGGAAATCCCTGCAGTATTTTATCAGACATGATGCATTGTTGTGGTAATAAGTTATCACCTGGTTTATTGAAAAGACATCTTAATTCATACTCCACATCTGATTGCCTTTCCTCCAGGTTCTGCTGCTTTGCCCTTTGAATTCACAGTTAAAAATAATGAACAAAAGCTTTATATACAGTACTACACAACATTAAGTACACCCACATACTTTGCATTGGACAACACTACAAAAATGAAACTTTATTCAACTTAAGGTGGATCCAGGAATCAAATGCTTCAATTAATTCAATTGAATTGTATCCCTATGGCATAATAAATTTGTCTCATTAATCAGAGCATTTTTTCAGAACATGGTTGGAGGATCCTCCTGTATACAAAATATACAGTAATGAACCTGGCCGTAACCTTCATGGGTTTGAAAATGACCAGAGCTACACAGGTTTCTACTGATATCATCTCCCAATCTTTCATGATGACATCACTTGGTGGCCACCTTGCTCTCTTCCAAGGATGTGCCACAGGTTAAGGCATTGGTCCAGTACACCACCTTTATCTTTTGCCTTCTCAGCAAGACATTCATCATCTTGAAAGTGTGTTTGGGGTCATTATCATCCTGTAAAACTGCTATGCCATGTGTGTGGCCCAGTTTCCAAAAAGATGTTAACATACTCTTAAAATGTATGTTTCCCTCTACGAACTATAGCTTGTTGAGTGAGAGCAGCATTCATGCAGCACTCATGTGGACCTAGCCCATGATGCTGGACTCAAAGAGCTGAGCAAGGTACTCTAGTGACTAACTTATGATATTTGGGTAACACTAATTTTGTGATCAAAATATGACTGAATCTGAAAACATAAAATGCAGAGGGTCCACTGTATGTCTTAATTCCCACGTAAGATCTACTGACCTTAGCGGGATAGAATTATACCTGAAAACTGATATCTGCATGTTTTTCAGAGTGATAGGATGCAGGTTTTAACACCAAGAATCAGGAAGAGAAATTACAAGTGAGATAAAGTCTGTGGGTAAACACCTTCCTGGGACTGTATGCGAGTCACTTTTTGACTTCCATTTTCTAGGTTTCTTAGGATGTAGTTTTACACACAGACGCTTTACTTCTCACCATGAACCGAAACCAGAGTTACACAGTAGGCTCGAAACATTACCAGAGCTTTGATTGTTGAACAAACACACATATGTACTTGACAGTTGGAAATGGTTTCTGTTCCAACTGATAATCTGAAGACATTTTTGAGACATAATAGGGCTTTGTGTACTCACATGTAGACCAGCTCAGCATCTCTGCGCACCAGCATGTGTTTCTCATGGATAAGTTGGAACCAATTCACCAAGAGGCCGTCCTCTTTTTGTGAATACACACGCACAAAAAAAAACAGTATATTTGCATGATGATCCATAAACCCAAGATAATGTACACCCAAAATACATCTCAGAGGAAACCGGTTGTTAAGAGTTGCCAAGGCTGGTGTGCACAAGTATGTAGACAAAATGTAGAGGATGTGGTGTGTGGTCAACTGGCACTTTTTGCGTGACAAAATAGTGAGAGATGCCACTGCCTGAAAAACTCATTTTAAAGTCAAAGCAAACCTACTTCTACGGTCGAGCCAAAGGCTCAAAATATTTACTCAGTTATGGCCAAAGCAAACCAAATTCGGATAATGAAACTATAATGACTGAGTTTAAACCTAGATTTCCTCCTCACCGTTGTGACAGTTCCTAAGACTCTTCTCCATCTCCACACCCCTCTTCTCCAGACCGTCCAGACGCCTCTCCAGCTCCCCTCTCTCTGTTTGCAGCTCTTTGCTGGCGACGAAACGATCCGTCTGGACCTGCAGGCAGGCAGTCAGTCGCCAGAATTTTATAACTAACCAGTGATGGAGAAGTTAAAATCAAGGTGTCATGATGGAACAAAATTAAAGCAATCTTGCTCCCCCTGATTTGACTGGCATTCTGGCCACATACCTTCCTCTTGATGAGGGGAAAGCCATGACCAGGTGCTGCAGCTTTAGTGCAGGAGGCAGGCGATGGAACTGTGCTGCTGGAAATCTCAGCGAGGGATACGGCCCTGTCAAAAGGGTTTTCTTTGCATGTGTGCTGGTGGGCAGATGGAGATAAAGTCATTACAGCACTACAGAACATCAATAATTAAAAAAAACATCTCAATATATCGTGTTGCATTAGGATAAATATTGAACCTTGTTACGATTTGGTTTAGCTTGTTGTGGGACCGGCTCCTTGTTTTTGAACAGACCATCAGATGGACCCTGGTGAGAAGGTTGTAAATGATCCACAGCATTTGGGTCACTACGTGATGTAATGTTAGATGAAAGGATGTTTTGGCAGTCTGGGCTTGATAACTGTATTGCTGACAAACTCTCAGAGAGTTTTTGCTCTTTACAAATATCTGGAACCATACTGGACGATGATTTTGGCAAACACTCAAATTCAGATTTTGGCAAACACTCTAATTCAGTTGTGCCAGCAGAGGAATCTATTCTGGGTGCCTCAGGTACAGTGACCACTTCAGCTAAATTTAGCAAACACACTGAACCAGCAGTATCGGCTAAATCTGATACACCAGAAGACCAAGTAGGTTGAGCCACATTAGCTGTGCCATTGGCACCAGCTTTACCTTCCTCGTGAAGGTCTGTTTCAGCCATGTTTGGTGCAGTACTAGTCTGGGCTAAAGGGCAGTGGTCATCTGTTGAACACTCTACTCTTTTCTCCTCTGAAATTGAGTCCTCTTTACTTGCATGTGCTCTGTCACTGCATTCAGCTGACTGAAGAGCAATAGTTTCAGAAGTCTGTGTGTCCAATTTTTCCTTGTTGGTTCTGCTCTGTCCACTGGGGCCACACCATGCCGGGCTTGTCCCCATGCTCAAGTCCACTCGGATTTCATCCCTCTCTGAACATGCAGTGCATTTGTCTTGATGTGATCCTGCAAGATCATCACAGAGGTCCTCATCAAATGGATTTGTAGGGGTGAGGTGAATAGCCTTCCGCCTTGACCACATCTCACTGAGGAAAGGGACAGAGCAGGAGTGAGGAGGCTGAGAGGGTGGAGGGGCTGGAGGAAGTTTGGTCCAAGGTCCAGGGTTAATCAGATCCAGCCAAGGGGGACTTTTAGGCTTCTGGCTTTCACTTGGTTGCTCAGAGCTAGAAAAAACATTGAAAAAATAACGACAAAAACAGACATGATGATTTCTGATAATACCTGTATATGTATGAAATTATGTAGCTCCAGGCATTGAAACATTTACCACTGAGTCTGTGACTAAATTTTACAGAGAACACATCCCGATTTACTCAAATGAACACCAACCTTCCTGACAAGGCGGAGAACTCCTTTCCAGGATTTAATACTGACTTGTTTGCATGATCTGAAGGAGGCAAAAGTGTAGGCAAACATTAGGAGCATATAGTTTCTTACACTGCCTACACTGATGGCAAACACGACACAATGAATGCAACTCACTCTCGGACACTGAACGCTTCATCACTTTAACAGGGTGTTCTTTGGGTGGTGGCCAGGGAGGATTAGACTTGCTGGGCTCCTGTTGCCGAGCTTTCACCCTCCGTGGTGCTGGAACGGGCCGACTGTTTGTCCCCGACTGACCAACCAGCATAAGAGAAGAGTCCATGCCTGCACCAACCCCAAGCCTCTTTGTGTCAACATCCACAAGCTCCTCCTCTTCAAGATTTTGTTTTCCTTCTACCTTGGCTGCTTCAAGCTGCTTGACAGGAAGTGCTTTCTTTTCACCTTCCACTCCACCACTACTTTTGACACAATGATGGTCTCCATTTGTTCTCTTGGGCAACTGACTTTCCTTTTGCTTCTCTTTGTTCATCACTAAACTGTGTTTTTCACTGAGGCTGGATGAACAATCTAGAGTCTTTATTTTCTGCAGGCTTTGTCCTGGGTCTGCAAGACTGGATAGCTTTGGGTGGCCATTTTGTTTTTGTATGCAGAGGTGTGAACATAACAGAAAACCAGTCTCTCCCTTTGTGTATGATCCTGCGAAAAGGGTGCTGCTGCACTGACTACACCTGGAGTTCACAACAATTAACAGAAATACTGATTATACTTCCATAAATGCATACAGTTCAAACAAAACACACTCCAACAACAAAAATCTAATTCTCTATCATTCACTACATTTGGATATGTAACTTAAAGGAATCATTTTCAATAATGAACACATAGTCCCAGTTTTTCAAATCTTTAAGTACTGCTGGTTGGTATGTGAGCAACAGAATTTTGTGCAACAGACAAAATAGCGTAACACCAGCCAACTTTAAGCTGTCAGTTTGCAAATTCAGTGTGCATGGTACCAATTGCTGTCTGTTCTGATATCTATCGACTGCACTCAGCAGCCTTAAAGAACAAGCTTATGGAATGACCGACTCCAGATTTTTCCTTTAATTAGCGTAGTGCCATAAAAAGCACTTATGACCCCTAAAGTGTGAGAATCTGTATATTTGTGAAAACAAATTTACTTGAAGCAGCTTCGATGGTAGATCTTTCCATCAACAATGTGTCTCTGTACCAGATGAACATGCTTCTGACAGGCAGTGCACAACTGGGCCGGAGCTCTGCTGTCAGACAGGTTCTTTCTCTTCTCAACTGATGTCTAACAGATAAAGAGTAATTTCATCACCATACTGTATTTCCTGTAGTCTGTCCCAATTATGTGAAATGAAAACGACACTGCTGAACAAGGATGACAACAGAGCAAAGAATAAAGTTGACTTTTGTTTAGTATACAACCTCTGATATCCACTGCCCTTTCTTCTCAGCTTTGCCGCTGCTTGGGAAGCTGGACAACAGGAAACTGAAATCAGCTGAAAATGTAAAAGCAAAGAAGAGAAAAAATTCTCCATTATATTTAAAGACAATATTAAAATATGTTCACTAATAACCACTTTCCAGTGCTCTTACTGTGGGTGTGAAAAAAGTGTACACTTGAACTATTAACAGACACATAACTATTAAAAAACCTGAACTATTGACAAACACAAGTTGAAACTAAGTGAAGTGTAGGATAAAAACTTGCCCGTGAGACTCACCATCAGATGTCTTGCCAAAGTAGGCAAGATATTGAGAGAGGTAGGTAATAACACTCAGCCTGTCAGGCACTGGTACAGACACCATGTCAGCAGGGTCCATCAAGGCAGGAATACCTAGATGAGTCTCAGCTACTTCAAAGGCCTGGTATGACAAACACATCCAAAACATTGTTTGATGTCAAAAACGTCTGTGACAGACAAACGTCTGTGATGTTTTGATAAATGCTTCACAGACCTAATCTGTCTACGCCAGTGGACCAATTACTGACCATATACAACACCCTTTAGAAAACTTACCAGACAATTATTTTCATAGCCTTTGTCCTTTGAGAGTGAATGAAAATCACTGTGTAGACAAGAAAATCATGTCAGTTTACACAATTTTATTGCTACAGCTGATGACTAATTAGGCCATATCACATCAGCAAAAGAAGGCGACCAAATTTTGTGCCTTTAAGATGCAGAACTAGAGTAGGCCTACTGTAGTCACCACATGGGATTTGCTGGTGGAAGGGAACTAATGTGCAAGAATGCTGGCCTTCACGGAAGACTTAACTACAAATCCTTAGTGACAAGCAAGCGCACATCCTCGGCTAAAGATTAGTTTGGCACCCAGTCTGGCTATAGGTTAAGGTCATGTGTGTGTTTGCGTCTGTAGAATCATTAGTCTAAGAAGTAACATGGGAAATATTGGTGATGTTCAACCACGAAATGAGAAAGTATGTTATATTGGAACAATTAAATTGGAATAATTGCGGTCTCACAGCCTACTATAACCTCTTTCGCCAGAAGCGTGACACAGATCATTCAAATCATGTGTCTCTTTTAAGACGCACGGATACTTACAGTAGGTCTGGTCTGTGTTTATGGATGATTGCGCAGAAAGCCAGTCCATCCTTAAAAGAAGTAGTCAAATCTCGGATTTCTACATCTGGATAATTTTCGCACTGTAAACGACACCATTCCTGCAGAAGTTTCTGGGACCCCATATCACTGCAGAATGCATTTGCCACGTCTTTGAGGAGCGTGCACTACTGTAACTTTAGGTGACACGTTATTTATTTGGCATTAGCCTACATAGGATAGCATATGTGCGATAGAAGCAATAACACTGGCCATAAGGCCACCCAATATGTTACACATTTAGTTTTAATCTTCAGAATGTGTGGTCAACTGCCGAGCACACCAATCCTATCACCCGTCATTCATTTTTAGCAACCGATATGAAGTTAACAAATAGGCTCTATTTCTTTACGTAAATAAACACCTTCATCATATCAAAACAACTGACTGTACCTTCCGTGTTTGTTCCGTTACCTAAAAGAGACCCTTGTTACTTTTCTATCCCAGTAGCAGCAACAGACCAGACCATAGCACTTCGAAGCGTTGTCGACTTTAAAAATGCTGCGGATTCAGAAAACCCTCAACTCTACAGAATAATACGAATTCATACCAAATCAAGCCTACATTATTCCGACAATGAGCGTTATCTGAGCAACCCCCTCGCAAAATTATACTAATGCATTCAAAACAGCTTCGAATGACGTGCAGACCACAAAGTTAACTGATTCCTCTAACGACCAGTAGGGGGAAAGTACAGGGTGGAGACTGACAGCCGTCATGAGGTCTTTTTAAATTTAAATCGGTTGCAGTATGCCCTTAATAAATTAACTCTCGGTTACACGCTCTTATAAATTCACTCTTGGGGTAGAACTTTCAAATGGCATCATTTAGAGACATAATTATCATGTATAAGAAAATAAATGTCGGTTATGCAACTCCATAACTTGATGAAAATTACTTTATTTAAATCTCCAAAAAAGTACACACATAACTCAGGATACAAAATTTAAGAACATAGTCCAAGTTGGATACAAATTTGTTATTCATTAATGAGATTTAACTGAAAAATATCACTTTGTGGAGGCTGTGCAGGAAACACTGAAAAATAAAAGGCTCATTAGGATCCCAAAAGATCTCCACATTTCAATTAGCAAATTTTCAATGCAAACAAGTACATCACATATTAGGACTGTATGTCCTTATATGTGATGTAAGTAAACATGAAAAATAGTAATCATTAAATGTTACATTTATAATTAAATGCAACCAACCAATTGGCCTTGAAATTATTAATAATAATCAAGACATGGTTTAATATTAATGTTTCAACATCATAACCAAAAAAAGTGTATCACCTACACTGGTACATTCTTGAAGGACACAATAATAGCAATATTCATTTGAAAGGTTTCCAATCACTTTACCCAACAACAGAGCCAAGGGTGACTGAAGCATCACTAGACAAAATCTAACCAAACAAAATAAACTGCCAAAACAGAATACACAGGGAAGAAAATACAGCTGGTGCTTGACTGGTGCTGGAGCTGAATGACTGAACATTTACTACTTTTCTAAATAAACCTTTGTTTATAAACAACTCCTCTCCTTTTGGTGGCGGAGTCAGTAAAGACAATACACAGGAGTACTCTGTACAGCCTCCTTAAAAATCATGATCAGAAATGCTGGGGATCTAAGTGGGCTATATACTGGTTCTGAAACACCAGAATGTGAAATGCACCATAATCTTCACTGGGAATGCATTCAACTTCTATATCAACTTCCCAGTTCAGAAGCGGTAGTTTTCAGGGTCTGATGGAATGTCAAAATGTAACACAAATGTAACAAAACATCACAGCTTAACACAACGCCTAACCGACGCCTTGATGTAAATTCTGAACTATGAAGATCATCACTTCCTTGGTGGGGGTGGGGGTGGGGCCGGTGCAAACTGGTAAGGACCCCCCTGACCCATGAAGCCCATCATTGGCTGAGCGGGAGAGAACTGCTGAGCCATGAGAGGCTGGGGCCCTGTGGGAGGGGCCAGAGGGTTGCCCGACCTGCCCCCCATGTTCCCAAACTGGCCTTGGGACTGACCTGACTGATCAGGTCCCCCACCTCCACCAGCTGAGCCACCCCCTGATGGAGCGCCGCCCCTGGAGTTGTACTGGCTACTGCCGCTGCTGCCATAGCTGCTGTAGTTTTCGCGGCCATCTCTGCTGCCACGGTCGCGATAGGACGACGAAGAAGAGGAGCCCCCATCCCGCCGCCCATCATGGCCAAATCCTCTGCTCGAACCGCCTCCCCCACGGCTGTCCTTGCTTCCGCCACCAACCGAGCGCATGCGGCGGTCACACTCCTCTTGGTACATCAGGTTGGGGTTGTTGGAGTTGGATCCACTGCCACGGAAACGAGATCTCCCACCTGGCGAAACATAGCAGATGGGCTAAGTAAGATTATTAAGGAAGTTAAAAATTGACTTTAAGTCAAAGGAGTTCTGTTTTAGATTCTTTACAGATGTTATACTTTGAGTTAGGCTTCCAGCACAATTTCAATATACTGCATTTCATTATTAAATAATGCAAAAATAAATAAAATATATAATAAATAAATACAATTTTAGTAATATTTAAATTCCTTTTAATGTGAAGCTCACCTCCCCCACCACCCCCACGGCCGGAGTCCACCAGCTGGAGCAGTTTGGGGTTGATTGCCTGTCGAGCCTCCTCTAGCACACGCACAAGCTCCCGAGCCTGACGCAGATTTCCTGGCGTGAAGAAGGTGTAAGCTGTGCCTTTATTGGTGCTACGGGCTGTGCGCCCGATGCGGTGGATGTAGTCTTCGGACGAATTGGGATAGTCATAGTTGATGACAAACTTTACATCCTCCACATCTTGGGGTGGGGAAAATGGGAGATGGGAGGACAGGTAGCAGGAAGGTGGAAGGGGGTTTTCATTAAGCAAAAAGGAAGGAAGATAAAAAGACGCAGTTAGCAGAAGCTACATTCGCCACAGACTTCACCATGGACAGTGCTTTTAGAATAATGGGCTTTAACACTTCTGACCAAATTGACAGTCAATGAGGTCTGAAAAGTCTCAGACCTAAACTTTACTTACCTCTTATAACTACATATCTACATGAACAGGTTTTCCACATTTTCCGCATCATGCTAAGCTTGACCATGAACAACCCACAAACAATTACGCCAATATGCATACAAACTTTTTTTATACTGAAACTTATTATGTGTGAACAACTACTACCAGGGTTTTTGAAGTTAGCTCTCTTTTAAATAGAGAACAATCAAGTAATGGAGGAAATCCTCTAATACTTGGTTATTTATGGATAAGGCAGTTAATTTTACTTCTTGGGACAAAAATAACACTAGAGCAGTTGAGTCAATGCCATTGTTTAGGATTTGTAATTTTCAACTGTTCAGATATGTTGGGACAAGAGATCCAACAGCAACTATTAATTTTAGACAGTAGAGGTGGAACACTACAGTTGCATTACACCTTGTCATCTAGGAAGGCAGCCAAGGATTGTTGGACAAGACAAGTCTGTTTCTCATTACGGACAGTGGGCTCTGAAAGAACTGCTGAAAAAGTCTCCGCATACAACTCATTTAGAAAAAAACAAAAACACAAACATTGCGAAAGTCAACGCACATAATGTTATTTCAACAGGGAGGAGGCGGTTGAGGTACTTACCCTGGACAACTGAGGTTCCCTCTGGCCCCCAAGGCCAGTCCTGGGCTGTGTTGGTAGGGCTTGGAGAGGTGTGGAGGTTGCAAATACCCCCATGTTCGCACCCTTCCATTAAAACCCCACTCCACAACCCTGGACTGGAGAGGCAGGGCAAAACAATACTAGTTTCCTTCCTCTCTCTCCCATCCCAAATACTTAATCTGACTGCTCTGAATCCGCCATGGTTAAATCTCCTAGCTGCATTTGGGGTTTTTTGCCTACTGTCCAACTAGAGTGAGGAGACAGCAGAAAGGCCAATGGGGTTCCATGTTCCAGATCCCCACCAGGCCCTTCCCACCAGGCCAGGCAGAGTATCCGGGAGCCCAGGTCTTTAAGTGTTGCGTAACAAGAAACAGACAGTTGGCCATTAGTCCACGGTAAACCCAACCGTGTGACAGCATGAAGGAGCAGAGCACGGGCCAGTTTGGGTTTTTTTTTTCAGATGAGGGGGAGGCTCAGGGACCATTGAGTGATATATCAAATGAGATGAGTCATGACAGGAGCTTGCTTCTCTCCATATAACCCCCTGATATATGGATTATCCAGTCCTGACACTCACTCACACTCTCTCTCTCTCTCTCACACACACGCACACACACAGGGACATTCAAAACTGAAGCGCATGGAGGAGAATGGCGGACGGTGGGTGTAGATATGTTACATGATTGACAGAACTGCTTAGGAGAATTAGAAAGGGAGGAAAAAATATCCTGAGAAATGCAAGAGCTAGACAATGAGACTGATGAAAAAGATGCAGTTGGAAAACAGAGAGGACATAAAAAGACAGAGAGAGAGAGAGAGAGAGAGAGAGAGAGAGAGAGAGAGAGAGAAAGAAAGAAAGTGAGAGAGAGAGAGGGAGAGAGAGAACCATGAGGTGATGAGCCAGTAAATATGAAATGAACACAGGGAGGCTCAGAGACAAATGAAGACAATAAGACAATAGGGAGGGCACTAAGGAGAATGAGTGACCGGTAAAAAGAGAGGCTCCTTCAGGCCAGGACTCCTGCCGGCCAGGACCAGACATGACGCCCGCCGAGGGACAGGCCAGCTCAGCACACAGCCAGAGGCGAGGGTTGGGGGTGTCAGCCAGGGAGCCGTGCAGTGGGAGGCCGCAGGGGGGCCGACCAGAGGAGGGTGAGGGGCCTCCATTGCCACGACCGCTGGCTGCTCAGCTTGCCCATTCTCTTGCTGTCTTCTCGTAACGCACCACCTCTGTCTAAACCACTACACCTTACTGGGATGAAGCAGGAATGGGTATGGCTTGTATCTTGATGCAAGGGGACTCTCAAACCACTAACTATGACTGACTGACAACACTGAGGTAAGGTGTATGCCCAAATAGTGACTTACTGCTAACCCGCTGGCTATTAAACCCTGACTGTGGATTTGGCCATGAATAAAAATCGGATTTGCACACATGCTATAATCGCACACAACGGGGGAGTAAACATCTATTTCCTTTGGTCGAATGGTGCGTTACCTTCAAAGCAAGGTGCTGGCAAAGCTGGAGGGAGGTCACCCGCCTCCACGCCCCCTCTCTCTGCCCTCTCAGCTGACCGGCCCACCACACCCCAGCTCTCAAAATTTGGAATCCCAGCAGCGTCCCTTTTCTCCCCCCCGAGGGGTTCCAGGCAGTCAGCCCCCTGGAAGGGGGGGAGAGTTGACAGGAGCGCGTTTGGTTCTGGGCGGAGGCGGGGAGAAGGGTTTTTTGGGGGCGAGATGGCTGTTTTCAGGGATAGCTAAAATCAGGCCGTCCCTCTCCCCATGTTTTCGCTCCACAATTCTGGCTTCGATTTGTCATGCCTAGGTCCGGCCGCAGGCTCCCATGGGCCTGTGCGCTTCTAGTGCCAGAAGAGAGACTTGGAAAAAAAATAAAGAAACAAACAAACAAAAAATGAACACAGAAACAAAAATAGGTTAAAAATCTACAAAAGGCATCTTTTCTGCACCCCTTGTCTAATTTAACTTGTGTGACCCAAGTTAGCTAATACATCCCACTTTATGCCTAGTTATACTTGTTACTAGTATAACACTTTATATGTACTCTTCAGCTGGTGTAAAGCTGCAGGAAATTTACAGTAGAATAATATAAGGTGAAATCTATTCTGACACTAGCCTACTGAATATACGGCTAAACCTAAATAAAAAAATAAAAAACATCAAGCAATCATATTTATCATTTTTAACTAAGGAAACAGGTTTTTTCCACTTCCAGTGAGGCAAAAAAAAAAAAGATGTGGTATAGTAAACAAAACAAGGAGGCAGCATAATTTAAACCAGGTACAAGCAAGTACCTATCTGTGTGTGTGTGTGTGTGTGTGTGTGAACACATGTTGAAGTAGCGTGTAACATCACAGTAGTAGATACATCACAAAATCAATATTCAAGACGTACCCAAACCACGAGAAGCCACATCAGTCGCAATGAGGATGGGGGCTTTTCCACTGCGGAACTCTAAAAATAAATACATACATACAATGCTGCTATTTTAGATTCATCACAAGACCATCAATGAGGTTATTGACACTGTGTTTTCCAAAGCTGTGTTCCATTAAATCCTATTATCAAAGCCCTCACATTAGCTGTGACAACAGGTTGCACTTGTCAGTGAGTTAACTGTTAAACACTCAGTTACTGAAAATGAATAGAAACCTTTGTGGCTTTCTAGCGGTCTCTCGTTGCTAAAGTGACTGAGGGGGAGTGGTCATAGTCCTATTAGCTCACTCCACAGTCATCAGTTCTTACCTGAGAGCACCCAGTCTCTTTCAGGCTGACTCTTATCTCCGTGAATGCACATAGCAGGCCATCTGAGGAGCGGAAATCAAACACCTTGTGAGTTCCCGACATTTGTGTGTCCGTCCTGAGTCAAGACATAGCAAAAGTGCTCCTAACTAAAAGACAAAGTCAGAAGTCGAGTATCTTGGAAGTTGACTCACCCATCTCGTCTCATGCGGCGTGTCAAATCATCACAGCGTTTCTTTGTCTCCACAAAGATGATGGTCTTGTTTTCTTTTTCAGCCATTATTTCCTCCATCAGCTGAAGCAATCTGATGGTGAAAGCAGGGAGATCCTTTCACATGAAGTACATTCTGGTGCACCCCAAAAAAATAGGTGCCCACATGAGTCTGTCGGTTTGTGTATTTTTTTCAAAAGCTATCTTCTAATCATAATTACACTGAAATGGCCTAGCACCTAATAGAAACATGACATAACAGAAGCACATGACACAGATGAAGCAGTTGTCTCTGGGATGCTAAAAGGACAGACTACTGCTACTTTCCTTCCAGACTACTTGGAAGGAAACACTGAACAGCAGAAGCTTGTGCCATTTCCCTTATTTTATCCACAAGGTACAAATATGTCTTACCATGGCACTTATAATAAAGGGGACCTGTACTTGGATTATAATATCGTATAGTCTCTTGCAAACACATAGCATTCAATCACATCACAGTATGACAACAACAAACGGTATCAAACTACATATCATAAGATGGATGCATCATAGCAGAGATGTACTGCACATCAAGACTAAGAGGTGACTT
Organism: Limnothrissa miodon; assembly: GCA_017657215.1. Lineage (NCBI taxonomy): Eukaryota > Metazoa > Chordata > Actinopteri > Clupeiformes > Clupeidae > Limnothrissa > Limnothrissa miodon. The sequence goes on along the minus strand of JAGFZM010000053.1, from coordinate 306,432 downwards.
ACTTGCTGTCTTTCTCGTTGTCCATACAGACGTCAACAATCTGCAGGATATTGTGGTTGGCGCTGAGCTCCAGAGCACCGACGTTGATCTGCACATAGTCCCGCAGGAAATCTTCAGCCAGCTGACGCACCTCCTTTGGCCAGGTGGCGCTCCACATCAGAGTCTGTCTGTCAGGCTGAGAGCCAACAAGGTGCCACAGGTGGAATAAAGAAATATATAAATAAATACCAACAATGCCAATACAATAAACACAAAAAAAGTCCAAATACGAATGTTTTTTTTTTTATATGTGAAAAATGGTGGATAAGAGTAATATATTTAGCTCCACGTTACCCTGATCTGGTCAACAATCTTGCGGATTTGGGGCTCGAAACCCATGTCCAGCATTCTGTCAGCCTCATCCAGCACCAGGTAAGTGCAGCGACGGAGGTTTGTTTTGCCCACTTCCAAAAAGTCAATGAGTCGACCTGGTGTTGCAATACATATCTCTACTCCTGTGGACAAAATAAGGGTAAATCAGACGCTTCAGTGTTACTAGATGTCACTGTGTTATGCTTTGTTTAGTTGTGCTCATCTAATTTTAGTAGACCTCGAGTCTGCATTATTGGGCAAGAGACTAACTGCTGTAGAAAAGAGAATACATGGGATGGGATTAATCAGCTGACAAACATCACCTCTCTCAAGATCGCGAATCTGTGGACCCTTGGGTGCACCTCCATACACACAAGTGCTCTTGATGCGAGAGGATTTGCCATAGTCATAAGCTACCTGCTGGACCTGCTGAGCCAACTCACGAGTTGGGGCCAAAACCAAGCACTTCAGAGCAACATAAGAGGAGAGTACATAGACAGATTTAGAGAAAATTCAGTTAGTTGATGGAAGCGTTTTGATGAGGGTGGCTTTGTACTGCTTTATTACACTTTAAAGGCAACATAAGGGTTCCTGGATGATGATCATACTCACAATAGGCCCATCTCCTCGTTCCAGATATGGCTGGTGGTTAATGTGTACAATGGCTGGGAGAAGATACTGAGGAACGAATAAATTATGTTATGTATTGTCCACAAGATATTATTGATTAATTGTCATACAGTATTTCATCAATTACTATTATTGGACTGAGAAAATAAAATCATAGTTTTACTCACTGCAAGAGTCTTCCCTGAGCCAGTCTGAGCAATGCCCACCATGTCTCTACCACTGAGAGCCAATGGGAAGCCCTGGGCCTGAATAGGAGTGGGCTCTTTGAAGTTCTGCTGCATAAGGACATCCATCACATACTCTAAAAGAGATTACCACATTTTCATATGTTCCTGAGTTTCTTAGCATTTCTTAATTACGGACTCTGAACTCTTTTGTAAGTAATCCTGACAGATGTCAGCTGTGCATGTACGTACGTGGGAACTGAGCTTGCAAGAAGCTGGTGACAGGTTTGGGGCAGCCAGAGCCTCTTACTGTGATTTCCTTCTTCCTGCGAAATTCCTCAATTTCATACTACACAACACAACAAACACCAATGATTTTTTTCCCCGTTTCGTTACTTTCAATATTCACTATAACAGCCATATGTCAAAAGCCAATTGTGATTATAGTGGGCACTTAGACGTTAATTGCAACCGAAGAGAAAGGCGTGGTTACCTGGCTCATTCGTTGGACTTCAGGATGCTCTGTGTAAAAGTTCTTTTCGAATTTTGGAAGTTCATCCAAATCCCATTTCTTTTTACGAAGACGGTCGCCTGGGTTGCCAAATTTCTTTGACCCCGGAGGTGAGCGGCCACGGCTAGAACCAAAGCGAGGCCTTCAACAATAGAAATTGTTAATCAGATTTTATAAAGCTGCCGGTTGAATTGAATTACACTACTCAGACCAAAACACCATCTAAGACTAATGTATCCCCTTAACTATATAACATGTCGTAAAGTTTCACACATACCGTCAACTGTAACGTTATCTCAAGCCCCCATCCAAGTAATCCATAGATTATTTTACTGCTAACTGTGTGTTAACGTTCATGTCTGAATGTTAATGTAACTTACCCCCTGTCGCGTCCTCGGTCTCGTTCCCTGTCTCCATACCCACCTCTCATTCCGCCCGCGGTATTATCAAACTAGTTCGACAAAACTGGGTCTAATGTGTCTTATCTACAGAAATAATGAATTTTCAGCAGCTGGCTCCCACGTATTTATGATTGGTATCGTAAAAATGTTATCGCACCGACGTTAACTAACCGACGTTAGCGCTAGCTAAATCCTGATTACAGTCAGGTTTACGCCATTAGAATGAAATAACAAAACTGATTGACATTCGCCAAATAATAAAGCATTTTATGTGTCACTACGATGTCAGTGATGTTATTACCATGCAACTAAATCGTGGAGGACTTACTATTCACGTTAACGTTAGATCTGATATTTCCAGCGCTACTCACTGCAAATGAAAAAAAAATGGCGTTGTTGTTGTAGTTCTTCTGCATAACCGCTAAGGGAGACATTTATGAGCTCACAACCGCCATCTGCAGTTTGGAAATTAAACTTGTCCACGGAGTTTAGCAGTTATAGCCTAGTGTTTTTCCCGATTTTGAGTCGAAAGAATATACCTCTACGCAGCCCGGCTTGAGTTAATAACTACCAAAAAGATTATTTTTTGCACATAGCAATTTGGATGTTTTTTTTTTTTTTTTTAAATGAATACATGTAATAATTTATCATGGGCTATTACCTGTAGCAATTATGTCGTGACAGTATCACAGTTTTAATAAAATAATGTATATCTTAAACTTAAAATCTTGTTGTTTTGGAGGGCACCCCTCACCTCCAAGTAAACCAACCTTTTTTCTGAAAGGTCTGGGCATATTAATGTGAATTGTTCAACTCTGGAATGCACTAATTTCAGCCCAAGCTGTCAATTGAAAATCATTGTTTGATGTGCAGCCCGAGTAAGGTGACTTGTACAGCTTTTTACACAACTGAAATGTATTTAGCCACTTAAATTCATTAAAGATATTGAACTACTCCAAAATGCATAGGCTGCTTCTTATTTTGAGTTTTTGCCTAAATGGCTAGACCCCCTGTACAAAACTATAGTTTCATAAAAGGTTGTTATAGGTACTTTTTTTTATTAAAAAAAAAAAAATCATTATGGCCTACAGACAGCCTACCAAACGTAGTTGAAGCAAAGAAGCAAAGACCGTTTGGAACGTCTCTGGTTGAAGGAAGCTCTCATGACGTATTAAGTTAGCTGCTAGCTTCCTGGCTGTTCATTAAAAGACAGACCATTGACAATCAATGAGACAGACTAGATGGCCACTATTTGCAACCAACTGGACCCAGACCCAATTTTTACTAGAAAAAATGACAGAGATGATTTAATAAGAGATAATGAACAAAAATACAAGACAAAACGTTTGGAGGAAATCGAGAAAAGTCTCAACCAGGTTTGTGTCATGTTAACGTTAACAACCTAGTTCATAGCCTAGCTAAAGCTGGAGACCTGCTGCTAAAGTGACCTTATTTCTATTCAGGATAGAAAAATACTCTTTTCCATTACCGATGCCCTTGAGCGGAATGACAACCTCGCCATGAGAATGGTAACGTAGGCTACATTAACTTCAGTTTTTCAGTTTCTCCTAGTTTCCATGCTCTGCCTTCCACAGACGCTATCACCAGAAACTCCCATTTAATGCATAAACAAATTAAACAAAGGGCAAAGTACAACAACAACAATAATAAAAACACATTAAATACACAAACAAATGCAACATTATATTGTTTTTACTACAGCATTTACTACACAATACAGTCTTGTGTTCAAAACACTATTTTGAAATTGGGTGGATGTTATTTGTCATTATGTGCTGTCTGCTAATACATTCATGTTTGGCAGGAGTCCATCTTCTTTTCATTAACTGGTCGACTGGAGAGCATTGAGAATAAACTTATGACAATTTATGAGGAATCAGAGAGGTTAAAACAGCTGAACTTAACTCTGGCACATCTAGATCCTGTCATTACCCACTACCAAGTCATCGAGACAACCAAACCAATGATTTATCAAGGGTAAAAAAAAGCAACATCTTAAATATGTGTTATATGTCATTTGTCATTATAATTTGATATTAAGTAATACTGTAAGTATGATTGTCTGCTGTGTGATAGCCCTACAGGACGACTTAAAGAATACCTGGACTGTCTAGACCAGATCAAGAGTGCCACAGATTATTTTGAGGAGGTTATCCCTGAAGGCCCTGAGCTTAAAGCACTGGTAACAAAAATCCACAATCAATTGAACCAATTCAATTCAATTCAATTTTATTTATATAGCGCATTTTTACAAAAGGCATGTCACAAAGCGCTTAACACAAGAGGCCCAATGAGCAACAAGATATTGTTCTAACATACAACATGGCATGTAGCGAAGCTGCCAATTTTTAGCTTGGTTTGGTTTGCAAATCATTAAATAACCATAACACTATAGTTCATCTCTTGCCACGCACTTCCTAGAGGCAAGGCCTGCATCAATTAACGCCGCTCTTGGGCCAATCGCGGTGATGGGCGCATGCGGAAGCGGAATACTTTTATT
>JAGFZM010000053.1:254031-301844 GCA_017657215.1 Limnothrissa miodon | reverse complement strand
CTCCAAAAAGTCCGCAGACACTCGTCTCACGTTAAACACAGACACGACACACTCCTACCACACACCAATTCTCCTACTCCAATTTCTCTATAACTCTCAAATCTCACTCAGTCTCTTCCATTTCTTTTTCCTGAGCCAGGCCTACTAGCTAACTAACTTTGCTCCCTGGGTCTCGTACGCCACGAACCTCAGTGGGTTTCTTTTCTTTTTTGTGTTTTTATTTTTTTTTCTCTTTTCTAAACGCTACGTTTGGGTTTGATCTTGACGTTGTGACCATATTGACTGACATACCGCAGGCCGTACCTTTTTGTGTTTATGAACTTTTGGGCCTATTGCAATGTTTGGTCGTGACGTTATTCGTGAATTATTGAACTAAGAAGGTGGCAACGAACTTTTTTGCTGTCTGTGCCAAACGCTGGCAAATTGTGATTCTTGTTTTTTGGTTTTGTTTACCGTTTCTGGTAGCGAGGAGCTCGCAGTTTGTTTTTTTGACCGTTACTGTTGTTTGTGAATGGAGCCGCAATGTTGACAGTTTAAGAATGCAACCTTTACTTGTGTTTTACTGCTCAATATAGAACTGCTCATTTAAAGAGTCGTAAACTTGTGACTCACGTTTTGTTATTCCTTCTCCAACACATCACACACACGCACACTTATTCACACGGGAGTAAAAAAAGAAAACGCTGGCGTGATCAAACTATTAGACCTATGAATGATTACGTTACAGGCACTAAAGTAAATTTCAGTAGCAAGCAAATTTCTGTATGAAGAAGCCAACACATAGATGTGACACAATTCTGTTAAAAACATGACAGGAAATGTATAATTAACATTGATATCACTGAATTCATGTTTATGACTGTTGTCATTAGGTGTCATTTGGTTTTTGCAGACTTTGGGATGCAGACCAAAAATTTAATGATACTTAAGATCAACATTCATAAACTTAAATTAGATGTCATTCTTGTTTGATACATATCAGCTAATGTTTATAACAGGCTCGAGTCACCCTTGTTAAATTCTTCAGAATGGAGCATAAATTAAAAGAAAAGAAAATCCTGATCTGGTACAAGAGTTGGTACTACTTCACTGCTTGATCCAGCTCAACAGTATATTGATAACACATTTTCTATGACCTGACCTGTTACACAGAGGGCGAGCAAGAATTTAGCCAAGCAGCAGCTGCTGTCTGAATTCAAGAGGTTGCTGCTGAGGTACAGTAACCGTGTTACTCCAATTGCTATCCTGAACCTGATTGATGTTGAGGAGGTTTTGGGCAGTCATAAGGAGAATGTGGGAATTCCTGTCCCAGTGCTTCAGGACTTGGCTTCTATCTCTACCTGGTTTCTGGAGGACCATTTCATCTTAGGTAATGGGTGCCTCAGTATTCTACTTAACTAGAGTTTAATTGAACACAAATAGGGCTTTTCAGTTAATCATTTTTTTACTTCAGCCATACTACTAGTACTCAGGTTAGGGGTAGGGGTGAGTTTTTATCCCTCTTCTTTTTTGGTATGTGCTAAGCACTCACCTATCAAGAACTAAAAAAAAGGTTTTGGTTGTTGTGGTAGAAGAAGTTTTGAAAAATTAACCATAATTTTGTATAATTTTGTTCAGATTACCTGCTAGAGGACAATGAGGGGGATTATCTTTCTGATTCTGAACGGCAAAGTAAGCTTAAAACTCAGTCACTAGATCGAGATGTCTGTGGCGGAAGTCCCAAGAAGAAGAGAATAGCATCATGGTTGAGCAACAAGCTGAAGACCTGCTCACTGGACCGACCTCCAACTCTGGGGCCTCTACCAAACATCAGGAAAGAATGTTAGTGTCAGTCATTCCAATACAGAATTCCATTTAATCTCTCCTCAGTGTAGCAAATGTTATATGTTATGATATGTTTAATACATACTTTCTCTACAATAAAATGAAAATATAGTAACTGTAGTTTACCTAACATAATTTGGAAGTAATATGACATGGGGTAGCAAATGTATGTGATGTGTTATGAATGCCTATGTTTTTAAATCCAGAGACCCTTTTTATATAATTGTATATACTTTCTCTATCATAAAATGAAAGAATACTTACACTAGTTTACATATAATAGTTTGGAAGTAATAAGAGATGGTACAGTTAGTCTGTTGAACCTATAATCGTTTTGCAAATTGAATCATTAATTCCTTGTTAATGTGTGGGAGTAGTGATAATAGCATAGCTGTAGCCTTTCTCCACACCATTCTATAAACTTTATATAGCCATCCCCATCTTCATGCAGCCCTTGGCCGGGTTTCCCAGATTCGTTAAGAAGCTCTTAACGCTAAGATCTTCTTTGGAGCGCTAATCTGGCCAATGAGAGCTCTTAAAGAGCGCTCCAAAGAAGATCTTAGCGTTAAGAGCTTCTTAACGAATCTGGGAAACCCGGCCCTTGTCAACCCAGCACCCCACCACCACACACACAAACATTACATGGTGAAAAGTTATTCATTTACACTACCAGGCCATTTGCCAATAGTCCTGTTTGTATGTGACGTTCAGGCCTACCCAGTGAACTCTCAGAGGTCACTGAAGAGGAGCTTCCTTTGACTATGGAGAGCAGTCAAAGTAAATTGAAGACGCTGTCACTGGATCGCTTAGAGTCACCAAACACATTTAAAGCCCCTTTCCCTGGAAGCCCCTTCACAAGGAGGACAGTGTCGTGGAAGAAAGGCAAGATGAAGACCTTCTCACTGGAGCGACACATGGATCTTGTACCTGTGCATGGGCAAAGTGTCAGTGAGTGTAACAGAAACAAGAATATAACACACACACACACACACACACACACACACACATTGTCTCTATCCTCTTTGGGAAATACATTAACATAACAGAGAAAGCAGTATCCAAGAGAAACACTGTGTCAATGGGCTTGATCGCTTTTTTACGGGGGGTGCTGCCGAGGCTAGGATAAAACTGAGGCATTTCTCCTTCAAGAAAGTTTCTGGCCAATTAAATCATTACATGTTCTGGCTAATTATTACAATCATTACACAGACAAAGGTTGTGGTTTTGCTAAGAGAGGTTCAAAGAAAGATCGATGACCTTTTTTCCAGGTAACTTGCTAGAGGACATTGAGCAGGATTTTCTCTCTGCTTCTAAGCAACAAAGTGTGAAAAAGCTAAAAACTCAGTCACTAGATCGAGATGTCTGTGGCGGAAGTCCCAAGAAGAAGAGAATAGCATCATGGTTGAGCAACAAGCTGAAGACCTGCTCACTGGACCGATCCCCAACTCTGGGGCCTCTACCAAACATCAGGAAAGAATGTTAGTGTCAGTCATTCCAATAAGACTAGAGAGTTCCATTTCATCTCTGCTCAGTGTAGCAAATGTTATATGTTATGATATGTTTAATACATATACTTTATGTACAATAAAATGAATATATAGTTACTGTAGTTTACCTAGCATAATTTGGAAGTAATATGACATGGTACAGTAAGGCTGTTGAACTTAATCTTTTTGCAAATTAAAGTATGTGATTTAAGTTTCCAAGCCATGAATAGTACTAAATGGAAAGTTCTTCATTTACACTTGCAGGCCATTTCCCAGTAGTCCTCTGTGTGTGTGCCTTTTAGGCCAACCCTTTGAGCTCTCAGAGGTCACTGCAGAGGAGTGCTGTCAGAGTAGGCTGAAGACACGGTCACTGGATCGCTTGTATTCACCCGACACATTTAAGGCCCCATTCCCTGAAAGCCCCTTCAGGAGGAGGACAGTGTCGAGGAAGGAAGGCAAGATGAAGGGGTGCTGCCAAGACTGGAATAATTCTGAGATGTTTCTCCTTTAGGATAATTACACCATTAAACGATCTGGCTTATCATTACACAAACAAAGGTCGTGAGAGAGTGTAAAGAAAGATTAATAACCTTTTTTTTCAGGTAATTTCATAGAGGACATTGAGGAGGATTCTCATTGGCAAAGTGTAAAGGAACAGAAAATTCAGTCACTAGTTCAAGATGTCTGGCCTGGAAGTCCCAAGAAGAAGAGCATAGCATTATGGTTGAGAAATACGCTGAAGACCCGCTCACTGGACCGACCTCCAAATCTGGGGCCTCTACCACACAACAGAGAAAAGGGTCAGTGGTTTTCAGTCCAATAAGACGATAGATTTCACTGCCATTTCAGCTTAGTGCTGCAATTGTGAATGATATGTTATAAATGCCTGTGTTTTGCTTAATGAATGCAATTTCACTATAGGAATATGATGCTGCACATACAGCATTCAGCTAAAATAATTGGTTAATGTGGTTTATTTAAACTTGCCTTCTAAGTCATTAAACACACACTGTACTTCTTGAATAGTTCTTGACTTATACTAGCAGGTAATTTTCCAATAGTGCTCTGTGTGTGTGCCTTTCAGGCCAACCCCATGGGCTCCCAGAGATCACTGAAGAGGTGTTTCCTATGGAGAGCAGTCAGAGTAAACTGAAGACGCGGTCACTGGATCGCTTAGAGTCACCCAACACATTCAAGGCCCCTTTCCCTGGAAGCCCCTTCACAAGGAGGACAGTGTCGTGGAAGAAAGGCAGGATGAAGACCCGCTCATTGGATCGACACCCAGATTTTGTACCTGTGCAAAGAGTCAGTGAGTCTCTCCAAATCTCCAAATCTCTCTCTCTCTCTCTTACACACACACACACTTTATCCATCCATGCTACAAGAACAAATAGTAGGTGTTACTGTTATTTCTGTGGTTTTGTAAGTTCTATAGCATTGAGTAAAGCATATACAGTAGTGCACAATGCAACTAGAGGAGGACTTCAATAGGAAACACAATGGCTGGATCTTCATATCACTGAAGTCTTAGCCCTAAACCCTCAAGGACTTATTGTCAGGAATCTGCTAATCATTAAATCAATTTATGCCAGTAAAGTGTGGCTTAGCGGAGCCAGGAGGATTCAACCAATGATGTGTGTGTCTGTGTGTGTGTGTGTGTGTGTGTGTGTGTGTATGTATGACAGAAGCAAGCTCAGTCGGATCAGTTCAGGTCAGTTTTATTATCAATACTTTTTTTTCTGAGTTTTCTCTCTTGTTTTTAATCTGCAGACATCTTTGCGGTGTATTCTGAGGCACGGTCACGTTGCATGCACAAGTCTCTGAAGGATTTTAGAGATCACCTGTACATGAGAAGTGCTTCGGCCACCAGTCCAAACTCATTGTCCACTGCCTCCACCTATTGTTCGTGGTCCTCTTCTCCTTCCCCACTCAGCTCTTTCAGGGGCACTCTCAAGAGGTTCTTTAAGATACTAGGTCAGACTCAACACCTTTCAGTCAGTTACAAGTAGTGCATTAGCCAGCACATAGATAGAATCACAATGCAATGCTGTGGATTCATGTATCTGTATGTGTCCAAAGGAAGTTGTCAAGTCTATCTTTACCATTTGTACTATAGGGAAGGAGGATTGGTGTGACATTGACATTGATTGCTATAGTCAGTGCCTTAAAGCATTTATTCTTCTGGCGGGTGTGGAGTTCTCTGCTCTAGCCAAAGTTTTTCCAGTGTTTTACTGGGAGATGACCTTTGACCCACTGGTGCAGGTATAGTAAAAGGATACACCCATGTGTAAATGTCTTTTGGTATGAGTTTAATTGAGGTTAATCAATTTTCATGAACTGACTGTCTGTCGTCTATGTTTTTGTGTCTGTCTAAAGCCCTTCCAGCGCCCTTTGTGTCAAAATGCTAATCAATTGTGTTTGATTGTATGCTCTTGTCTCTCTTCCTACAGAAAGCTTTGAATTTCTTGACTGAGGAGGGAGAGTACATCATCTTTGCCACGCGCCATGCTGTGAACAGCCAACATGATTATGGCGCCTTGCTGATGATTCTCCGTGCCCTTGATACCCTCAAGGTCACACAGCCAAGCATTGACAAAGTGCTGGAGGTAAGAAGTCCATGCACAGTCATAACAATGTACACTTTTCAATTCAATTATCATCTCTCAGTTTCTCATTGTGTGGTTTTAGCATACAACTGACAAAACCCGGAACAAGTTACCCAATCTTATGGAGTCCATGAGGGGCTGTGCACGTCAAGCCATGGAGAAGTATTCAACTACTATTTTGGTATGTTATCCTCCTGTTGCACAGTCAGGGTTACTGCTGCAAGTAGTACACTTTGCATTCTATATATATAATATATAATATAATATAATATATAGCATATTTAATAAAATACTGTGTTGTCAATAGGACGAATGGTACAAAAAAAGGGAGATGCCAGAGGATGGGACAGTCCATGAGCTGACCAGCAATGTAAGCTAAATGAGTATGACTTCTATAACCGTGATTAATGTTTTTACTGTAAGTTTAGCCAGGCACATGAGTTTTAGTGTCATACACAAACATGTCAATGTGTCAGCTTGAGTCTTCTCCTTGCTCCTAGGCTGTTCTCTTTCTGGACAAGCTGGTCCGTATAAAGTCAACAGCAGAACTCTTTGCTTCCACTGGTACGTTCACTACACCTTAATCATTCATTCACATCTTCCAGCTTCCAGATGTTTATTTGAAGACATGCTCACAAGTATGAGTAAAATGCTTATGTTGTTTTTGCATTTTGCAGAGTCAGGCAATGACATTCAGGACTGTGAGACCCCAGAGGATGATATCACATGTCTGAGACCATTCATTTGTACGTGTAGGGTCCTTGCAGTGTCTCACATCCACTGTCAACTTCAACTCAGGCATTTTCAGCTTTCAGGGCTTTTCAAAACATATTTTCTCTCTCTCCTTTTGTGGGATTGCCAGCTGAGGTACTCAAGCAACTCTTCCTGAGTTTGGATACCATGGCCTCCACATACAAGGACCCCTACCTCAGGGCCATCTTCCTGTTTAATAACTACAACTACCTTCACAAGTCTATGTCAAGGTAGTGGTAATGTGTTTGAAATATGTAGTGAAATAGATAGTTTAGTTGGGTGCTGGTTTGATATTCTGGCTATGTTCCAAAATGATTTCTATTATATAACCGTTATTGCCCCTACTGACAGCATTTGGTGACCTCTAACAGGGCGGCAGTGAGGGTTTAAATATGAACTATATTGCCTAAAGAAATTTGTCTGCTCCAAAAAGTGGTGCATGTCTGTAGAGCGTTGTGTCTTGCGTCCCCAGGACATCGCTGAGATGTGTGGTGTGGGAGAGTAGTACAGGTGAAGACCAGGCTGTGTGGAAGAGAACAGAGGAACAGAAGCAGAAGTATCTCCAGAGGTGACAGGACAGAAAAAAATTAGGCACAGCGAAAGTGTTTCAACAAAAGAATTTGTTGAAGTGTTTTTTGTGTGTATGTGTATAACCAAGAGTGAGGGTGTAAGCATCTGAATACTGTATGTATGATGGGCATTCATGTGTGTGTGTGTATATTTGTGTATTTTACAGCTGGTTGGCGGTTACTGAACACCTGAATGATGACTCTCCTTCTGTCAAACCAGACTCAAAGGTGGGTGTTGTAGGTGGTGTTGTAATAAGGGGTGCACTAATATGCAGATGTAATCGTTGTCCTCGACTTTGACAATCGTTTCCCTTTCAGTTAACAGAAAAGGAGTGCCACTTGATCAAAGACAAATTTCAGGTACAAAAAAAAATATGTTAGTCTGTCATTTTCCCCTTCACCATTTTACTCTTTTATAAAACCAGAATAGAAGTTACATTAAAATTTTCAAGCAGCTATAAACAGAATCAATGTGTAAAGATGCAAAATGTCCTTTACTTTCTGTTTTGCCCATTGTTAGGGTTTTAACACCAGTCTAGTAGAGCTGATCAGAGTTCAAAGGAAGTGGGCCATCTCAGACCCAGAGCAGCGAGAGGCTCTCTCTAAAGGCCAGGCTTATAAAGTCGGACAGGCCTACAAAGCCTTTCTGGAGAGGTGTGTTTAGTACAAGGTTTTTAAGGGCCCAGATTATATAGGATTTTATCAATCTTGGATTGCCAATTTTTAATTAGTCCTTATTTCAAATTCTTTACTGTTTAGAAGTTTTCACAGGTTATCTGCAAATAGGCCTTCAATTGTCTATACCCTCATGACAGCCTATAAGATTTGTCTATTCTTTGTCCTGATGCTGTTGTGCCACATTTGGGCATATTTTAAACCCATGCAAGTGAGTGGTAGAGTTTAGTCGAGGATGTGATTCAAAACTCAAAGTAGACTGCACATAGCTCCTTTCAAGCACATTTTATTAAAATAACATGTTATGTGAGTTTATGATAACATTTCTGAGTGTTTTATGCATTGTCCATCTTAATGCAGGTCCAAGCAGGTCAACTTCACCACTCAACCACAAAAGTATTACAAGTACACCCCAAATGACGTGGAGGAGATGATTACCAGGTTCTTTGACTCCCTAATCTGACAAGAGGTCTGCCAAAATTCCTGCACTAGAATTTCATTAACCGTCATTCACAATAGTTTGCAGTTATTTACAATGTTTGACATGTTCTTTGGTGAAATCAACTGAATAAATGCTGGATGTTTAATCTGATTTAGTATTATGGTTAGGTTTGTTTTTTCCTTGATTCACATATAGGAACATTAATATGAATGTTTTCCTAATAGGTCGCAGGTCAAATAATGTGCGAGTTAAACCATACCTCAACAGACCCAATTTATTTGCTTGCTCTGGTCATGTCTCAATGCATGTTAAATCACATACTCTAGGTTCACAAAATATGAAAACAATGCCGTTATGCTGAAAATTGGTCTTTTTAGTCTGTATGTGGTTTGTTTGTGGTTAAAAATATTTAACATAGATCCTATGGTGGGAGACAATGCATTTTGCCTTAAAGGTGCTCTATGAGAGATACATTTATAAAGTCATAACATCGTAACCAATTGTTTTAGATGAGAGTTGTTAAAATGAGGGCTGTGGAGCATTTTGTGGTTTCAGTATAGCTTTCACAAACTAAAAGATACTTAATATTTTGGAACATCAGTATCACATAAGTATCAGGACAGCAAATTGCATCTTCTCCACAGAAAGAGCCAATGTCATAAATTGATTTTTTTTCCCTTCCTCATGCCCCAAATACTCCATCATATAAAATACAATCCCATATAAATACAAAGTGTGACATTTTGTTCCTTTATTGTATAGGGAAAAAGACAAAACAGGTAAACCACAGTGACTTGACAAGATAGAAAGCACAGAATCAAAGCATATTATACAACACATAGATCGCATACACAAATTCCTCTCTCACTGCAGGGCATATTTAACTAAAATTCACTGCATGCGTCTTTGCAACTACAGGATATGTTCAACTTAAATTTAAGGCATGCATATTAACTAAAATAATTTGACATATTGATCCCTCAACACCCAACTACTGTCATTGTCAGGGGAACCTTGTGGCCTTCTGGCGGCCCTCTCTTTCCTCAGCAGGCCAAATTGTGTAGGGCAGCACATGCCACAGTAATGTTGCATGCCTTCACAGGGCTGACCCTTAATTTGGGAAGGCACCGAAATCGTGCCTTGGTGTTTATTTGAGTATTACAGCCCCCGTGTTGTTCAAGACCAGGGTTTTCATAGTGTATTCAAGGAGCAGAAACTAGCCGATCAAGGGGAGATGCCTATGATTTGAGATAAAAATAAAATTGCGATGCATTGACATGACATTTAATGAACTATGGTTTTCTGATGTATTTAAATGAAAGTTAAGAGCTTTCAAACTTGTTTTTAAATGGGCCTGGTTAAAACAGTTCCAAAAATGTTTACTGTTTACATTTAAATCCACTGTCAGGTTTGTCGCCTTTGAGGCATGATTGAGACCCAGATGCAGGCAACTTTACATTTGAGCTAATAAATAAAATGTTTACATAGACAAGGAATTTATTAACAAAAAACATAGACTAAATAAAGGAACAAACTTACACTGGCGGTGAGAATCAAAACACTAGACACCTGACATGAGACAATGATTCAACAAAGACTGAATAGACACAGGTTTAAGTACACTGGAAATTGGGGAGCAAGACACAGCTAAGACAGGGCAGCGCAAACTAATGATACAAAAATCACAAGACGAGACAGTGCAGGTGAGGGGTGGAGACTGATAAACACACAGGCACATGGCAGGGATGACAGGATCACATGACACAACAGGAAGTGAACAGGGAAAGACAGACGCATGGCAGGAATGACAGGAGCTTATGACAAAGAAACCAGGAAGTGAAACAGGAAGCACAAAGACACCAGGAACTGCTATTGCCTATGGTAAACATTAATCACCCCAGAAGTTAAGGTTGTTTACTGGACATACATCTTGTTGAAAAATAAAAACTACACAGCATGCATAGATACTGATGAGACTAAGGTAGATCGTGAAGCTGATTTTGTCGCATTTCTCTGCAAAAGCTTTTGCGTCACGCATGTTACGCTCCTTCTGCTGTTTGGCCTCCAGGACACTCACTATTCTCTGGAGAGGGTCGTCCTTCATTCCAGGGATGTTGTCTGGTGCCTCAGTGCTGACAGCTACATTGTCTGTGTAAGAATGATTGTCAAATTTACTTAATCTCTTGTGTTGTTCACTATGTCTAGGGTCTATAGTGGTGCAGTGTGAATGTGCAAACAATTTATTTGGTGTCCCACACAGTGTCACAATGTTATAGTATGTGGTCTGCTGCCTTCCCTGACACCAAACTAGAGAGATATAGGTATATGTAGGTGCATTGAAGAAGCAGAAATAATTTAATGGTGGTATGAAAAGATGCATATTCTCACCATTCTTTTGAGGATTCTCCAGCTCGTCTTGACTAACTTTTCGATGTGCATAGAAAAAGTTGGAACCCTCTACCATACGACTGAGGACCAGAGAAGTCAGCATGCTCATAACCAGGAGAAGCATGGAGATGAGGAAATGGTACCCTATTAAGTACGAAGACTCTTTTGAAAAAGGCACTGAAAATACACACCTACATTTATTTAGACACAGGTCACAGATACCGTTTGGATGGAATGGTACCTTTCTCACCAGAAAAAAAGTCCTCAATGTTTCACACAGTCTATTTCTGTGTGTTTTCCTGACTGTGTAGTTGCCTAATCGTGGTGGTCATCAATAGGGAGGTGCAATGCGCTACAAACATACTCACTAATCAACGGGCTGCAGTTGCCCGAGTCGGGGAGCTGTTCAGTCAGCAGCACAAGGAACATGGTAAAGCTCAGGACCAGTGTGACCTTGAAGCCATTTCGCTCTCCGCCCTCCAGTGGTAACATGCAGCTCATGATGTCGGCCAAGAGGATGAGAATGCTAGGCATGATAAGGCCCACCATGGGGTTGAACGGACTCACTGACAACTGTACCTGCAGCATGCAAACAAGCATTTTGTAGACTCAAGTACTCACTGTGAAAGGGAAGAGCCATTTGTATACCAAGTTGTGTCATCATTTTTTTTTATTGTTTTCTAGTTTATAGTTTTAATAGTCATTCTATTTGACTTGTTTAAGAGAGTTTGTTAGGGCAGTTTCTCATTTACATTGAGGTAGTTGCGGAAGCTGGGACCCTTAAGATTCACGGATGTTGTAATCCATTCAGCAGTGTTCCCATTAATCCAGGTCACATTCCGCAATTGAAGATGCATACCACATCCTGCGATCGGAACAGGAAACAAAGATGATAAAGTAATGTTAATTTCAGTTAATAAACTGTGAACCTCAGGAGTTGTAAATGACTCCTTTCATCTGTGTGAGATAGTGATGTGGTTGAGATGGTTTCTGGGCCCACCTTTCTTATTAACCCATCCATTTAGGGCCACAGGGCAGTAATCATTGACTTTTGGGTAAAAGAAAAGATTGATGGCACATTTGACAGTGGTGTACATGTTGATGGTGTATTGAACATCTCCATTGCTCTGCACCACCACATCACGGGTGACGGGCTTAGTTTTCACTGCCACTCTGAGGAAAAAATGGAAGACATCGATGACTTCTCTGACAGCAGGTGTACAGCCACATTGATTGGGGTTTCATATATGGTGTGTGTGGGTGTATTTACAGTATGTAGTATAGTGTAAATACACTCACGCATTATCCACGGTGAGGAAAGGGGTCCAAATCTTATTTGCCGGAAGAACCACAAATCTGAAGTTGTAGACTGTCTCATTCCATGACAAATCTGGGTCATTCCATTTCTGTCATCAGGATAGAAGTTATTCCTCATGCTATGGTGTTAGCAATGGTTACACAATATGGTGACCCATGGTAAACACACGCAAGGAAAAACGGACAACCTACCAATTTCACAGTCAGCTGACTGGAGAAATGCATCATTTTGGTGTCCTTAGTGTAAGCACATTAAACATAGAAACAGAACAGTAAATTTACTTAAAGTCAGGAATAATACTATTCAAGAAAAGAGACCAATATTAATCAACATGAACACGGCCAACCAATTGACAACAAAATGAAAGAGGATGCACATTAACTCCCACCTCATGTTGTTGCCGTTGTCTAAATATGTTTAAGTTCAGATCCCCCTGTTGCTAGTGTTTGTTTGAATAGGCTACACTACTCGGGTTCAAGTATTACAGCCCCTGTGTTTTCTTTCGAGATGTTTGTATGTGTTTTCATTGTGTATTCAGGGGGCAGAAGCTAGCCAATCAAGGGGAGATGATTTGAGATAAAAATGAAATTGCGCTAAAATCCTGCAGCATTTCATAGGGCACCTTGAAGTTTAGCTCAATTCTAGTTATGTGGGTCATGCTTGTTGATGCAGGGTTGATGAGACTCACCACTGCTATGGTCTGATAGATGAGGGACTCTACAGTGACATTCATGTCACAAGAAGGTGACTGGGGCTGACTGAAGATTTCGTCAGATATTATTTTAGATGCCAAACATCTCCGAGTGTTGCATGCTGCTGCTGCTATTGGAGAAAAAAAGTTAAAAGTTAGTTTTGCACAGTATTTATTTGTACAGGATTGTACCTATAACTGAAAATACATCCGTGCGAATGTTTTATCACAGTGTAGCAAGTAAAACAATAAGCAGTAAGGCATAAACATAAACATAGCATTTGGGCATAAACATACCAATTATTATTATTATTATTATTATTATTATTATTATTATCAGAATAATTCTGTTATTGTGACTGTTGTTGTAGTCACAGCATCTAAAAATTACATTATCACATTTAAATGCTACTCTCACCTGAGACAGATAGGCACAGTAGAAGTCCTCCAAGATGCAAGGATCCCATTTGACAGTCCCTTTGAATTTATTGAGCTGGAGGAATTGTGTGGTCCACTGCAGCTGTTCAGCTGGAGGGTGCAGTGATGGGTTACAATTGGTGAGTTGCTCAATGTGTTATGGTGATGATGATTGTGGTCTTTATAAGACATCAGTCTGTGTGTGTTGAGCAAACATTAACTCACGCACACATGTCAAATAGGCAGAACAGCCCTTGCAATGATGTTCTATTGACATATGAAAGTTGTGGCTAATGACTTTTCTGAGCCTTAAACCTGATCCATAGCATGTTGCTGCTGGGTTCCATTGTGAGGTCTTATTATTCGGTTCATTTGTTTATGTTGTGAAGAGAACACGGGATGTCATTTACAGAAGGCTTCTCCACCCCCATTGTTCACTGAGAATGGAGGCATAGCCAGCACCATGAAGTGACGCATACTCTGTCCATGTCATTATTTATTTGCACAGGCTTTTGTGGAGTTATAAAGAAATTTTATATGAGACAGAAATGCAGGAACACATTGGTTGCTTGAGTAGTGGCCCTATTTTTACAACTAGATAAGGTAGGCAGAGTGCCAGCTTGTGTTACCTGTAAAGATTAGAGAATCGAAACAAAAGAAATTCTCTATAATATCAAATTTGACGTTCACATGAACTGTATGTCAAAGAGGAGCTTATGTTGTGTTGCTCTTGTTGTTTCAGTGTTTGGTTTACCTGTAAACAGCACAGAGATCCTTATGTCAAGCTTTTAGTTTTAAAAATGTTGTTTTTAAAATCCCGTATGGTAAAAAAAAATACACTGATTAATAAAACATTAGGCTACTATTACACAAACATTTGAGATGAGCAGGCATTTTTAAATATTCTGGAAAAAAAAGAAACAAAATAAAAACAAGGTTTTTCACAATCAGATTGAATTTAGTCTGATCAAATATTAGACCTAGGCTACATCTGCATTATTTACACAAATTATATTATGTCTCAAAGACTAATTCATTGAAAAAATGACCCTGTCATAATTTAATTTGCATTATGAATTGGGAAGTCCTAGTTATCTTTTTAATACAGAGTATGGCCTATAAGAAAAATTCAATTCAATTCAATTTTATTTATATAGCGCATTTTTACAAAAGGCATGTCACAAAGTGCTTAACACAAGAGGCCCAATGAGCAACAGGGGCAAGGAAAAACTCCCTAGCAGCGTTTTTTGTTTTTACTTGTTATGGTAGAGGAAGAAAAAATGTGTGACACAATGTAGATTACTGCTAACTAGAAAAAGATGTTTGTCATTGGTCAGGCAAACTTTCCTAAATCAAAATTAGGTGTTGGTTTCTTAAATGAACTGAAATGAACAAATAAGCCTAAACTTAATTAAACTGATCTTTTTAGCAATCCTCACAATTCTCAGAAGGGCCTTTTGTTCTCAGGAACTCGATTGGTCCCCTGTAGAATGTTGTCAGGAAAAAAAAGGAGGTGGACCTTTTGCAGCTTTCTCAGAAAGTAGTGGTGTTGCTAGGCCTTTTTGGTAATGTATGTGGTGTTCATTATTCATGTGATCTCAACTGGGAGATTGTTTACTGAAATTAGTGAATTCATTTGTTTTGTCTACATCAGTGGTTCCCAAACCTTTCACAGCTGCAGACATCTGACCTCCAGCCATGTACCCCCTACAACCGCACACACAAAAACACCCACCCCCCCCCTCGACCCCACTCACACACACACACACACACACACACACACACACACACACACACTCACCACTACCACCGCACAAATATACATTATAACACACCAAATAAAATCCCTTAAATTATTTCAGTATAATTTAATGAAGTATAAACTCACCACGGGCCAACTGTACTGTATGTCTATTTATACACCAGTTTCAAAATATAATTAGGCTGTTTGCAAATCATGTTTTTTTTTTCACGTACCCCCTACGTCACATTGCGTACCCCAGTTTGGGAACCGGTCTGTATTGAGGGACAGGTTGTTGTGAGTACACCAGTTGTTGATCTGTACAGGGCATCATTGCCTCTGCATACTAATCCCACCACAGTTGTAATCAGTAAATTTTATGATGTGGTTTGAGCTGTGTAAGTTGTGGTTAGTGTGAACAGGAGGGGGCTTAGCACACAGCCGTGAAGGGCTTCTGTGTTCAGAATGGTGGTGTTGGAGGTCCTGTTTCCTATCCTGACTGCCTTTGGTCTCCCCACCAGTAACACAGGTGCAATTGCAGAATTCAGTTACAGAGGTTTGTGTTCAGACTCAGATGATTCTGTTTCTTCACTATCTGCTGTGGTGGGGCAGGGGTGTGCTTTGATAGGCACCAGAGTTGTTTGTTTAACTTTAACTGACTTATTCACATCAAGACCGCACCACTATCAAGCTAAATTTAACTTTGCGAGTGTTCCCATCAAGGATTTCTTATTTGCATAACTTACATGCACATTAACAATTTTGTAGGGAAATATTATGAATTATGTATCAAACCAGTCAAAATTAACCAGCTCATTTGTGCCACTAGATGAGGTAGCTGTGTCATATGCTGCTAGAGCAGCCAGAAAAATTGTTTATGTGAAGTTCTTGAGATGTACCACATGAGGGCAGCCAATTCTCTGCTAGAGCAGCAATCCTCTACCATCACAACACTGTCCCCATAGTTGGACCCCATGATCTATAATAAGGTTAGTGAAAAAAGAAAATACATCACATGGTTGTGCTTAAAAAGAAAATATATCACAAACAATTTGTGCATATTTGTCACATTCTATGCTCTGACTAGTTTTCTTTACTTGTCTTATTTTTGTTGTGCCTTGTTATTTTAGTTTTCTTGTAGTGATCAATTATTTTTACGAATATGTTTTTTCATTGTTGTTGGTATCTGGTATTTCAGTGTGTGCATTAATGCATGCACATGGTTCACAAAAGCTGATTTCAAGGTACACAGGGAACATATTATCTTCAGATTATCTTCAAAAACAAATGGAAAGGTGTGTCAGGAAAGGTTTAACAAAGATGTTAACAAGTATTGATTACTCATAAAATCAATCACTTAATAATGATAATCATGGGGAGGGGAGGTGTCCATTGGTGGTGTACAGTTTCCTATATGCTAAAATCAGAGATTTATGACTTGCCATAACTTACCACCTGTCATCTGCTGCCTTGTTTGCCCTGATGGGTGCTTTTATATAGAATCATTGACATATATATACGTGGCTATATACGTGACATATATATATACTGTTTCTAACATCAGTCTTAAAAATCAAGCCCTTCGTTGGCCGGTAGAAAGTGCGTCAACAGGTGTGGCTGTTATCTTAGAGGTCATTGGTAATTTCTTAGTCACCACAAAACTTGAGGCAAAGCATTTGATGTGGCTTTTGTTTTGTTTAGATGGAGGTATGTTGAGAGCTCAGCCCCCCCTGGGGTCTTTGCTTATCTCTTCAAGTCCTTTTAACAGGATGCTTTCATGGTCACTGGGTTGCAAGTGCCGCACTGACTTGTTCAAAGGCAAAACAGTGCCGTCAACCACACTTGTTTGTTGCTTGTTGCTTTTCAGCGCTCACTATGCCAGTCTTCATAAGGGGAAGACTGAGGTCTGAGGAGGTCACATTCAAGACAAGCACATCATGCTGATTTAAAAACCTTTTAGCAGTCAAAGGACTTCTGGTTCTGAATAAACTAGCCTTCTCATTTCAATATAAATTAAATATACAATATGTGATATCTAATATTCAGTAAATTCTTATGGCAAGTGCTATGATTGGTACATATTGTTTGCTCATGGACAGTACTAAATGTGTTCAGTGCTGTAGTTTTAATGTTATCTGCAAATCTCATCTACAAGCAAATAGGTTGCCTGCTGGCATAATGGCATGTAATTTATTGCCAAAGTTTAGAACAATAAGCCAGACTTCATATATATATATATAGCTTGCAAGGGGTTTGCCTTAATTACTAAACAGAATCTGACAAAACTTAATTCAACAATAAGGTAAATTGATTTGATTGGTAGGCACAATACCATGATCAAGACTCTATGGTAATACTCATGATACAGACCACAGTAGGTTTATTTTTTGCTCAAGTCACTTCATCTAGACTATTCTAGACTAACATAGTAAAGTCTTGTACCAAGTAATGTTCCGCTGTCAGTGGCCACTGGTGTTGTAAATAAGGAACATAACTTGTCCACATGACCTCAGAAGTTTACATGTTATGTTTGACTCAGACTGAAGATGAAACAATCATGTAACATTTTGTTACCCTGTATTTATACACTTGTAATGACAATACAGTTGACTCTAATCTACTCTAATCAGCTCAAAGTGACAAATATGGTTACCAAGGAAACACCTTTGTGCAGAGAGAATGTTAGTTCAATGACAAGAATTACAAACTGCAAAATGCTGTCAGCCAAAATAGATTTCGATGTAGCTGAACTGTAAGTTAAGGTATTAATCACTGTTAACATTTTCTTAATTAAACAGCTTCAGAGCTATACAGCCAAGCTTATACTGTACTGTGGTATTTCCCCTGTGCATTTGTAATATTGTGTGCCATGTACAAACCTAATCACTTCTCCTTACCCTCCTCATCACCATTGCAAATTGCATACACACAATATCTACAGTTCAAGTATCGCTTCGGAGAGGAGAGGATTAAGGGAAAATAAATAATTTATACATAAATACATTATTACATCAAACCAACTCACATGTACACACATTGTATCACTGGTTCTCAATGTCCCAATCACTTTTGCATGAAAATAATTCAGAAATAGCCATTGCTGTGCTGTAATGACATGGATCTGATCTATGGCCCTTTCATTGGGATTCTCTCATGTCTTTTCATGATTATTTCTTCACACAAGGTGTCATCATTGATGCAAGCCCTTTTTGGCTCCTGCAGGGGTTTGTTAAAGGCATTTTATGAAGCAGTATAATGCTCAAACTGGCTATTAGACACACTGTTAGTCTGACAAATAGCCTTTGACGAATCCCCCAGTGACAGATGGTTGTAGAGGTTATTGTTTAAGAGCGGTAGACGTGCCAATTGTAGCTTGAGACATTGTTGCTGTTATCTTGACTGAGTTGTCTTGGCAGTCTCTTTGGGCACAATAAAAGATTTCTATTGCCTCTGGCTGTTGTGCGGCACCTAATAGATCTTGGGTTTCTTTTTTATCTGTATGGGTATTTATTAGCTTCTGCTATGACCGCTAAGACACTGCTAAAAGCTTTGGCTTTTTATGAGACAAAGGTTCATTTATTTACTAGTGGTCTGAGTGCATTTTAGAGAACAAGCTGTGAGAAATAGCTCTTATCACCTTCAAGAATGGTCCTGACAGGTGTAATGAGGAAGACCTTTTGTGGATGGAATTTTTTTCAGATGTCCTGATGGGATGACCGTCTGAAATGGGATGAGGCGTTATCAAGTTTACCAACAGCACTGGCTGTGCTTTGTGTGAGTTGCTCAAACAACCCTCATAAAGGTGTAAACTAATGAAACTTAACACAATTTGATTCTCATAAGGATATGCAAACATGCCAAAGTTGGAGTGACATTATACTTTGAAATGGAACTTTGCCTTCCGGCCTGGACTGCCCCCAAAAAGGGTCATTTCAAGGGATAAAAGTTAGGGCCAGGCAGGGTAGGACCTCACAAGCATACAAGAAATCCGCTCTGTAACAGTAGCTCTGCTTTAACAGTAAATGTGCTAATTTGGCTTTATTGGCTTGCTGACTAACCCTGTAATTTATTCATCTGACAACTTTGGTAATGCACTAGGTGAGGCATTTTTATTTTATTTTATTCATTATCCAATGAAAGATATCTGTATTTTTCTAAGCAGACCTTTATATACTGCCATATTATATCAGCTTACTTTAAGCAATGATGACATGGTCCGGTTGATTTTTTTTTTTTTTTGTGCCATATTGAATCGTTTACAGAACCTTCCTCTCACCTCACTATGGAAATGCTTTCTGCAGTGGATATAATTTGTGCATCCTGGTGAATATGTTGTTCAATCCAGTTTTGCCCTGTTATGACGGTTCTGTTTCACTTTTCTCTCACCATTCAGAGTTGGCAACAGTCTCAACACACCTAAGCGGCTCTGAGACAGACAGCATTCATCTGTTTCCATTCAGATATATCTGTGCATGACCGTGAAGGTAATTATTGTTTTTCATGATCTATCTATCTATCTATTTATCTATCTATATATATATATATATATATATATATATATATATATAGATAGATAGATAGATAGATATATATATATATATATATATATACATATATATGTGTGTGTGCTTGTGTATTTATAAGTAATCAAGTACCACAAACAAGTAATGTTATTTACATGAAGAGGGTCACTTGCGCTTTAGACTAGTTGGTTCTCACGGTCCAGGACTGTAGAATCTGTGGCATAGACTGGGCTACTACTGAATGACTACACCCAGGGATGACTGGATGAGAGAATGATTTTGATTTTTTTATTGTGGTGCAGCCCTGTGGTCATACCTGGGTGTAATCGTTCAGATTTCACAGAATACATAAATATTCTGTACTGAAATAACAAGAAACTGTTTCTATCAAAGCTTACAAAAGCAGAAAAATGACAAAAGCAGAATAATGTTCTAAAAGGGGAAACAGAAATACTGAATGTCTGGCAGTCATCGAACAAGGATGCCCTCTCAGCCAGTGTGCCAGTTACCTTGTTTCAATTACACAACTTATACAGTGTGAAATATAACACAAGCCAAAAACAAGCCTCTTTCGGTTTCTGATTGTAGTGCATTCCAGTAGAAAAGAGGCGATAAGACACTAGTACTCTCAATAAAGTAATAAACCAGGTTAAATAAAGCTCACCGAAGTAAGACAAGCACATCATGTCCAGGCTTGATAAAACAACAATAGGGAGGAATTTGGGTTTTAACAGCTGTGAAAATTACAGATGTCTTGTAGAATTTCCATAAATGTCTGGTTTTTGAATACTTGTCCAATTCGGTTTTTGGATGATGTCTACAGGGACAAAAGTGTTGCTGCAACACAAACTGTGTACATATGGAGTAATGCCCTGACCTGCATTTTAAGAGTTTTTTTTGTACGCAGGTTGAGACCTTTTAGGGTTAAACATTGACTTTAAAGGAAACTTCAGAGAAAGCTATTTGTAAGGGCAGTTAAAGGGTAATTATTTACGCTTATTATTTTAAGCTTAAAAATAAATTAATCACCATACATCATACTATATTTGGCACTTCCATTGAACTGACACAATGGAAACCTGAAGTAGATTAATTGATGAATGGTTTCTCATCATCACATAATTTCCTTCATGACAGACTTGGCTATCCTTAGTGAGCATATGGGGATTGTCTGGGATTGTATATTGAATTTGAGGAAAGGAGAGGCAGCCTGTTATTCATGGGCCAAGCCCAGTGCACTGGCTTGAAGTATCTGATGGTTAAAAACTGTGAGCTGCCTGTGAGGTCCTTAGAAAATGCATCTTCCCTGAAGATGCCTATCAGTGGGCAGAGGGGCACCAAAGATCAGGAAGCCACATGATAGATGCATGTGGTGGCGGTGGAAACCTTTGTTCCCCCAACCAAACCCTTCTCAATTTTCCAATTAACAAAAGTTCTTTCTGTTGCCCCTCAGTCTCTTTTTCTCAGTTGCTGCCATTTATTTATTATAAATGTGCTTCCCAAAAAGCTCTGGTGAGGCATTATTGTCAGCCAGAGCCTCCGTGGCCAGTGAGTTTAAACTGTGAGGGTTATTTATCTGGCATGCTGCCAACTTCTGGTAACATATTAGCTGGAAAGATGGAGACAACCCAGGAACTGAGTGCTCATGACTTCTCAAGTGTAGCCACATGTCCGTAGGGCATATGTGACCGAGGAGCATGTATGGTCTTTAAACGCCATTAAACACCTTCAGCTTTAACACAGAGCCGAGCGATAATGAACCAAGAGCTAGGCTAAACTCTCTGTAAAGGGCTAGTTCTGCAGTCAAGCTTGGCTTGGTGACAGAGAGGACAACACATGGCCCATGTGGGAGATATAATTAGTTGTCTTATGCCATGATGTCAGTCATGGATCACTAAAAAAATGCCCCTGTAGTCCAGAGGCATCAGCAGGGTACATCCTTTACCATCAAGTCTCATCTGACCTGGTTAATTGATAACACACTGATGATACTTATTTGATTAATTCCTGGAAGAGTGGCAGCATTCTGACTAAGAACTGCTTGCATGTTCATAAGTATCTACATAGTACATGTAGGGGAACAAACAGAGACTAGGAAAAAAATATTGCTGTCTTGTAATACCTAAACAGAAATGGATTCTTATATAATCAAAACAGGCAAGTGACAGAGGAAGCAACACATTACTCTTTAAAGAGGTACTAAGCAACGTTCTGTTTTTTTCTCTCACAAGCTCCCTCTAAAGACCGCTGTATTGCATTGTATTGCACTGCATTCTATTGGAGGCGGTCCGCGCTGCTGAACATTGCAAGTGCTGTATCTACCGCTATAGGCCACGGTGGCGCATTCTACACCGTTCGTTCGCCGTGTAATGACTCATTTTATGAGTAACAGTGTAATGACACTGTTTATTCCTAAACAGTATGAAACGAATTATTATGCATAGTGGGCCTTTAAGAGTCAGAACAGCAAAGAAAACATGCCCATGCAACTGTAACACCTACACAAACAGTGATATGATACATGTACTTCTGAAAGCGTTTACAAAAATATTAATTATTACAGGAAAGTCTTATTAAGCTCTTAGATCATAACTTTATGATCATTGATTAACACATGCCTGAAAACATTCTCAATGGCACATACATTCAAATCTATGTCAGTTAATATTCAATGAGTGTGATATCAAGGATAATTGTTTCATATCTATGTCCCATTTCAGGAGTTGAAGAGGACCATGGTGTTGACTTCTGCAATCGAGATGAGCCCAGAGAGAGACTCCATCATCAACACCCAAGAGAGCTTTGTGAGGACAGCCAAAGGGAAGGCTGCAAAGGAGCAGCGCTACATGTTGAAGGATGGCCGTTGCAACGTTGCCTTCCATCAGTCCTCGGACGAGTGGGGCCACTACTGGGTTGATATTTACACCACGCTGGTGGAGAGTCGCTGGAGAATTATGTTCCTGGTCTTCTCTCTCACCTACATCCTAACCTGGCTCATCTTCGGGCTCATTTATTGGCTGATTGCTTACATCCACGGTGACTTGGGAGGACAAAATGAGAAACCGTGCCTGGCCAACGTGTACAGTTTCACCACTGCCTTCCAGCTTTCCATGGAGAACCAGGCAACCATCGGCTACGGCTTCCGTGGCATACTGGAAAACTGCATGGAGGCGGTTGTGGTGTCAACAGTACAGGATGTCATGAGCTGCATCCTTGACACAGCCATCATTGGTGTGGTCATCGCCAAAATGGCATGTCCCCGTAAGAGGGCACATACAGTTGGCTTTAGCAAATTGGCTGTCGTCAGTCTGCACAATGGTGCCCTCTGTCTGCAGTGGCGCGTTGGTGACTTCCGGGGGAACCACATCCTCGAGGGCGAGGTTCAGGCCCAGCTAGTGTGCCGCCATCTACTGCCCACAGGCAAGGTGAGCCTCTCCCACAAGAACCTCAAGCTCCAATGCCCATCCATCACTTTGGCCATCCCAACCACGTTGATCCATGAGATCGACCGAGACAGCCCCTTGTATGGCCTAAGTCCCCAGGCCCTCGACCGGGGGGAGGGGGACTTTGAGCTGGTGGTATCCTTCACATACAAGGATGACTCGGCAGGCATGCTGCGGCAGACGCGTGCATCCTACACACCCACGGAAGTCCGCTGGAGCCAGCGCTTCCAGCACATGTTGAAGATGGGCAGGAAGCACTACTACGCTGACTACGCCCTTTTCCACCTGACTGCCTGGGTGGCCACGCCCATGATGAGCGCCCAGGAGTGGGACAAAAACAGGCCCCAAGATCTGCCAGATAGTGGCAAAAAGATCCAACCAGCCATGTTTCGTAACATACAAACATGCAGGAGGAAAATATCTGACTCTGTGGTGCTTGAACAGGCCTGGCTTTAATGCTTACCCATTCACACACTGAGTAAACTACTGTATGTGTAGGAGGAATGTAGGCTACTGTGGAGTGACTGTACTGTGTCGTCTACAGTTACCAACAAGTTTGGTACAGAGCCAGAATAAGTAATGAAGGCCATTCCACATGCATGGAAGCACCTGCCACCTGACAAAGCAATTTTATGTTAGTTGGGAGACAATTGTAAATAGTCCTATGTTCATATGTTTGTGATACTTTTTACATAAGATATTGGTGAAGTGAAAAGCTGGCTGTTATCTAAATGTTTAAATATATGAAGCAAAACTATTTATTAAAATATATTTGTTGGTGTCCACTCATGAGTTTCTATAATTTCTACAAGCATTAAGAGAAAGTCATAACATGAATGTCCATTATAAAGTGCATCTAGAGAATCGTTTGTGATCGTAGAGTCGTAGAGTCAGCAGTCAGACTGAAATGTATGGATATCTGGCGTTACGCATATTTTATGGTCGTCCCACTCCGTAAATGCACGGACGCAGTCGTATTCATGAGGTTTACCTTTCACTGTTTTCACTTTCCCGGTCATGTGTCGCTGTGCCGTGCATTAATACACAACACAGACACTGGTTTGAGTGTCAGGAGCCTACCCATACCGGAACAATAATTCAAAAGTCGTTTGGCTTTGTCGTATTATAGCCTAATTTTGTTAATGTGCTATACAGACACGGCACCTCTCACAAGACAAATTTATTCGAGTTACTTTATAAATGAACTAATTGCGACTTTTCTGTCACCCATGTATTCCAGCAATGCACTCTGCTGGATAACTACGCAACTGGGCGGGGACAGAACACATGCGCTTTTAAAGTTGCACTCCATTAGTAAATGTATCTTCCCTTGTGCGTACCGAGGGGGTGATGATGGGAGTCCGTGTGATCACTTGGTATCTCGTAAAATACAGCAACAAGTTCGAAAACTAAATGTGGATACATTTACAGACCTGGGATGTTTCAAACTGAAATCACGGAGATGTGTCACCCTGTGTACTCAACAGGTAAGCATAGACATCATCAGGATAATGGTGAAATCGGGTTTAGGAGGCGGCAAAGAGAAGGAATTGAAACTTGAAAATGTGTGTGTTTTTTTTTTAGAATGGAGGTCACACAGGGTCATTTCCAGCTCTGTTGCAAGATTGTGCGGATAGGTTTTTAGTTTGACAGTGGCAGAAAATTACAGTTTACATATTGCAAAATTATTTTGATTTAGTTTACTGGTAAACATATTTATATAACATTTATTGAAAGAGAATCATCATCCACACAATATTTGGCCCTACTATGTAAAATTATTTTAAATAGAATAGAATTTCCCCTACAAAGAATTCACCCTATATTTTGGTAAACTTTTGAAGTTTAAATCAAATAGTTGCAATCTTAAATAGCTTCAATAATGTTTTGCATTATATAATTCATACTATAGTAATGCATTATAGTGATACTCTTGCATGACATTCCTCATTTATGAAATGAAGGAATCCTTATTTATGAAATGAAATGAAGGCACACATCAGGGGTTGTCATGGGCATCAGTGAGTTCTGCAGATTCATACTGACCCATGCTGTTACATTTGGCAGGTCATTTTCAATATAGACAGTCACTGCATATTGGACTTTTATTGATCTCCCTTGTACAAAAAATAGAGCAGCTTTATGTAACAAGTTTCCATTGCTCTGCAGCATGGCCTAATTGCACTAAAGATAAACAAATGTGGGATGTGCTGGACCTTTATCATTTTGTGCTTGTAGAGAATAAACACATGCTAAAGTGGGTTGGCAGGTAGGTTGTTAAAGCTTGTTGTCTATGGAGTTCTGTAGAGTTCTTGTCTTTTCCTCTTGCATCAGTCTCTGAATGCTTAAGCTATTGGTCAGTCACACAACTCACTGCTGTTTTCCTTTCCTTTAAACATACAGTAGTCTTTCTTTAAAAATCAGTAAACATCAACTTGTAAGAACAGGTTCTAAGTACACCTAAGGAACTGCGGCCCAGAGTCACAGTATCCAATAGGTTGTAGATCCTTACCAGTGGTGGGCCCTGACGGCGGGAGAACACTGGGGCAGCCTTGTCCCTTTAGACAGAGCTGCAAGTCAACAAACTCCTGGTCCTCCCAAAGGAACTGCAGTCACATGTTTAATTAGGGCTGCTTCACAAGTGCATGTGCTCCTGAACAGTGTGCTAAAATCAGATAGGCTTACATCAGTGAATCAATCAGGCATGGTAAATGTAAAAAAAATGTATCTATTTATATGTGACAAGCTGCTGATTTTATTTTATCATAGTCATGACACTGAGACTTGGTAATGATTGCAATGTTTTTTTTCCTCTTCCATTCCCCACCTGATAATTGTAATACCAGCTGAGCCTGCATATGCCCAGCAACTTGTGATCTCTTCACAGGTTCTAGGGGGTGAGAAAAACACTTTGTATGCCTAATTAGAATCAGGGGAGATGTGTGTTAAAAATGAGTGCATGGACTCAACCATATGGTCCACAAAGTGACTGTAGGGTTGTTAAACAAGAAATTATCTTGTCAGGACAAAGGGCCAGCAAAAATACACTTCACTGATCGAAGGACTGCAATGAATTTCCAATCCATATTATATACTTCTCAACCATTCCCATGTTGGGTAGCTATGTATTAATGCTTGGCTTTACATGAAAGAATATTTGTGCTCCCATGCATTGTTTGCCCTCTGGTGCCTTATTTTAACTGTAGAATCTGAGTCGATTGTTTTTTAATTCAGCCACTCTGTCCCCCGTTATGTGATGTAAGCTTATCTTTATCTCAGGGCTGTATGACCTATCGCTTTTGTATAGCTGTAGGGGCTGCAGGATGTGATTGAACTGTTTAGATGTTTGATTGCCCTAAGTGAAATGAGGACCGTCTGTGTTCCTTTGCGCATTAAAACAGCTGATTTTTCTGACAAAAAAACTACAGAGCACGTTTTAGAAGCTTATATGTCAGTGACCTTTAATCTCATCAGATTGTCTTGTGCCATTGGACTCCTCAGCTGCCTGGCCTGCCTGTCTGCCTTCGTCACAGTTGCCTATTGGATCGTGCCGACCAAACCCATCTGTAATGTGACCCTTACTTGTCAGTTAGCAGCAAAATATATGCAACCTTGCAGCAGTGCAAAACACATAACCTGAACTTGAGTGCTTGTACCAATAGACAGAATGAAAATGGTCATCATTAATATGTCCTGATACCTAAGAATCACGTGTCTGTTACTCAGTTGAATTATGTTATCGCATACCATCAAACCGTAACTGAAGGATGCATAATTTAGGTGTCAGGATACGATATGCCCAGATCCACTGATCTTTTCCTCTTGTTTTTTCCAATTAGTGTAACGTGGCGTTTCTCTCTGTCTGTACTTTCCACAGGGCACTCTGCCGATGAGGTGTGAGGCACCTATGAGGGAGACCTGATCAGCCCTCGCTGCCTCTACTGCTGTTGCTGCTCCACGTCCCCGGGGGGGGGGGGGGGGGGGGGGGGGGAGGGAGGACCAGCTGGATCCTTTGAGGCCGGATCCCATTCCTCTCCTCTCCTTTCCCGTAGTTGTCGTCGTCTTCTTTTTTTTTCCTGTGTGTGTTGGGCCCTGTCTAGCGTCCGAAACTGTTTCTCCAACGCTTCTTCCAAAAACTCAGACTGTTTTCCAAAGCAGACGCGGGCCAGCCTGCACAGCAGGCAGACGAGGCCATGGGGAGCGTGCGTGCCCACCGCTATAGCATCGTCTCCTCGGAGGAGGATGGCATGAAGCTGGCCACCATCGCCATGCCCAACGGCTATGGCAATGGTAACGCCGGGGGCGGCAGCTGCAAGGTGCACACTCAGCACCAGGGCCAGAGCCGCTTCGTCAACAAGGACGGCCATTGCAACGTGCACTTCATCAACATGAGTGAGAAGGGCCAGCGCTACCTGGCCGACATCTTCACCACCTGCGTGGACATCCGCTGGCGCTGGATGCTGGTCATCTTCTGCCTTTCCTTCCTCCTTTCCTGGCTCTTCTTTGGTTTGGTCTTCTGGCTGGTGGCAATGTCCTACGGCGACCTGGACCGGAGCGAGCAACTGTGCGTATCCAACGTGAACAGCTTCACAGCAGCGTTCCTGTTCTCTGTGGAGACACAGACCACGATCGGCTATGGCTACCGGTATGTGACGGAGTATTGCCCTGTGGCCGTCTTCATGGTGGTCTTTCAGAGCATTGTGGGATGCATCATCGACGCCTTTATCATCGGCGCGGTCATGGCCAAGATGGCCAAGCCCAAAAAACGTAACGAGACGCTGGTCTTCAGTCACTTTGCCACCATAGCCATGCGTGACGGCAAGCTGTGCCTGATGTGGCGCGTGGGCAACCTGCGCAAGAGCCACCTGGTGGAGGCGCATGTCCGTGCCCAGCTGCTCAAGTCACGTACTACAGCCGAGGGCGAGTTTATCCCCCTGGACCAGATGGACATTGACGTGGGCTTTGACACTGGCATCGACCGCATTTTCCTCGTCTCGCCCATTACTATCGTGCATGAGATAGATGAGGACAGTCCCTTCTACGAGATGAGCCGGCAGGAGCTTGAGACGTCCGAGTTTGAGATCGTGGTCATCCTGGAGGGCATGGTGGAGGCCACGGCCATGACCACGCAGTGCCGCAGCTCCTACGTGGCCAGCGAGATCCTCTGGGGCCACCGCTTTGAGCCCGTCCTCTTCGAGGAGAAGAACCACTACAAGGTGGACTACTCACGTTTCGACAAGACCTACGAGGTGCCCTCCACACCCTCCTGCAGTGCCAAGGACCTGGCTGAGAAAAAGTATGTGCGCTCCAGCTCCAACTCGTTCTGCTACGAGAATGAGGTGGCCCTGATGGATAAGGAGGAGATGGACGAGGAGGAGGAGGACGAAGATGACAACGAAGGAGCAAAGAATGTCCGATGTGAGAACATAGAACTTGAGGCCACAAACATGGATGCTGGCTCGGACACGCTGTCTGATCAGGACACGGTGCCTTTAGAGGCAAGGCCACTGAGGAGAGAGTCTGAAATATGACATTTACAGAGCAAAAAACAGCATGAAAATGAAACAAGTGTACATAAACATTTACCATAAGTGATTCTTTGGTTTCCTACAACCGCAGCAGTGGCATGACTGAATTGTCAGTGTTATTCTCTGACAGGGCGTTTTGAAACCTGTCTACAGTATGCAGGCTGGAGACCGGGAGACCCATGGGATTGCATGATTCCCAGTTCTCGTCATGCACGTGGCTGATTGTGGCACAGCATGACGTGCTCTCCTCTCGCTGATCTGTGAAAATCAAATGTCAGTCTTTGTGTTGTTCTTCTGATGTGTTTGGGGTACAGTGCCTGTTGCAAATGCCTTGTCATCCTGCAGGGTTGGAACAGTGGAAAGATGGGTTGGGTAGTCTGCAATCTGACTGTGGCTCTGCAACACTTTAAACTTATTCAAAGGCTGCATTCACACATATGTTGTTTTTTTACTATTTAGGGACAGACACATTCTCTGTTAAAATAAGGAAACAATGATAGAGAGGAGTTATTGTGTGTGGAAGGTGGTTTACCATTATCATTTAGCAAACACATTTTGAGAATACTGAAACATCCTCCACAGGTGTTTGGTTTTAATGCTGGTCTGCTTGTCCATGAAAGGTCAATATAGGACAGATGTCTGTGTGATGTTTCTTAAAATGTTAATCTTTTAATTGGTCTACTTATGAAAAGTATAGAATATACTGTAAAATATTTAGCTGTTTATCTGCACACTTAATGGTCAGGTTTATGTTTACAATGCATAAACCCCTGCAATGCCAAAGCGAACATCTAATCAGTAACAATATAGAGGGAGTTAATTACCTTTAAAACAACAGAACTTTCCTAAAGGCCCATACCAAAAAGTATTTAAGCCAATTCTCAACATTGGTCTGAACTTTGCTACCTGTTAATGAGCTGGTCTCTTAACACACTTTGTCTGTGTGTGTGTGTGTGTGTGTGTATGTGGGTGAAAAAGAGAGAGAGAGAGAATTCAACATGTATGCTGAATTTGATACTGCATGGTCCATCAAAGACGTCCTTACATGTCTCTGTGTGCAGTGGCTGCATTTGTTCTTGTTCGCATGAACTGTGCATTGCACTCCGCAATCCATCGCCATCTTGTCTAAGTATAGCATCTTCTTTTAAATGTGAGCCTTCAGGCTAATCTTCATTGCTCTTGAAAAGAGCCACCAGTGGGAGGCTATGTTTTGGCATCTACAGAGAGCCAGAGAGAGGGAGAAAGAGAGAGAGAGAGAGAGAGAGAGAGAGAGAGAGCAGGAGATGTCATCTATATGGGCATTAAAACCTTACTCCCTCAGTGGAGTGGATATTTAAGGCTGGCAACAGTCGCAGCCAACAACTCATGGAAGCTGTATCTGACATGCAATATAATCTTGGAGTACTCAGTATCAGTCTGAGCAGATCTTTTTGTGCAATCAACCCCCATCCTCCCAAGTTGGGCGACTGATCGAGCAAATGAATGTTCTTAATCAAGTGCTGCTAAGTCACATATTGCAGGTTAAGGAAAACAAGAATGCAGGAGCCGAAAGTATTCTTTGTCTATTTCAGCAATAGAATTAAACTCTTGCCAGGCTAATGCCGACTAGTTTCAATTTCATTTACCTCCAGCAACTTTGCACAAAGTGAAACGATGTGAAAGTGGCTGAAGCATCAGGATAAATAAACTCACCTAAGAGTAAAAAAAAGATGACTATTTTCATCATATTCACCACACAATGGTGCACTTTGTTTTGTCCCATCAAAGACTAGACCACTTTAGAATTATTTTTGTATCAAGCCAAATGTAAATAATGATAACTTTTACCTCGCATGTAGTTTTACAGTTTAACTGTCAGATTATCTGTCTCTTTGTGGAACAGAGTGAAAGGAAAAATATTTTCGTTGAAAGAATACATTGACAATGAAATACCACCCCCCGCCCCCCCCCCCCCCTCAGATCTTTCACATTGATGGTCTTGTGACGAGGAAAGACTGATGGTGTCTCTCATCTGAATGGGCCTTGTTTTTATTGTCTGGGACAGTGGGAGATAGATAGTAGGCTTCAAAAGCCAAAGCAATAGTACACTAAACTCTGTGTCTATGCATGTGTGTGTGTGTGTGTGTGTGTGTTGAGGGCGGAAGTTGGGGGCGGGGTGTGGGTCAAGGGGGGTTAATCTGTTTGTAATTGTATGTATGTACAACAGATAGATGAGGGGAGCAGAGTTTTGAGTGATGTTTTGTATTGTTTGGAAAGTGAAGGATGCCAGTAGCTCTGTCATTCATAGTAAATAAACAACTGAGCAACCTCTTTTCCTCTCAAAATTTCAACTGAC
Source organism: Limnothrissa miodon (assembly GCA_017657215.1). NCBI lineage: Eukaryota > Metazoa > Chordata > Actinopteri > Clupeiformes > Clupeidae > Limnothrissa > Limnothrissa miodon. Next base: position 271,104 of record JAGFZM010000053.1, on the reverse strand, counting down.
CATTTGGACTTCTCCTATCTTTTTTTTTTTTTTTCAAAATCAGTCTTCCCATTTTCCTGCACAAGCCAGTGGTTGTACAGTTTTCATATTGTGCTACATAACAAGAGTAGTTAATATATTGCTGTTGATGTTTAAAAAATGTATAATTATGTTTTGTTTTCCAATAAAACAGAAATAAAAAAAAAAACATTCCATTTTATGCTCATGACTTGACAAAAAAAACAAACTTTTATGTATAACAAAAGTATGGAAAGTTAAAGCCAAAGCCAAATGTATACAAATGCCATTTAGAAACTAGCCTTTTTATTAAAAAATACTGCAATTCTACATATACTCATGCATTGTGCATGATATCAATAACTGCCAAGTTCTAACAGATGAATCTTATACTGTATAAAAATGAATGCATATTTTAGGAAAATAGTTAAGCTGTATAACTCTTTACAGAATCTCTCAAATCTACTGTAGTTTACAAAATGTCTCCCCTTGGTCTCCGTTTGGGTTTGAGAGGGGGTTGATTCAGTGCAAGCAAGTAATCAGCTCGAACTAATTTGAGATTTAAAAAACCCCACACATTTGCGCATATTTGTGTGCAACAAATCTGATCCTCTCCATATTCCTCAGCTTCGCTGAGCTTCTGCTCTATTCAGGTGCTGTAAAGAGCTCATGGGTCACTTGATTCTTACAAAGATACTCATAATAAAAGCAGCTTTTTGCTTTGATCACATTTTGTCCTCTGCACCCTAGGCAGACACAGCTTATGTAACCCTTGTGATTATAGTATGGCTCACAAAGGCACTGGGACAACATGGGAAAATGATGGTACAGGAGCGAGCGCATGTGTGTGTTGCGTGTGTGCTGGAGATGTGTGGCAACACAGCAAACTTGGGCCATAGCAGTGGCAGTGGTTCCCAAACAGAAGTTGGAGCATTGATCTGAGCATGGCTGCAATGAGCGGATGTGATTGTGTTCTACTAATAGCCCGCATTCAGCCCGAGGGGTTTTTCCACATTATCCAATGAAATGTCCTCCGATGCTGGGATTTGGTTTGTAAAAGATGGACTAGCTTCCTAGAATTCAATTAGTTTTAAAGGTTCAGCTGTGTTTGAAAAGTGCTTAAATGATGGTAAATTTTAACCTTGGGTGATAATAGTCTTAAAAGCAGAAAAAAAAGCAATACAAGTTTCTAATTGGCCACTTACGCAATAAATAGTCTACTGTGACCTTCAAGTTAAAAATAAATAATTTGGTGATTTAGTTAACAGGTTGACTTTTCTACTGTATATATGTGTGTGTGTGTGTATGGTACGCTCCGCTCAATTTTTCCTACTTACATTTCTGTGATGAGTTTGACGAGTTGGCAGATACAGCCGAAAAAGAAACTGGGTTATAGCTGCCACCCAATAGACATGCTCGGTGCCTGCTCCTTAGGCAACACATGAGCGAGGCAAACCCTCATGACTTACTCTGGTGTCCATTGCTATATTGCAGCAGTCTGCTCACCCTGCTGAGGGGTGACATAATGACGACTTGATACACAGACTGAGGTTATCTCCCTGTGGAGGTGCAGGAGAGGAATCTAGCCAAACCAGCTGCACAGAGAGCCCAGATAAGGGGAGTGTGCAGAATGAGGTTACACCAAACACCCCCGCGCTCCTCTTTCATGCTGAAAGTAAGACGATGACCCAGAGATTGGGGAACTCGTGCAGACCTAGTTGCAGGGTTTATTTCGGAATTGCATCCCCACCGTTGGGGGAAGGGCCTCAAATGAGTTCTTAGTTGTTTTTTCTCACTTTTTTTCTCTCCCTCTGTCTTTAGCACTAAGGGTCATGCACAGCTGAGACAAGTGCAAATGAGGAAGGTGTCAGAAACGCAAGAGTTACCCAATCTCAGCCACTTACTCCAAATCTCATTCTGGATTGGCTAGCGCTGACATGCATATCTGGACCTGATAAGGGTCACAATTGTTTTCCCACACAATCGCCAAACAATCCCACAGATTTGTTTTTAGAATTGATCTAGCCATGTTTGTGTGTTACTCAAAAAATGTCATGCTCTGCTAGTGGTTGAAACCTCTTACTCTAACTTGAAACCCATTTAGTAACTTCGAACAATTTTTTAAATTTGATTTTTAGCCATAAAAGCCTCTATAAGCACATATTGTTTTACTTTTTAGACCTGGTGACATCTGACCTCAAACACACAAAAAACCATCTGCTTCATTATAAGGTTTTGGTGGAGAGTGCCATTCCAATGTCTGCACAGTTTCCGTGACTGAAAGATAAACACAGAAGCAATCAATAGGTTGGAGCCTTGATGAGACAGGAAAGCAAACACAGTCATTGCCAGATCAGTACTGAAGATTTTCATCAATGAGAAATAGTGGCTGTTAGGTACATTGGGTGTATCTCTGAACCTACCAGCGCATCTATCTAGTCTATTACAGATTAAATTGTCTGGTCACCCGTATTTCTAATGCTTGGGTCTGGAAATAGGCTGATGGATGACATCCATCCATCTTTGGGAGGCAGAATTAGAAATAAGCCAATCAGGTTGTGTGCCAGGGATAACTGCAGCATCCGGATCATAGGAAACAATCCCTTCTGCCCAGGGCGATGTGAGAATGGCTTAAGGGATTCTCCATGCACTGACCTGTAGCTTTGCCACAATTAGCCTTATGGCTTCATATACATGATGTTTGCATTTGTTTTTCACAAATGTGACAAAATGAGACAAAAAAAAACCCAGACATTTGATTTCAACATTGCATTTATGACAAAATAGTAATGCTAGGTAGTCACAAATGCATTGTATGGATTTTAGCTGAATGAATAAACTTTGAAATAAAAAAACTTTGAAACAAAAAAAATAAAACACCCTAACCCGTGTACCAGTAATAAACTAACAGACACACTGAAATGCTGTCCTTGTCTGACAGCATTTCCATTGACGGTATAGACTACAATCCATTTGACCCACTTTCATACATTTTAAACACCCCTGCTTCATGATGGTGACCCAATATCTGACAGCCATAGAACACACTGTACAACTCACCGGACTCACATAAGGTGAGCCAAATAGGTCAGTTGCTCTCTACTAAAGGATGAGCTCACTGCTATCTCTTTTTATCATACTGCATTTCAAACTGGCAGACTGTGTCAACGATATCACAGAACTTGTACCTCTTCTTCTACTCCTTGGCTGAGTAGTCACCATCAAGCCTCTCACTGGAAATATCTCATAGCACCATGTCACTAATACTGGACTAATATTGGAATCATAAAAGGTGTGTGTTTTTCTAATCAGAGAATACAAATATGCAACGTTATACTTCTAGAGACTGCTGTTTCTCCAACATCAGGGCCCATAATGCAAATTGTTTGGATGCTTTGTAAATAATAAAAAAGAAAATACTTCATAATTCAAATATATTTGAGACAGTTATGTTTTTGAAGTCTGTAAAAACACCTGTCCCCCTCAACATTCTTTTGTTTTGAAAACCTGACAGACCGTTTCTTTCCCTGACAGAAAAAAACAACACTTTACAAAGTCACAAAAATGTACAAAATGGCCACTATCGTTATCAATGAGACAAACAAAATGGTGAACCCATCTCTACATGAAAACTGAGATTATACATAATTTCTGCTCTGATTCAGGTCAGTGACTGGTCATCTGGGAGGCCGGGGCCCAGTGTAATGGCTGCTATGTGCACAGGCCCTCTGGCCTTGACATTTTGACTGATGAGAGCCTGCTGTGAGGCATGTTCTTGTTGACGGAGACCTCAGCTGTCATCCTCTTCCCTGGCCCGTCTTCAGCTGCGATCAAGTTGCCTTTCACCTTTGGGACACGTATCTTGCAGAAATGCTAAACCACTCAGTGCTGTTATAAAAAGCATCATCTTCACTCTGATTCAGCTGCTGCCATTTCACCCGTACGCCTACAACATCAAAAAAGAGACACCCATACACTCAAACACCCACCTACACACCATGTATACAAAAATATACATTAGGCCTTTTCCCTTTGACTCTCTTGGACAGACTCACCCATGTGTGCTCAAACACACACAAATGTTCACAAACACAAGACTAATTTATGGCCCTACTGATGACAGAGGTTATCCAACTAAGCCTAGTTGGATTGTAGCTACCACCTTATGTCCTGAATTCTAACAAATTTACTTTGCTTGTTAGTTAAAGGCCCTTCAAATTCCATACTGACCCTAAACCTAGGATATGTCGAGATTACATTTGCTTCACAAGCTTCACAGATAAGAACATCTTTTAGACAATATTCAATAATATCCGCATATGGAAGGTGGGACTTTAGTCACTCTCAGCACTGTGCCACACCAGTACTGCATTTGCAGTTACATTTATGCCTTAAGCAAAAGTTTTTATCCACAGCAACAATGTAATTTATCCATGAACCTGTTCATTAAATCAACTGCTAATTATTTTTTAACTTTGGGTCAAGTGCCTTGCTCAAGGGCGCAATGGTTGTAGCTGGGAATCAAACCCACAGTTTCCAAACTACTGGAAACAGGCTACTACGTGCTAGCCAGGTTCCTTAAATGCTCCACCACCCCTGCCCACTACGTAAAACACTCTCTGATGTAACAAACGGAAGTCTTTGTATTAGGTGATGATCTGCCTGGGTGTGTGTGTGTGTGCACATTGCCTCCCTGAACTTCTATGACTACGCAGCAGTCAACATTTAAATAAGATTCACACTGTAGAACTTAACATGCTTACTTTCAGTTGATTACATCTTACATCCTGAGTTAAACTATTTCCTTAAATGTTCCTTACACTACATTATTCTCACACACACAGGCACAATGGAATATTCACCCCAGTCTCATTGCAGATACAGTAGGTACCCCTGACCAGACATTCATCTAATAAAATGTTATTTTAGTATATATGGTAGCCTTTTTCAATTTTGCATTCTATAAAGAATTGTGTTTAAAACAAAATTTTAAAGGGCAATAAAAAGGCAATAATTATTTGAGTTTAACCCTAATATGACCTTATTATGACTTGAAACACAGGTGAAAACAGGTGACCTCTCAATTCAGAACAGTCTGTGCATTATGTGCATAGCCACACATCATTTACATTCTTGATCCAGACTTTCCAGAAGTTTCCCTTTCGTTTGATTTGAACTAGGCCTGAAAAGCTGAATATCTGCAGTGGTAAATCCGCGGTGGTAGCGCTAATGGTAATGCTGCTGAAATCTGAGGCTGTTAGCTGTACCGGGGAAGTGTAGTCACATTGGAGCAGCATGTAAGTAAGAGCAGGCCGTGTACCGTATACATTTACAGTGTCTGGCAGATGGTCATGTTAGCCACTCTTACCCAGACATACTCAGGTTTCTCTTATCAAACTGACATTGCCAAGGCCTGACTGGGCAAGGCTAAATCACTACTATGCTTTACAAAAAAATAAACTCTGGACAGTACTTCATAATAGTTTGCTGTAATTCTGCACTTCCTATATTCAGTTATACAGTTCAGGGGAAAAGGAATGCTGAAAGTAAAAAAAAAATCTGCTAATGTGAATTTAGCAAGTCAGTGCAGTCCAACTCATAACTCCCTTGATAATAATAACAATAATAATAATAATCGTCATCATCATCATAATGCAGAAGTTATCTATGTGATCAGAGCATGAGGAAAGTTTTAGGAACATAGTTATAGGTATATTGATTGAATTACTCTTGATTGATTGAGTTATTGATTTTCTCCCCACACCCTATTATATAAGGTCCTACTGAACTTAGAGAGAATTTAACTTAATTTTTCTTCAACTCTTCATCTGTCAAATTTGAGAATTACTCCTGGAATGTACAGTATATCCAATTTTAATAGAAACAAATAACCACATACTACGTACAGTATCTGGATGATGGAAAGGTGTGAATGAATGAAGATGACACATAATCTCGGAGGAGTATTAAGTCCCAATGGATCATTGAAGAATACTTTGAGTAGGCTGCCATTGTTGTTAGAGTTACCAGGGTGACAACCTGGCAACCATGTACGTCAATCCGTGCTACCAACACCCTTTGGGAAAAGAACGAGAGACAGATGTTGTTCTGCAGAAGTGTAAAAAAAATAATTTGCTAGTATAAGGCCCACACAGCATAATGCAACCATATGACACTTACTGTGCGCTCATGATGTATCTCTAGACATTTTTTATTTATAGCCGATATTGCTCTTTGCTTTTAACACTCTTGTCCATGCAAAGGGAATTCCAGCAATCTTAAAACTTTATTTGCTCTTGGTGTGAACACAGATAAAGCCGAAACAATCGAAATTATTACAAAAGTGTGTGCAAAAGAAGGAGTGTCCGTTTCTCTTCATTTCAATGTTTCATATTAGTGAGTTGGACAAAGTGATTGAATTCTATACTGATATTGAAAACCTTGTCACACACATTTTGTTTATATATTGGACTTATTGCATACACTTTCATGGCCAAAGCAGAGATCAGGTAGACGTGCTGTGGCATTGCAAGTACACTGCTGTCTACCATTTAAGGGTCAGGGTTAGTAAATGGAATCCAATGGAGATCACCTGACATGCTGTGAAAGTTGGAAGGCCTATGCCCTACGCTAGGGCTGAAATGTCAAAGGGTGCTGGTGCAGGTGAACAGAGGATCACCACCGGAGTGTGATAGAGACGATCCACCTGTCTCATTCAGGTTTAATTCACAAACAAGATTAGGCCGTCCAATCATTGGTGACATTGAGCTCAAACCTCCACTGAAAAGGATACTACACCACTTAATCGTTCCCCTGCCATGCCAGGCAAATCGAATCCGCCGGGCGGCAACAGATGGTTGATATTATTTTGACACAGAGATTACGGGTGCTCCGAATGTCACCCAATAGCAACTGCAGTGAGTCTGAAGGAGACGTGGGCATTGTGCCCAGCTATAGAGCCTCCCCCCTGTGGTGGCAGCCCGGGGGACAACAAGTAAACATCCAAACCCCTGTCTGGTGGCCTGGGCTCAGCAGTTGAGGCAGAGGTACCGCTTGGACTGTTTACATTTGTGATGGTGCTGCACAACTGCACACAGCTCCTTTTGAGAGAAGGATTGAATATTAATGAGAGATTAAAATGGGGGTCACCCCAGCAGTTGCCCCCGACAGAGGGAGGACAGTCTTCACATGTCTCTGTCGGACAAAGAAGCTTCAGTTCCCCACAGGGGAGATTAGACCAATGCGTCATCTTGCAATTTTTTTGCCCTCGTCCTGTGTGATTAAAAAACTGGCTTATGCTTAGCTTAGACAAAGGAATCAAAACGGGCAGGAATATCTTCCATGTATTCGGTGGGTGTCCTCCGGTGAAATAATGTCTTTGTAGTAACATTGATTCCATAAGAAAACGCTGAGCTGTCTCTTGTATGTGCAAAAAAAAAAAAAACAGCACCTTCCTTTTCCACTTATCTTAGCCTTTAAATGATGAGACTGTTTCCCATTACTGTATTGCATGGACAGTGGGCTCAGAAAGCAGTAGGCTATTTGATGTCTTGTTTCTTTTTCATCAAACAAAGAAAACAATGAGCACAAAGTGAACTGATCTGTACAGTACTTCTTAGAATGTTTCTCATAATAGCACAAACTCATTAAGTCAGAACCTCAGTCTCTCCATTGCATTGCGCTGGAGGATCAGTCTCTTAAAGCGAGATGAGAACAACAGGTCCTGGCCTGCTGGCCTGAGAGGAGGAGAGAGGAGATGGCAAAGCCATAAGCCCACACACGCATTACAGGCTTTCTCTGGCCCAGCTCGAGAGGATGTAACCAGAGAGGGTCAACACCTTCCACTTCAGGAAGCCCTCGGAGAAAAGAGGAGGATTTGTGTTACACTCGCTGTGCACCCCCCCCCCCCCACACTGTGATCTTCACAGTTGCTTTACGTCACACAGACGGCTACAGGCTAATCCAGGAATAAGATCCCATGTCTGGAACTCCGTAAATCTCAGTGATATTTTACCGCATAACGGAATGTGGGAAATAGTCTGGACTAGGAATGCATTGTAATGTCTGTTCCCTGTGATGGTTCAGGAAGTAATCCAACCAAAGTCAAGGAGCATGGCAACTTCAGGTCATTGGGAGCACCCTCTTTCCTTGGCTGGTTTCTCTCTCTAAAATAAATGCATCAGTGGTGGTTCTATATAAAACATCAGGCGATAATCCGAGATTTTCTGGGGCTTTAGTGGTGAACTGTATGGTGACGTAAGCTTTTCATAGCGACATATTGCACCAATTTCCCAGATTACCTTCTGTGGGACATGTCAGGGAACTTTTTCCTGGAAACAGTGATTATTTTTTATTATTATTATTTATTTATTTATTTTTACCTTTTTTCTGTTTCTAAATATTGTTAGATTTGAATGTAATCTTCTTGAATGCAGGGTCAACCCAAGTCAGGTCAATGGGAAGAGAATATGCCATTGTCCAAAAGAAGTGAGTCTAAGACACACACACACACACACACATCCATCACGTTGAGCACATGCATCTGGTGCTCTGATCCAAATGCAGTGAAGAAAACATTACCTAAACATATTTTGACCACCAAACAAAATGGTGCAGACATGACCTGATTTGCCCGTCTGTTAAAAAAAAAAAAAACATAGATGTGTCTGCCTTACTCCAGACTTTATCTAAAAACTCATCTGTTCTCAATATAAATTAGTATACTAAAATAGTGCTTAGACAAGAGTTGTTGATATATATTTTTACTTTACTTCTCAATTGGCGTCCTTATTCCAGTTACTAGGCTGCACTGAAGAATTGGAGGAGTCTTTAATATGTAAAGAGAGATGTCTCAGTCCTCGACTGTGGAATTCAATCCTGGCGTCTTTACCTGACCACGTCACCATATCACATGTGACCACTGGGCTGTTAATGTCTTGCACCTCACTGTTACTGACCACTTTCTAAAATGCTGCAGAGATGCAAAGAAACACTATGTTATTCCTACAGTATATCTATATGAATAAATCACTATAAAAATGCAAGTTGTAACATGGTAATAGAATTTCATAGAAGAAAACAAACTCAGCCAAAGAATCTTCATAAACAAAGTACATTATTCCTTAAACTGCACATTGAGGTTGCTTAAAAACAAGTTTTGCAGTTTACATCAGGAATGAACTGCCACGTGCCAAATGACAGTACATATAATCTTGTTAGCTAACTTTTAGACCACTTACTGGTGACGCAGAGTTAATTTAGGGTTACACTTCATGCTGAGAGTATGGCCGAAGGCTTCAAAGGCGACAGGGTAATTACAAACCAATTACAATGCACTTATGAAACTAATTACACTGTCATTACAGCCCATTATTAAGATTTGGTTACTGATACCTTAGCAAAAATAACAGTGAGGAACATTGGGGATGACCTCCACACCCACACCTCAAACAGTCCTATCAGTGGTTGCTTGAAGGGATAGTTCGGTTTTTAACACACAGGTTGTCTAAAATGCAGTAAAGTGGTTGACATCAAAATTTTGACGATTGCTTCTGTCTCGGCTATTTGGGAAATGTAGAATCGCCTCTGCCTGCCTTCAAAATGGCTAGCAATGGGCATGTGTTGTTTCTATCCTTAAAACACTGGTTTTAAAAAAGTGCTACTCACCAAGTGGTTAGTGGTGTTCAATGATGTTCCAAATCGTATCGTAATCGTAAAGCTTCCATCAGGTTTTATTTGGCACTTTGTGTATATGAAGAAGCAAATAGATCCCTATGGGACTTACAAAATGGCAAATAAAACATGACAGAAACTGTACTTTGCTACGATACTTGGATTGGAACATCAGCAAATGCCACTCATCACTCCATGAATAGCACTTTAAAACCAGTGTTTAAAGGATAGAAACAACAAATGCCCATTGCTAGCCATTTTAAAGGCAGGCAGAGGCGATTCTTTATTTCCCAAATAGCCGAGACAGGAGCAATCATCAAGATTTTGGTGTCAACCACTTTATTTCATTTTAGACAACCTGTGAAAGGGGCTCAATGTGTTAAAAATCAAACTATCCCTTTAAAGCAACTAGTCATATGGCGGAGTGTATAGGGGTAGGCCGCTGATTATTTGTTGTCAGCTGTGGCCAGGTGTAATTTATTTAGTTAATTAGTTACACATGCAGTGACCTGGGCCTTAGTGTCAATGAAATGGTAAATTATTTGTCTTCTGTTTTCAAAGCCTCTGTATCTTCAAAAAGATTGTTTTGCAGTGACCCATCAAAATGAAGAGCTAGCGGATCCTGAGGAGACATTATGTGATAATATATGATATATAATGAGACTATTTGATATATTATATGATACAAGTGTTAGTTATTTACAAATCACAAAATATTGCTTACTACACCTTCAAGGCTATATCAGTGTTGAAATGGTGATTTATTTACTGACTGAGACTGTTTGCAGGAATGTGTTTTTCAGGCTGGTCTTATTATATAAGCGGTGCAGTGCTGACTCCCCAGGAGCTGGAGTCTATATATGCCCTCCACTTCTGGAACAGACAGTGTCATTTTTCCCTTCCCATCGCAAAGTGCTCAGTGGGGAATACTAAGACAGCATAGCAACTATACCATGACAACAGCCTTTAAAAACAGTGACATACCAACCCAAATGGTAACATAGCACAGACCAAGAGCTTAGTTAGTACTGTAGGCCCGCTCAGGTAAGAACTGACCTCTTGACAGTTGAAACATACCCCGGTTGTGGTCTAGGGCAGCCTTCTCAGGAACAAAGTCATCTTGCTTGTGTTAGGGTGGAAAAATAATTTTATGTGATATGAGGCCCTAGCATTATGTTTGCTTTGTCATGTCTATTTTGAAACGCCTATGTTGTCCTGGCGACCGTATGCTGACCCAACATCTGTTAATGACATTTCACCTGTTTAAGGGTCGGCTTTACTCCAGCAGGCCTGTGCATGAATGACTAGTATGGATATGTGCATTAGAGTATGAAGTAGAGTTTATTTGTAGAAATTCATGAATGGTTTGAAACTGTCAAAGGACTAATGTTATATTTAGTACAGCAGATCCTTTTTAACCTTAATAATAATACATATTTTTTTGCTGATGATCTACAGTAAATTTCTGGGGATCTTTGTACAAATGACAGCCTCACCCACTCAACACACAGAGAAATCAATAGCAATGTGTCAGGTTAGCCAGAGGTCACAGATGGAAATGAGCTTATGTAACCAGACTGGGCAAGGATATAGGTTTCCCTGTAAAATCATGAAATCAATATTTTCAGTCTATTCAATCTGTCATAAACTGGACAAATATTGGTTGGTTAAGTTGCATATCTAGACCTCTACTCAGCAGGCATACAAACTTTTTACGTTTGGCGAAATTTGCTTGGGGTTTGGGTGAGGGTATGCCAAGCGTGTGCCAAGCAATGACTTGTGTGCATATAATGTGCACAAACATGGACACAAATAACTGGATGGAACAAATATGGGAGAATGACACTTGGCAGCAGGATGATGTGTTGCCTTGCAAGGTAAAACTAGATGGTGACTTTTTCAAATAGCCTCATAACCATTTACCCATAGGTAATAGTGATAAATATCACAAAAAAAGGCCTTATACATTACGCAAAAATGCTGAGCTGTGTAATTTTTTCTCACTGAGAAATGTAATCTGGAATCTACGATGGTGCATTGCATGCACAAAGTAAAGATTTTGTAATTCTGAGATAATTATTTCGTAATTATGAGATAATTAGCTCATAATTGTGACATATGATCTCGTAATTATGAGAAAGGCAATTATCTCGTAATTATGAGATATTTATGTCATAATTATGAGATAACTATGTCATAATTACGAGATGACTGATTTTTTATTTTTATTATGTGAATGCAATGCACCACTGTAGGAACCTGCTAAAACTTGTATCTTTCTGGTGGGATATTATATTATTATATTAATTTTTGACCGATGTTGGTTTCCATTTTTTCTCCCCAGTTTTTTTTTCTGGTTAAGTATAGTGGGGCCTGAGGTTACATCATGAGCTTTCTAGTTGTAATGACTCCCCTTGATGGCACAGGTTTAGGGGTTGAATTTGTTTTCTTAATGCCAAGACGTCCAAAAGTAATGGCCCTATGTTTAAGTAATCAGTAATGAAAGAATCCTTACATTTATTCAGCACTTTTTGTCAAGTAACCCAAAGCACTTTGGCCCAATTTGGCAGCCATTTTGCACCAAAGCACTCACTACACACCAGCTGAAGGAGCACAGTGTGGGTATAAATGCACCAGCCAATTAAAGTACATTAGGGCGCTGATTAAGAAGCCAGATTGAATGAGCTTAGACGCTGGGGAACCGCCTACTCTTTTGACAAGTGATTCAATCGAAGGATTGTCTACACCAGTGCAAAGAGAGCCGTGAGTACTGGACACCTGTCATGATCAGTTCCTGTTCTTGTCTTGTCAGTGTGTTTTCCCTGTTCAGTCCGTTCCGGTCCCTGTCCTGTCAGTCCGTGTTTTCCTGTTCAGTATGTTCCAGTTCCTGTCCTTTCAATCCGCGTCTTACCATTAGCCATATGTTTCTCCTAGTGTGTGCTCTGCCTCCTGATCCACCTGTGTCCAATGTTGTCATCTCGTTATTCAATCATTGTCTCGCTTCTACATGTAACTCCGCCCTGCTTCACCTGTTTTGTGTTAATCTATCCTCATGTGTATTTAAACCCCTGTGTTAGTTCAGTCGTTGTCGTTGCTTTGTCGCATTATCCTGACCCTCTACTCTTGTTCTCCGATGGCGTTTCCGTAAATCTTGTTCCGTGTTATTCTACTCGTTAAATAAACATTATCTACGTGTCCAATCTGCCTGCGTCTGGGTCTCATCATGCCAAGCAAGCGCCGAAACCGTCACAACACCAAACAGCCCTAATAGCATTTAACTCACAAATTGCCAGTCTAAGCAAGCTGTGGCCTTGCTGAAGGATACCTCGTCATTGGCTCAGCTGAGAGCTAGAGCTAACCTCTAGACCATTGGTCGTTAGACTATTGGCTTTCCTATATCTATAAAAGCTGCATATGCATATTACTAATAAGCATTGGTGTGTACTTTGGTGGCAAAGAGATAAGATCTTGATCTATATTTTACGACAGCCTGTGGGTGTTTGCTTTCAGAAAAGGTGTGGCTTAAAGGGGTAAATTAGTTTTCCCTTAATGCCTCATGGTCCAAATGTATTGGCTGTATGCCAAAGTCGCCAGTACCCAGTGACCTTTGCATGGGTAGCAAAGGGAGGAGGGGGATGAGATTTGCCTCAGTTTATATTTACATTACATTTACATTTATGCATTTAGCAGACGCTTTTATCCAAAGCGACTTACAAAACGAGGATAACAATCAAGCTACATAGCAGAAACCTTAAAGGCGCTCTAAGCGATGCTGTTTTACGTCACTTCTTGTTGACGTTCGAAGTATTGTCAAACAAAACGGAGAATAGCTCCAGAGAGGGTTCAAGTGTTATAAGTTATAGCTCACTCCTCCCCCTCCCTCCCATGCCTCCCGAAAGACTCATGAACCTTGTCGTTTATTGGCTGGAACACTGTTATGTTTCGTTTTCGTTTGTTATGCTAGGTTTGCCCACTGTGTTTTGTTGCCGTTTGTGGAGCCAGGGCTGTCTACAGAGACCGCGTTTTTTTACAGTGTGTTCAGGGGACAGGCAGCTAGCAGATTATGAGATGTTTGCTGTATGTAACAACACATGTTTTAGTCCTAAAAACGTGTCACATCGCTTAGAGCACCTTTAAGGAGCATAGTGCTAGGGGATAGTGCTTCAGTTCATTTTAGTGCTAGGATAGAAGATGTTCTCTGAATAGCTGGGTCTTTAAGAGCCTTTTGAAGGCCTCCAGAGATGGCCCTGTTCTGATTGTTTTTGGTAGGTCATTCCACCAGCGTGGGACGACACATGAGAAGAGTCTGGATTGCCTTGGGCGAGGTGCCGGGACTGCCAGTCGACAGTCATTGGAGGACCGGAGTTGTCAGGGTGTAGCCTGAGCTTTTATGAGAGCGCTTAGCTAAAAAGGGGCAGATCCTCTAAGCACTTTGTAAGTCAGCATCAGTGATATGAATTTGATGCGAGCCGCCAGAGACAACCAGTGGAGCTCGATTAGCAGAGGGGTGACATGCGTCCTCTTCGGCTGATTGAAGATGAGACGCGCCGCAGCATTTTGGATCATCTGAAGTGGCTCGACGGCACAGGCAGGAAGTCCTGCCAGAAGGGCATTGCAGTAGTCAAGGCGTGAGAGGACCATAGTTTGAACCAGCAATTGGGAGGCTTGTTGAGTTAGGTATGGTCTGATCTTTTTGATATTGAATAGTGCGAAGCGGCAGGCCCAGGCAACAGAAGCAACATGGTCATTGAAGGTTAGCTGGTCGTCAATCATAACACCTAGGTTCCTGGCTACCCGTGAGGGAGCAAGAGACAAGGAGCCAGAGTTGATGCAAATGTTGTGGTGAATAGTTGGTTTAGCTGGGAGGACCAGCAGCTCGGTTTTTGAGAGGTTCAGCTGGAGATGATGGTCTTGCATCCATGCAGAGATGTCAGAGAGGCAATCGGAAATTCGCGTTTGGATGGTTGGGTCATCGGGTGAGAATGACAGATAGAGCTGGGTATCATCGGCATAGCAGTGGTAAGAGAAGCCGTGCTGGCGGATGATTTGGCCCAAAGAAGTGGTATAGATGGAGAAAAGAAGGGGGCCCAACACAGATCCTTGGGGTACTCCAGTAGCAAGGTGGTAAGGCGCAGAGGTGTGTCCTAGCCAGGACACTTTGAACAGTCCCAGTGAGGTAGGATTCGAACCAGCAGAATGCATCACCCTTGATGCCCATGTTTGACAGTATAGACAATAGAATACTGTGGTTTACCGTATCAAATGCAGCTGACAGGTCAAGCAGGATGAGTACAGATGACCTTGATTCCGCTCTGGCTTCTTTTAAGGCTTCAACCACAGATAGTAAAGCTGTTTCAGTGGAGTGGCCGCTCTTAAAGCCAGATTGGTTGTGGTCGAGTAGATTCTGTTTGTTTCAAGAATTCAGTAACCTGTTTGAATACCGCCCTTTCAATAGTTTTTGCAAGGAACGGAAGGAGAGAGACCGGCCTGTAGTTTCCCACCTGGTCGGGAGCAAGAGAGGGTTTCTTGAGTAGAGGTGTTACCTGAGCATGCTTGAATGCAGAAGGGAAGATTCCTGTTGATAGTGAAGCGTTGATCACATGTGTGATAGCTGGTGTGATAGTTGGAGCTATGGATTGCAAGAGGTTGGTTGGAATCGGGTCCAGAGGGCACGTTGTAGGACGGCTGCAAGTGAGAAGTTTAGACACATCCATTTCGGTGAGGGGTTTGAATGAAGCAAATGTCGCGGCAGGACTATTGTAATCGGAGGTGCTGCCGTTAGTATACGGTCCAGTTGTAGCCTTTGCAGTTGGTTCAGAGAACTGCCTACTGATGGCAGCTACTTTGTCGTTGAAGAAAGAAGCAAGAGAATCAGCTGTCAGATTGGTAGCAGGAGGTGGTGGTGGGGGGTTGAGTAAAGTTTTGAAGGTTGAGAATAGTCTCCTGGTTTCCGTGGCGTTTTGAATTTTGTCATTATAGAAGGCCTTCTTTGCAGCAGTGACATCAGATGAGAAGGAAGAGAGCAGTGCCTGGAACCTGTTTAAGTCAGAAAGATTTCTTGATTTGCGCCATTGCCTTTCAGCAGCTCTGAGGTTTGTATGCTGTCGACGGATGGAGTCATCAAGCCAAGGATGCGGTTGGGAGGGCCGAGGCGGTTTGGTGGATAGGGGACATAGCCTATCAAGACACATCCTCAGGGTAGAGCACAGAGACTCAGTGGCATCATTGACCTCAAGTGAGGAGAATGTACATGCTGGTGGAAGAGCAGAGGCGGCAAGAGAAGCAAAGCGAGAGGGAGAGAGATTGCGGAGATTGCGGCGGAACGATACCAGAGGAGGGGTGGTCCGAGATACTACTGGGAGGCGTAAGCTGAACTGAATGAAGTAGTGGTCCGAGAGGTGCAGAGGTGTTATGGTCAGGGATTCCGTAGAGCAGTTGCGGACAAGTACAAGATCCAGTACCTTGCCTGCTTTGTGAGTTGGAGGACTATGAACCAGTTGTAGATCAAAGGAATGGATGAGTGAGAGGAAGTCAGAAGAGCTTGGGTTGTCCAGATGTAGATTCATATCGCCAAGGACGAGCAAGGGGCAGTCGTGCTCAGGAATGGATGAGAGCAGTGTATCAAACTCGTCTAAGAAGTCTCCTAGTTGGCCAGGAGGGCGATATATGACAACCAGGTAGATTTTGACAGGTGCTGTCACCAGTGTGGCATGGTATTCAAAGGAGTTGTATGTAGCTGTGGGTATCAGTTGGTTGTATTCCCAGTTGTTGGAGATGAGCAGGCCCGTGCCACCGCCCCGTCCGGCTGGACGAGAGGTGTGGGAGAAAGTGTGGTTGACAGAAAGTGCCGCTGGAGTTGCATTGTTTCCAGGTTTGATCCATGTTTCGGTGAGGGCCATGACGTCTAAGGCTAAGTGTTTAGCATAGGCAGAGATGAAGTCCGTTTTGTTGACGGCCGACTGACAATTCCAGAGTCCTATTGAGAGTACAGAGCGATTCTCAGAAGCTTGCTTTAGCAACCGGAGGTCACCTTAATCGCGACGTCTTCTGACAAAGCGAAACCTCCTGCGAGATCGGGACCATGTAGGGATTGGGTAGAGACACATGCTGACCGATTGGATGTTTTTTTTTTTTTTTTATTTTTTGCTATGCTCAGAGCCCCTGCTCGGTAGACACGCACAGGTTGACACGTATGTCTTTACCCTCAAATGTCTTCACACGAGAAGGGCTGAACACAAGGGCTGGCGCTCCAACAAAGATCACTATGGATATGCAAGTCAGTTGCTAAATTGCACCGTTGAGACCACCCACCAAGAGACCATACAAAGAAAAGGCCTAACAGTGGGAGGAGCTGGTGATTTTCAGTCCAGAGTTTCTGCTTACCTGCTAATTGCCCAATTGTGA
>JAGFZM010000053.1:161424-254021 GCA_017657215.1 Limnothrissa miodon | reverse complement strand
ATTTTCAGTCCAGAGTTTCTGCTTACCTGCTAATTGCCCAATTGTGAGTTTCTGTCAGCTGATGAGTGTCCTTCAGCTGAATTAGTTTTAAAGTTGAAACCACTCAGCAGATGCACTTAGGTTCTCCTGTCTGCTTATCTATCTATCTGCTTAGATCTTGTTTTCAGGGGCAGGTAATCCATGTTTGGGTCTGTGCACATGAATAAATGCATGTGGCAACAACTCCCACAGGAAGCTGTAAGAAGGCCATCTGAAGAAGGCGGGGGAGTGGGCAGACGTGAGCAGCTAAAAAGAACCAGATCCATCAGGGACATGTGCATTACTTGAGACTTGCAGCTGCTTGCCTCACAGCCATTAGCCTACTGTGTGGTTCAATTCAATTCAATTTTATTTATAAAGCGCTTAACACAAAGAGGCCTGGAGCTGAAGGCAGCCTGCCCAGGAAGCCAGAGATGCAGGATCAGGCAGTGGAAGGCAGGGGTGACCCTCAGCAGGGAGGCAGTGGCATGGACCGTGGAGTGGGTTGAGGACCATTCAGGAGTGCAGCCGGATCGTTGGAAGAAGGTCCTCAGCAGGATGGCATGTTCGGTGGGGTTGGTTGGGTACCCAGGAGGCAAGAGGTGCAGGGTCAGGCAGTGTGGCAATGGCATGGAAAGTCAGAGAGGAGATGATTTAGAACAGTCTCCATCAGATTTCAGAGAATGTGAGTTATATTGCAACCATGTATAGATGTTGGCTAAGTGATGAGAGAGAAAGAAGTGGAGAGGAAAGAGAGGAGGAGAAAGACAGAGTGAAAATTGTATGGCTTAACAGATAGGTGGTTTGTGGTGGCATTAATCTATAGCAGAATAACTAAGGTATGATGTAAAACAAGCCAACACCACCAAAGGAATGGTCAGTGGCTATCAAGTCCTGGACGGGAGCTTACATCAGAGGAAGTCGTTTCCAATAATACCTTGAGGAGGTGTGGCTTACATACACCATCCCTAACTAAAGGGGTCAGTAAATAGAAAAGTTTTGAGTCTAGACCTGAAGGTGTTGAAAGTGTCCGCTTGGCGAATGTTAGAGGGGAGCTTGTTCCACAGGACAGGTGTACGATGGCAGAATGCTCTTCCTCCTATTGTGGATTTTGATATTCTAGGAATTACTAGGAGACCAGCATTCTATGACTATAGGGGTCTAGAAGGGTGGTAGGGAACAAGTAAGTCTTTAATATATGCTGAGCAAGGCCATTAAGGGCTTTATATGTTAGGAGAAGTATTTTATAACCAATTCGGCTTTTAACAGGAAGCCAATGTTAGGAAGCAAGGATAGGTGAGATATGTTCATATTTTTTTGTCCTAGTGAGTGCTCGTGCTACAGCATTTTGTATAGGTTTTTGATGCAGCTAGCACCACATCCAGAGAATAGAGCATTACAATAGTCAAGTCTGGAGGTAATAAATGCATGTATTAGTCTTTCTGCATCCTCAAAAGAAAGGAATTTTCTAACCTTAGCAATGTTGCGTAAATGAAAGAATGAGGTTTTGGGGATATGCTTTACATGACTATTTAGAGAGAGGTCTTGATCAATATATACCCCAAGGTTCTTGACCTTTGTGTTAGGTGTGAGTGAAAGGTCACTAAGTAAGCTCTGATGATGGGGTAGAGTGTTGGTCAGGTTTTTAGGGCCAATCAACATGACTTCAGTCTTGTCAGAGTTTAAGCAAAGGAAATTATGTCATCCAGTTTTTGGTGTCACCAAGGCAGGCAACAAGTTTTGTTACTGGCGTACAATCATTAGGCTTCATTGAAAGGTATAGTTGGGTGTCATCAGTGTTGGGAAAGTTACTTTGGAAATGTAATGTGTTACAGTTACAAGTTACTCTATCTAAAATGTAATAGTAGTGTAACTATTTCAATTACTTTAACAAAGTAATGTAACTAATTACATTTGATTACTTTTTAATTACTTTCCCACATTTTGAATGAATTTTGTCAGCTTTTAATCATTTCCAGTTTTTAAAACCGTGGATTACCCTTTAAGTATTAATCAACACTGACTGCTGTAAAGATCCCTACAAACTCCTTAGACTTCAGTGCATTAACTAAAAGTTGTCTATTTTGTGTGATTGCTAGCGCATTTTTACTTTCTGCAATGGGCTAAACCAGGGGTTGCCAACCTGCGGTCCTGGACAGCATGCAGAAATTTGTTAATTTCGCTCTCAAAATGGCAGGGAATAAATGCAAAGCAAAGCGAAAATATGACACAGGACGTTTGAAATTGGGGAGTTCGAGGTGCCATGGCTCAGCGGGCTAAGACGTTGTGCCATGACTCCGGCAACCCAGGTTCGAATCCGACCTGTGGTCCTTTGCCGATCCTGCCCCATCTCTCTCCCGTTCATTTCCTGTCTGTCTCTCCACTATCACTATCCAAATAAAAGGCAAAAGCCCCCAAAAAATATATAAAGAAATGGGGGAGTTTATAGTTTTTTGTTGAACGTAAAGGCAAATCATTCAGCCTTACATGGTGGGTGGGTGTGGGTGAGAGAAAGGGGGGTGATATTAATGTGTGCCCATGTATGATGTGGCCCTTGCGGTAACACAGTAAAAATGTGGCTCTTGGGTCTCTGACTGGTTGACTACCCCTGGGCAAGGCCAACACTGAGCTTCTATCTGACATTGCAGTCATCATCACAAGTGCAGACATGCAGTTCAAACATGACAACAAATGTTTCACTGTGGAAGATATGTAACTTGAAATGTAATCCTGAACATTTCCTTAATGTAACTGTAATTAAATTACACAGTTTTTCAATGTAACTGTAACTTATTACTGTTACTTTTATTTTGTAATTAAATTACGTAATTTTGTTACATGTAACTAGTTACTCCCCAACACTGGGTGTCATCTGCATAACAGTGGAAGGTAATGGCATGTTTTCTAATAACAGATCCCAAAGGTAGCATGTAAACAGAGAATAGCAGAGGTCCCAGTACTGATCCTTGGGGTACACCATCCTTAAAGAGCCCATAGAACGCATTTTTTGACCATCATAAAATGTTCTTTGAGCCTCAATAATTGTGTATGCAAATTTGTGCGGCTGAAAAAGACCCAGGAGCATTTCTAGGCTGTCTATTCCATGCTCGGAAATGTATACTCATTAAAAAAGTTCGTATTTCCCACCCTTTGGTCATTTTCCCGCCCCATGGCGCTGATAGGCTAGTTCATTGTGAGGCCTATTGGCTGTTATTTCGCTGAAGCAGATTGGCTCCCTAGTTTCACTGATACTCTTAACGTTATCGCTAGAAAACAAATTCAACTACGTCTGACCCCAACTGTAGGCTATACAGACTGTATGCAGATTACAGTTTTAGCGCACCCTTTTAACATTACCGTTTTATTTTATCGAGCTACGTTTGCGCCTACGCTACAAGCAAGCAGCAGGTCAATATGCTGCAACGGTAGTAGTAGCCCCAGATGGAGCCTAACGTCAAACTAGAGCTGCTCAATTTGTTGCATAATGGCATTTGTTTTTAAGAACGACGCACAAGGATAGGTCAGTGAATCTTGTTTAGGTGACGGGGAAATTTAGCTTGAAGGTAGAGTTACCACTACGGCTAGAAAACAAAACCAGGTCTGACCCCAACTGTAGGCTATAGACTGTATGCAAATTACAGTTTTATCGCTCCCCTTTTAACATTACCGTTTTACGTTTTTACGTACCATTACATTTGCGCCTACGCTACAAGCAAGCAGCAGGTCTGTTTCTCAGCAGTAGATCGGTTAACTATCTGAGCTAAATAAACACGCAATAGGATGTCAGCCTTTATGACAACGTTATGCAGAACCATTTACCATTTAATATTATGTTGGCATAGGCTACGTTTTAGTTTCAGCACTAATGTCTGAGGTTACCATATGCTATGATAGACGGTGATATGCATCTTTACCGGGAAATTAACGTAGGCTATTACGTTTGTATAGTTCACATTCCAAGTTCACCTAAAACCCCGGTGTTAAAACTTGGTAATGGAAATGCAACACTGGGGCTAAGCACAGGTGTTAAGACCGGGGTGAAGCCTGGGAGCGGCCCGGGGCCGTAGTGGAAATGCGACATTAGCATACCAACACTTTAGTGACCGAGTGTGCAGCAACTTTTTGCTTCGCAATGACCTGGATATCCAAGTAGGATCAAATAGGTAAACTGTTAAGGCCATAGAAATACCAGTATATACAAGTCTATAATTCTATGGTTATGGCGACCAAAAAACACTGAATTCTAGCGTTGTTACCTACCGGCAGAATCGGTTGTGGTTGGAGAACAGTTGGAATAGATCCTGGAGATTCTAGAGCTAGAGCTCTTTGGATTGGACAATGTAAAGAGGTGTAGCTTTGCGTTGTCTACGTACATCGAGCACTAGTTTCATTGATTTGTTTTTTTTCAGCCCAGCAAATTCTAGCCTGAAATTTACATAAAGAAGGAGGCGGAAAATGGTATTGGGAGTTTCGGTATGGTCCGTTGGATACCTTCTTTGAGTTACAGAGTTACAGAGGTTGGAACTAAGGTTTTTTTCCCCGCTCATTTCAAATGTCTATGAACTAACTAAGATAGGAAGGTACCATCCTTATGATACCCCCAACTCAATAAATCCAGGCCCTAACTCCATTTCTCAGCTTCTCAGCTTTGAATATACATTTTTGTAAAGATATGTCTATGCGTTTTGCTTGGGACCCCTATGTAAACTCCCATAGCGACTTTTTGTAAACAAGAGGGCCAACTGACATTGAAAAGTTTATAACTTGAAAACCCCTTTACCTAGAAACATAAAATTGGTTTCAAATGAAAGCTAAGACCCTGGGCTTTCATGTCTGTTTGCTTGATTTGAAGTTACTCCTTCTGGCATTGAATGACACAAGCATAACCATAAAAAAAACGGGACTGTGTGCCTTAAGGGGTTAACTTCAGTGTGGCATGATGCTTCATTATGTGCATGTACAAACTGGTAACGTCCAGTAAGGTATGAACTGAGCCAGGCTAATGCAGAATCTTGATGCCAATCATATGCTCAAGTCTATGTAGTAAGATGCTGTGATCTATAGTGTCAAAGGCAGCACTTAGATCCAGTAGGATTAATAATGATATGCATAAATTATCAGATGAGATACAGTAAGATCATTGTAGACCTTTACTAGGGCTGATTCTGTGCTATGGTATGCTCTAAAGCCAGATTGGTAGGTTTCCTGAATGTTGTTTGCGTCTAAGAAGGTACCAATTTGCTTAGACACTATTTTTTCAAGAATCTTTGATATAAATGGGAGGTTGGATATAGGTCAATAGTTAGCCAGGACATCAGGGTCAAGGTTGGGCTTTTTGATTAAAGGCTTAATGACAGATGTCTTGCAAGGTTTGGGAACATGTCCTGCTACAAGAGAGTGATTTATAATATTAAGTGTCGGCTCAGCTAGGTTAGGGAGCCTTAAGGAGATCAGTAGGAATTGGATCAAGTAGACAAGTAGAGGCCTTACTTTATGAGATCAACTTAATCATTTCAGATATATTGGCCGGTGTAAACGAGTCAAGGTATGCTATAGGGTGGACTTGCTGTTTCCATTATAGGGGAACCAGCTGAATTTGAGGTTAGAATGGTGTTATTTATTTTACCTCTAATAGATTAAATTTTATCATTGAAAAAATTCATGAAGTCATTGCTGTTTAACGTTATTGGAATGGAGTGTGTCACTTGATTCCTACTTTTAGTTAGGCGAGATATTGTGTTAAAGAGGAATTTGGGGTTGTTTTTATTATCATTTATAAGTGAAGAGTAGTATTCTGTTTTCGCATTATTAAGTGCTTTCTTATAGTCTTTCAGGCTGTCTTTCCACGCAAGATGGAACACTTCAAGTTTGGTGGCATACTATTTTCTCTCAAGTTTACGTGCTAAGTCTGTGCTGTATACCATGGGGCAATTTTGTCTTGTTTTCTAATTTTCTTGTGGCACGATGGAATTTAATGTAGTGTAAAGTGCATTTGTAACATTATCAGTTAATTGATCAACTTGGGTAGGGCTGGGAGGAGGGCCTTCTAATGTACATTGTGTCATTAAAGGGATTATCCGGAGTGAATCAACCCGTAGCTCTGTTGACTGAGGCTGTCAAATGGTGTCTATAGGTATCAGAATGACAGCAGTAGGTACAACGTAGACCGAATTCACGAACTGGCCGCTAATGCTAAGCACATTGGGCATATGAAAACGAAACTGACATGCCCTAATCAGTTAGCGCTGGCTGCCATTTCGTTACTCTTTCATTTCGTTAGTCTACCGTGCATGAAAATCTGTCGTTCTTATACCTATGGATAGCACTTAGCAACGTGAATCAACAGAGCTACGTGTTGTTTCACTCCGGATAAATCCTTTAAGGGTTCAAGAAGAGTAGGAATTTTATCCATGAAGTCGCTTGTGGCTTGGGGGGTTCTTCATCTAGTGTGGTAGCAAATAGAGTTAGGGACTGTAGAATCTATTGTAGTCTTAAGAGTTATTAGGGTATGGTCAGTTAGTGAAGGACATTGAGGTAGGATAGCAAGTTGTTCTATTTGTGCACCATATGTCAGAACAAGGTCAATAGTATGACTACCTTTATGTGTAGGTGCATTAACATGTTGGAAGAAGCCAATGTGTGGTAACATTTATAGTGAATATAACCGTTATATATAAAGATTATGTAATAAACATGCAAACATGGGTCACATTATAGTTAACTAATGCATCCAAAGTTTTGCTGAGCTTTTGCGACCTCCACTTATCTCTAGAAGGACCAATTACATATATATGCCGCAGGCCAAATAGGGAAATGGGTGAGAGTGCACACACACCTCTTGACGAAACCAACTTTTTCTGATCTTTCTGACCACTGCTAATATCCTATGGCCACTGGTACCAAAGTCACATGACACAAATGATGCATAAAAGCCCTGGGAAGTTTTTTTTTCCATTGTGCATTTTTCTTTCCATTGTGTTCTTTTTCCATTGTCACACAACTGCAAATGTTAACTCATGCAGAACCACTGGCAGCCATCACACCCAGAAAAGCAATTTTTTGTTAAGCAGCCCCATGGTCATAAACAAGACTATTAATAACCGTTTGATTCCATTGCTTGGCATTATAACCAGACGGCTTCTGACAGAGCGTGTATGGCATCTAACCTTCAACATATCCGCAGGCCCTTGGAGAGGCCATGAAAAGGAAATGACCATCCAGATGTGTCTGTCTGCTGTTCCCTGACATCTGTGGAGCAGCGCTATCAATGAGCAACACTAACAAGGACATCAACTCGCTGATCACTGTGTCATCGCTCCCCTACTGTCAACATGTAAAGCAAACCATTCAAGTGTTATCCAAGTCCACATTATTCGCCCTTACAGCGAACCACCTCTTTCCAACAGACACACCAATTAAAGACACCTGATTCGGACACATAAGTCTAACATAGGCACGCACACACACACACACACACACACAGACGGACGCACAACCAACAGACACCCTACACCATTGCTTTAAAATACACACGTAAACACATAGATGGCTAAATTGCAGGGCCAAGTTACGCTCCTTTGTTGATATGTCATGGAAAGTTGCCACTTAGGGCAGGGGGTATTACTGTGTAGCTGCCCCAGGACCTTGACTATCACATCTCTCTGCTGGCTATCACATTCAGTTTTTAACCCAGAGGAAAACATGCAGCGGCACGGTTTTAGCGGTCCTCAAATCAGACCGTGCCAAGTGAGCTAATCCATGTATTGCATGTCCACAGGCTCTCCATTTCCATTTCTGTGCCCTCAGAGTCTGAACCTTAAACAGAAGGATGTCCTAAGGCCTTAAGCCTAGAGAACACAGAGGTCATTCATGCCTTTGGTGATATGCTGTAGAACCTAATAAAAAAAAATCTCTGAAATGCCTGTCACCTTTTATTTATGTTTTTTTTTTTTTTTTGTTTATTACCCCATTGCCTATTTGTAGATGCTTCATATATAAATATACAGTATATTCATAAATATGGGCATCTAACATTGACTTCTGAATTCACAACAATTAAGCTTTTGTAGTTTATGATGCACATCATTTCAGTTACTTTTTAAGTGAGCACCAATGTTCTCTAGCTCAATGTATCTTATTCATTGAAAGCCATTTCTGTCCCTATTGTGTCTTTGCTGCCAGGCTTTATAAAGAACGCCACTTCCCCTGAGGTCTGAAGACATGGGAGATTCACGTAACAGTATTATTCATAAATATAAAGTGCTTCAAATGCAAGTCACCAAAAATGTTCTTTTAAAGATTCACATTCTTTCCATGTATCCCTAGGCATGTCTTGAAATGTCCAAAACCTACTAAAGAACTGAATTATATGTTGCGCCTTTCAGCTGGGGTAAGTATTTATGAGGACAAAGTTTACAGCAGGACCATAAAGTAAGAGTAGCAGCATTGTTGACATAGTATATGTGGCATGGTTGGATGGCAGGTTGACAACTAAAAACTCCCCCCACCCACACACAAACCCCATTTCTCCAGCACCAGTTTATTCTGGCTAAGTCTTAAGTATGGCTCTCAAAGTGCAACAGATCCCCTTCAAGTGGTTGCACAAGACTGCTGTGAAGTGTACAGGCCACCCCGATGCAGGCCTATCTGCTTTCAGGGATGTTATGTGCTGTCACTGGTGCATCTGCTCCTGTATTCCCACAGCAGCAAAGCCCCCTATATCACACTCTGTGCCCTGTGAAAAGAATGAGGCAAGATGGAGTGTAGAGAAAACATCTCGGTGACACACAACCCTGTAAGGCTGTGGAGGGTAAGCAGAGATTGCCATTTGCCACATGATGAGATCAAAATCAAGAGGCCCTTAAAGGAGCCATAGCCCTGTTGCTAAAGGTCATTATTTTTAAAGGTCATTGAGTTTTGTCAGTAGAAAAAAAGAAAAATATACAACTCTGGAAAAAAATGAGACCATTCTAAATGGGGTTTACGATTTAAAGTGGTCTCTTATTTTTTTCAGAGCTGTACAACCTTGATTAAATAAGGAATGGGAAGGTAAATAGCTTTCCCCATTAAGTTAGCTTTAGCTGCTGGTAAAATATTTTTTTCCACCAAAAGCACCCAGTGACCTTGAACTACACTGGGTTAATTCTGTCATGTCAAATGACATCACCATGGGGTGTCCTGGTTCAGGTGCACCTTTAGCAATTCTTGATACAAGATAGATGGAGTTATCAAGTCCAATATTTTATGATCAATTTTTATGAATGTTTTTTTTCCAACTTATTTGTCTATTTTTTTTATTGTATGTCAGCCTGTCGCTATCAATCAAACGAGTAATTTTGAAAATGAATGGGCACATTTTTTATTTTTTCCCCTTAAGTGAAATCAGTGAAAGGAGCAAATCACTGCAGACCATTACACAGGCCATAAAGACCTTTCTGTTTACAACACATATAGCACACTGCAGAAGTCATTATAGATAGACATTTGTCTGTATTTACACAATAAATGTACAATAGAAGTGTAATGATATTTCATATATGCCATACTACAAAACACCCTAAAAGTCCTGTGATTTTTTTCAAGGAAACATCTAATTGTGGAAACTTTAAAACTAAGGAGAATTAAAAAAGGGACGCCTGATCCTATCTGATTCCTTTAAGAAATCAAGAAGTGGGGGTTAAGCCGTGACCTGCCTACTAATCCCCACTCACATTTCCTCCCTCTTCTCAGTCACAGCTCATTTGGACACCGCCGTCTTGTCTTTGGTGCCTACAAGGATGTCAAAAGGTGCCACTGCTGCTCAGGGACACTTTCAAGATAACAGAGAAAGCCATTAAGCCGGGGACCACAAAACACTGGTGCACCTTTTAAAATGGTAGAAGGTCGCCATAAGATAGCATTTTAACCAAGGCGGCCTTGGGTAGAGTAAATAAATAAATAAATAAATAAACTGGACCATTAGATTGAAGTAAACATTTATTTCATCAAAATCACATACATATTTACACAACAAATTCAGTACAAACCCCACACATAAGACTACTGCCCATTCCAAAAATAAAATAAAATAAAATAAAATAAAGGGGAAAAAGAGATCATACACCCCATGGAGCGACTGGCCTTCCATTCCCTCCTTAACATTTCAAATTACAGTGCCAAAAAAAAAAAAACAGAAATTCAGTTCACTGCAACTTCAGAGTTCCACCCCAGTGTACTTGGACAATGCTAATGCCACTTCTGTACTTTATGAGAGCAAGAGAGACAGAGTGAGAGAAAGAGAAAAGAGTATAGATGCTGAACACCTGGGAGGCAGAACCAGAGCACTACCGTTCCCTGCCACCTTCATCAGCAGGTATGGTCTCAGCTAGTCAAACAACGGGTTCATAATGCGCCTCTTACAATTGAAAAACCATCAGCAGTGAAGGCAAACAAATATGACAGATAATTTCATTAAAATCAGATGCCTACCTACATGAAGAGAGATTGGATATCAGCCCCTATTACAGAACAAAGCAGGCCATCTTCAGACTGCTAAATTTTGGTAAATTCCCCAGGCCCCACAAACGTCCCACAAAAGTTGAAAGAGTATGAGGTAGAACTGCTCATCCAAAGCTTGCTGCGACCAGCCCAATACAAAACAGCCCCTTTTCCCCCTGATGCCTATCATTCACAAGCATCCTTGCCACAGAAGCCTGCGAGTAGACGCCGTCAACCAAACACAAGAACATTAGGTGGCACTATAACAGGGTATGTGTGTTGGAAGAGAGGTCCTTTTCCAAGACTTTTCTGTCTCAGAACTCTAACACCACCTGAGACTTTGTAGTCAAAAATGCCTGGGGGATGGGGACTGAGAAGGTGAATTATTGAGTGTTTCATCTGTGTATGTGTGTGAGTGTGTATGTATGTATGTGTGTGTGTGTGTGTGTGTGTGTGTGTGTGTGAGAGAGAGTATATGCATGCATGCTTGTCACACTATGAAAACACAGGGCAGACGACCAGAAGCATCCACGCAGCAGTTCAGCGCCTGCATCGCTCCACAGTGCAATATTTTCTGACAAACCATTCCATGAACAGTATTTTACATCCTCCACTCAGTCAGCACACAGGTAAGGCACTGGGTGCCTTTCTCAAGGACTTCAAAGTAATTAATTAATGCGTCCGGAACAAAGGTAACAAACGATACACAATAGAAATGGGAGAGATGGGTCAAACAGCAGTTCTCATAAATACATAAACTGCATAACACTGTCATACAAATCTCTAATAATAATAATAATCATTCCAGTCCTTTACTGTCCAGCAAAGAGGTGTATTTTTGGTGCGATTTGACAGGATTGCAGGGGCACTAAATGTCTAATCTCTGATGCCAGTGCTCAGCTGTTTTGCTCCCCTGCCCATGTAGGTGAAACAGAACAGGAGCTCTAGTAGGAGAGGAACACCCACTCATTAAGTTTGGGGTCAACTGTGCCAATAACACAACTCAGCCATCAGCACATTCAGGAATCTCTCTCTCTCTCACACACACACTCTCTCTTTCTCTCTCTCTCTCTCTCACAAATACACACACGCACACACACATCGGAAGATAATATATTTGTTTTTGATATCGCTTTAGTTGGTGTATCTGTGTAGGTGGTTAGGCAGGTAAGGTGGGGCATATAAAATGTTTAAATTAAATTCTATTAATCCCACATAATTTAACATTTGTAAAAGCATTAACTCCTCAACCCTGCGAGTTTCCATGTACTGTTATAGTATTTTACGGGGCTTGGGACATGCAGTCCATATGCACGGTAGGAGAAGAGGAGTGATGGGAGTATTTTATCACACAAACGCATGTACTGTATTGAGCATCTCTTATACTGGTCTCATAACAGATGATGTCCATGCCCCGCTGGTCCACGTCATTCATGGATGAGCCAGCAACACCAGCTCTAGCAGTGGCAGGACCATCCTCATGGATCGAGAGTAGAGGTCACAGCAAAGGAGAGGGTGGGGTGGACTGGACATGTGCTTGATCACCTACGGTTGACGGTGGTGAGCAGTCACACAGGAATGCCAGCTAGCTCACTTACTCGTGCATGTGCACGTGTCCGGACCCCCCCCCCCCCCTCTCTCTCTCTCTCTCTCTCTCTCTCTCTAGCTAGAGTCTTCCTGGGTGGAGAGTATGGGTGTAGCCATATGCCTGAATTGAGTGTTGACTTTTGAGGGGGTAATTTTTTTTAACGATTCCCTGTTGGGTTCCTGGAATTCCTCTGCCTGTGCTTGGTTGCCCTTAGAGAGTCTAGTGCGCCAGAAGTGGGCAGCTTAGATGGTGATGGTGGCAGTGGCGGAGGCAAGTGTGTTCCGGCAGGCTGAGGCTAAAGACTCAGTCACCCAGGATTTCCTTGACGAAGCTGGCCACGTCAGTCTCTTTGGCGTCGTGCAGGGTGAAAAATGGATGGTTCTGCGATGGGGGAACAGTTAAAGTGCGTCAGATTTTGCCGGGGTGGGAGGAGGGCGGGGGTTGGCTTTCGTAAAACCAACATCATTGAACTCACGTGTAAGGGCATGCATACTAACACCCATACACACGCACTCACTTTAAACATTGACCCCTCACAGTACAGTCTGTCCTCTGGTGGTCATTTATAAGAAATGCACCAATGAAGGGTCAAGATCAAACACAACAACCAAAGCATGTTTCAGGATGAATACTGATTTACACCTACCATTAGTTCTGAGTAGGCAGGCCTCTCTTGAGACTTCTTTTTTAAGCTGTAATAAAAAAAAAGAGCATTTCAGAATGCAATTTGTCAAAACAATTCTTGTTTCACAAAACAAGAATTGACAGGACTAACTGCTGTAAAAACACTACATTTGAGTATTTAGATTCTATATGAGATCGCAGTGTGTGAAAACAATCAACTATGAAACCTAAACTAAAAACAATAATTGAGAGATAAAATGTAGAGAGCATTCGTGCAACAGGCCAATTGTGACTCCTAATGGCCAAACACAGTCACAGCTCTCAATTTACGAGACCTTGGGTGATGTCAAATAAAAAAGTAATGTCACAAGAAATAGCCTCTTAGCCTCTCTCCTTGGAAGCCTACCTTTAAAGAGTAAATATATGGGCAGTTCAGAGGACACAGCTCTCAGGCAGGAAAATGACAGAAAATGATGAATAAGACAGAAAGAAAAGCAAAGAAAATGAAGGGAAAAGAAAAAAGTAAGGAGAAGAGGAGGGTGTATGGGACTGGGGGTCTCACCACTGTGAGGTGAAGTCCACAAACTCGGGGGAGAAACGGTCTGCTGGGAGCTGAGGGGACGGCTCGTCCACCACCTGCTTGAGCTGCTGGAACGGAGTGCCCCACGACTCGTAGGGGAAGCGCAGGACGGCCAGCTCAATCTGAAACAGACACACAGAAGCACGCACGCACACACACACACAATAATGCCAATGTTATTTTGAAGGCAAATAAAATATTATTTAAAGAAGAAATGTCACATCACAGTGTAAAAAATGTAATGAAATTATGGAAGTAACCGATTTTCTTTTGTTTCTTCATACTTCCATCAACACTTCAAAGCATAACCATGGAAAGAATTATGAATAATATGTAAAGGTATAAAAACAGGTGTAAAGAACGAACCAAGGTGATCCCTAAACTCCAGATGTCTGATTTGACATTGTAGCCCCTCTGGTTGAGCTCTGGGTTGATCCTCTCTGGCTGCAACAGGAAAACAAAGCACACTGTGAAACAAACACACACACAGACACAGAAACACAAACCTACTGGTCAGCATGGTAAGCATGCATTAGATGTTTCCTGAGCAGAAGTGAGACACACACCGCCATGTAGGGTTTGCAGCCGGCGTCTATCGTCTTGGCCACCGAGTCCACCAGATAGCCACTGATTCCAAAGTCGCACATCTTCACCTGGCCTTGCGTGTTAATGAGGACATTGGAGGGCTTGACATCTGTGGGGTAGAAGAGCACATGTGAAGCGTCATGTGAAAGGACTTGGCATTACAATACGAGTGGTGCAGCATAAACATGTAGGTATGAACACATTACTTACTAACAAAGTCAACAAACAAATACGTTAATATTTGTATGGACCTTTTAGGACCATTAAAAAAACTACTACAACAAATATATTCTTCTCCTTCCTCCCTCACAGTTATGAATGAAAACTATAGCAGGTGCCATGTAGGCCTACATTATGACTGTTTATGCTGCGGGCAAGATTAGAAAGGCTAAAGCAAACGCAAGAAATCCCCAAGCAAAAATCACTACATGTTAATGATGGTTGCCAAACACCTGATTAGTATGCCATAGTTTAAATTGGCTGTAAGGAGGAGGCAGGCCACGGGCTTCTGCTCTTTGAAACAGAAATCCAATATTTTGAACACACAGTTTAATTAAGTAATGTGTTAAAGATATGCCACCATTTGGGGAAATAAACCCAGCTCCCTCAGGTTGTCCTTTCATACTCTCATTCTACATCGCAGTTGGCAGCCAGATTAGTGCCAGCACTACTTCATTTGGCCACATAGAGGGACTATTTTAAGAAGTGACTGGTTTAGAAGCCTGACTCACCAGCATCTAAATCATATCAACGGGATTCATTGCACACTTGATGACTAGAGGCTATGTTAAAATATCCAATTGGATCAAAAAAACGGAAAAGATGTCTGTGTGCTGTAGGAGAAAAAAATGAAATTGATATTGGCCAAAATCTGCATCCATAGGTTTATCATGAGGACATCTGAAATCGTACTGGCTCAGAAAAGTGGTGTGTCTTTAAATATTAACTACAGCTAAAGTGAGTGCAGAAGGCAGATTCCAGAACTGACTAGGCCCAATTCAGCACCCCTTAACAAAAAACACCCCTCTCTCATTCCTCTATTTACCTCTGTGTATTACTGACAGGCGGCTATGCAGGTGTTCCAGGGCTTTCACAATCTGTACATAGAGACAGAGGGAAACCGAAAAAATAAATAAAAATAAAAAATAAAAAAAGTACAGAAGAGGGAAAGTGGGGTCATTTTTGAGTAATTTTTACACTCAGACACTTGTCCAGCGATCAAGGATTACTTTTTATCCACCCATATATATATCTAACTGAGCTCCAAAGTAAGTACAATCTCATATCTGTCTGAGGATGATTTCATTCCATTAGAAAGCAACACTGCAAAATTATAATTCCTGAGATGAAAAACAAACCCACTTCAAATGTGGAAAGATTCCTACAACAACGAACCGACTGTTGAAAAAAAAAATGCAAGTTACCGAAACTGTGATCTTTCCTAAAATGTCTTCTGGGATGGTGGAGCCTTTCTCTATAACCTTGGTGTAGAATTTGTCCAAAGACATGTCCATCAATTCCATGCAGATCCAAACGTCACCCTGGCAACAACACAAAAGGTGGTCACACAAAAACAAAACAAATTTAATAAAAATTAGGAGGGATAATGAAGGCTTACATCAGCCTTAGTATTAAATATTTTTCATTTTTGCAGATCTTTCACGATTGAAAGCATGCATAAACAATAGCTTTTGACATTTAAAAAGAGGTTGTCCGAACCCTGGTTATACAAGAATCCTTATGGACTTTCCAATGTGTAAATTATTTTATTCATTCATACTTTATTCATATTTGACCTATATGACAGAAAAATGGGAATACAATCACGAGCTATTGCACAGAGAAGGAGGGTATGATATGAACGCAGAGCTGTGTTAATATGTATTCTCACGCATACTTTTGAAAAGCTGAGGTAGTACAGTTTTATGTGATATGCCTATGTTGATGTGGACGTAAACTCGGTGAGTAATGCAATAGAGAAAAAATGGGTATATTTTTTCACACACTTTGCGGGCATCAGGTTCATAGAGATAATTAACTTGGCTGAGTGGGCTTTGCTTTGTGTGTTTGCGGAGATGCATACCTCTCTGAAGAGGGCGCCATAAAAGGTAACCGTGTACAAACAGTCCACCGTTCTCATGGAGATGTCCAAGTCCATGAGCAGCCGCTTCTGCTCCTGCGAGTTCACAGTGGCTCGAATCCGCTGGGGTGGGGTGGGGTGGAGGGGTGAGAAGCAAAACACACTCAAGTCAAGAGACACACAGGGCACTGTGTAGGAACGATGAAACAGTGACACCTTCAATGACTTTTGTTTGTCGCCATTATAGCATCCTAGGCTATTTTGGGCCAAATCAATTAGAAATACATATTTTCAAATTACAATCAAACAAATTTTAAATGTGTTTTTTTTTTTTTTTACATCAAACAGTAGGATAAAAAGGTAGGACATCACCCTCAATAAAACTATGCTTTTGTTGATGTCAACTTTCAATCCAGCAACAAACTGCCCAATAAAATTGCTTTGGGTGCCTGACTGATTATGACTGTGGGCACTATTACCAGTGTGCTGATGGGGGTGTTGCTATGGTCTTTGAGGGCCAGACCTCTGTTGAAGTGGAGCAGCTGTGCTTACTCACCTTCACAGCCATGATGAGGCCAGTGGGGACGTGCCTCATTTTGTCCACGACGCCATAAGCACCTCGGCCCAGCTCCGCAATCTGCTCCAGATCGTCAGCGTTCACCACTACATTCTGACCGGACCCGACCACACAGACACACAAGAGACAAGCAGGACAAACGACCCAGGAAAAAGAGAGGGGATAAGAGTTTAGATGAAGGAAAGCCGGAACTGAGACAGAAAAGGGGAGATGAATGTGTGGGGAAAGTTATGGGAAAGCATTTCCCATTGGAAAGATCACACAAAAAACATCACTCCAAGAAACTGGTAAGTATGGAAAAGAGGTGGGAAGTACAGGCTCCCATCATGTCACACCGTACCTTCTCACCAATGGTCACCTCGGCCTTGGAGTCAAGGTCTCTAGGGGGTCTGTGGAGGAAGCAGAGAGAGAGAGGGGTGAGGCCAAAAACGTCACA
The DNA here is from genome assembly GCA_017657215.1 of Limnothrissa miodon. NCBI lineage: Eukaryota > Metazoa > Chordata > Actinopteri > Clupeiformes > Clupeidae > Limnothrissa > Limnothrissa miodon. Next base: position 237,057 of record JAGFZM010000053.1, on the reverse strand, counting down.
CTTGTCGTGGAGATATTCTCCTGTCAAATGTCCCTTCCATGCAATGGAATGGAAATGGGTATTAGAATTCGGCATCTACACCACCGGGGTAGAGCCAGTCACATGAACAAAGGGCTGCTTACGTTGGGGCTGGAGGTGGTTGCTGGAAGACATCGTCTACGATCTTGAGAAGAGTCTTCTTTTTCCCTAAAGGGAGGGGGAAAAAGGAGAACAGGCAATCAGCACCCCGGAAAGTGTAACAAACTAATCTGAGCCATGAAATCCCACAGGCGTGTGAGTTTTCCAGATGTGGTTACTCACATGTTACACAAAAAGCTTCTACAACCTATTTTTTTGAAGAGCCGCTAAACGGCCTGCCATGAATGATCTATATCAATGGAAATCACAGGCTACAAAAATAATGGGGTAGAATATCTGGTAGGCATTCACTTACTAAGACAGTAGACTACTTTGTAAACTACACTACACCATAATCATACTGTAATTTTTAAGTTTCACCCTAACTGGATCTGTTAGCTAAGCTGTTCTACCAACTGCAATGAGATACTTTTTAAATACAAGCCTGATCAAAGTTAACTAGCATGTCTTGATTTTATGACCACTTTTGTGATTAGGCAAGCAAAAATGGTGGTGCACACCATAGAAACTAGGGCTGAAACGATTACTCGAGTGACTTGAATCATTTGATTACTAAAAACGTCTGAGGCTATACATCACTTGCATTTTAATGCCTGCTACTATAAGAGTGTTATTATGATAAAAATGTATGATTCCAAAAGTTATAGTTGCAGCTGAAATTATGTATTCTTTGCATTAGGTTCCTACAATCTTGATGCAGATGCTGCTCAAAGAGCGTTTTAGACACTGGTGAGTTCACACCCTATTTGAACAGACTAGCACAGCCAATGTTGATGGTAAAAGGAACAAGATACTACTCCATGTGACATAAAAAAGACAAACACCATAATTGGCAAAGTTATTATTTGTTGACAAATTACTGATTTTATCTTCTTCAAAGTGGTTTCAATTGCGTTCACATGACTTAAGCCTGTCAACATTCCCCCAAGTTCTCCTTCAGAGTACACACACAGAGCAGAGCACCTGAGAGTTGGCAAAACCACAGTCAAGCCCAAACCTAACCTGACCGCCACTGTGTTTAATATAACTGCCAGGTAAGTTGTTTTTACTACAAACACATCCAAAGACAGACACTGACACACAAAAATACAAATTGTCACAGTTCTATACAGATAAAAATACATTATGCTGCACCTTTGGACTAAGGATTCCAGACATTTATTTAATTTGTTACTGCCAAATATTATTATGTAGTTGTTACAAGAAACTGGCAAGCCCTACTCATGCAATTACCATCATATAATAATTATGGCCAATATAATTAGCTAATTTTGGATTTTACATTTATTCTAGGCATAATGACCCATTAAGGTCTAAGAAGTTAGTAAGCATAATAAGAATTGTTGTAAAGCAAACAAGCAGTTAATAATAGCAATAGTTATATAAACATAGCAAAATAATTACAAAAGGCATTATTTTTCTTCACATTCCACTCCTACCGCAAGGAGGCTGAAATATTCCCACCTAAAATAATGCTAGCCTACATGGTACAGTTAGTAGACATAAACATTCTGTAGCCTACTTCTTAATGTGGCCCTAAACTACAAACCTACTATCTGTCAAAAAAAAAGCCTATTGTTTTGAAGGCCCTAAAAAAACAGATGATTTTGGCTTTGCAGCTGCAAGTGCTTATCAATAGCTTCCAATTGTGCACGACAGTGAAAGACTGGAAATCATGGGAAAAGGAAACAAACAGCAAAATTCCAGACATGGTGTGTTAGTCTCCTGAATATGTGTATTGTTCTTTGATGCGGGTAGGAGCAGTTGTTTTGTCTGCCTGCCTCAAATACAGTGGCATTTGAAGTATACACTTAAAAGGACACATCTGTAAAAAGGTTTAAATGGCTGTCAGTAGTAGGCAAACGGACTAGAAATCTGATTTGTTCTTTAATGTTCAGTAGCTAAACAGAAAATTTTAATGTAGACAGGAAATTGACGTCCAAGTCAGAGTTCACACAATTGTCCGCTGAGGGATTCTTTGCAAGATGACTCAGATTTCCAGAGAACTCCCCCAGCCACACACACACACACGACCAAAAATCCTTTCATAGTCTCCTTCTCCCTCATGAATGTTAACACCTCATGTTAGAGCTTCCTCCCAAAAGCCCCACCCAAGCAGTGAAACCCTGGTGTGCCTACACATTATGTTCACTTGTGTGCGCACAAATACACACCCAATCACTGACCTCAGCAAAGAGGCAGGTGTGGTCCTCCTCACAGTAGCTACACATAAGGGTGTGGGCACTGGGCACACCGAGCCACACCACTGCAAAACAATGCTGCTCCCTGTCCCTTGAATGGTAGGAGCACACTGAAAAGCATGCATATGCACTCCTGACACCAGGGCAGATATGGGGGACCCTTTTGAAGAACAGGGCATTCCCCAACCCAGAAAACCCATCGAGGGGCACACGTGCACGCAACCATGAAATGCGCACACATAACACGCTTCAAAGTGGCAAGTCCTAGTTTTTTTTTTTTTAAAGACCCCTCTCAGACCAAGCAGGGTGAACTCCACACACAGGACATACTCTGATGAGAGGACATACTCTGACTGAGTTAGATGTGATAAAATCACAATTAATCAACAAGGTCAGAAGAAGTGTAACAGATTAAAGGTAATATAGAAAAGAAAGCTTCTACACCTATCCTTTTGGAACATCTATCTCTGTACCCTTACTAAGACCTGGATTTGTCTGATAATTGGATATGTTTCAACAACAGTGCACAGAGATAGAACCACAGTACTTTAGTTAAGTGAGTGAGTCACAGCAAAAGAACATGACTCTTACCACAATTCTATTTAAAAACATTCAAGCTACACAAAAAAAATACTCTAACACATCAAGGTCAACAAAACACAAATATCCCTATGATGACAGTAAAAATATGTGTCAGGCTGTGCTGTTGCAAGAAAATCTCTGCAGACACACAAACAGGCAATAGGATACAGCTTCTGCTAACGGGAAAGGAACAAGATGAGGAGAAGGACAAAACAGAAATTGTGGTTATACAGTTTCTAAATTTTAAGGAGTACTTAACTTTGTCAGAGTTACTGAATGTTCAACTTCTAAAATGGATGAGTAATAGGCTGTAGCCTAATTGCACTATGATATCATTTAGTATAATAGAGGTGGTAGTGTGCACTTACCCTAACGAGGTGCAGGGCAAAAGGGCTAGATAATTCTACAAAGAAATTGAATGCCCGCACGCTTCTGAAACTACCACAAATATAATGGTGCTGCTCCTCAAGAAAATTTTGTAGGGTCGAAACATTGCACAACCACCATTAAATATATGAGAGTTTCAGAAGTGTGCGTCTGCGAGCATTCAAGTTCCTTGAAGTAATATGTTTTATAAATCACAAAATGCCAAGTTACTTTGAACTGGGTTAGGATTGGGCCCCCTATCCCATAGAAAGAATGTATCACAATATGTTGATAGTCACCACACCTGAGACACCTAAAAATACCCAGGACAGTTGGGCAATGAGACTGCAGAAGTTATGCTTCAGTAGGAAAAGCTACAAATGCATAGTATCAGGTGGATTGCTCATACATCTTTCTGCTGTGGAGGGGCATTTCTAAACAGCTACAGTACAGCCCACATTCTATCTAAAATGCATCCAAAGTCCCAAGATGTCGATGATCTACGACTGGCCAGTAGATAAAAACAGGTGGACTGTCACTGAATAACTGAGCATTATGTACATTCTAAACAAAAAAAAAAACATATTAGACTTGAGATACGTCTCACATGCGGCACACAACTGAATTTAGTCAGGTGAAATGTTGAAAGGTCTGGACTGAGATTTCCGTTTACATGAGATACACAATATGATATTCCGCTTGCGGAAAGTATTGCAGGAATGCAAGGGAGTCGACGTCAGTGGGCTGCATTTCCTTTTGTTCTTAGGGTGTTCCGTCATGTTCCGGTTACAGCAAGTATTTGAGAAATGGATGATAGCTGTCTACAAATAGTTTTGAGAGTAGTTAACAGAAGTTAATTTGTTTGAAATACAAGATTAAATCAAACCCAGTGAAAAGTTGATTTAGCATGACGTCCACGTCACGTAACGTTACCCAATATATAATTATTAGACGCTAACAACATTTTTAGTTTGCTAAAACGTGGCTAACTTGCTCGTCTTCTAGCTGTAGCTTCTAACGGTATTAAGGTAATGCTGACAAATCATCACGTTGTTTTAGAAAGACACCGGGCAATTTATGAGTTGACTTGAACTTGCTCAAACCCACAAGCGACAAACACCTTACATGCATATTGACTTTAACCTCATGTCTGTGACCTATCTTGCGGGCAGAGGATATTTTTTGAGAATACAATTAAGCCTGCAAACAATTAATAGACTATCTAGCTATTCTTCAAAGCTAGCTTAGTGTCAGCTAACTGGCTATAAAGCTAGCGGCAAATGACAGCAATAAAGACAAGCAACACTGCCCTTGCTGAAGGGTTTGACTTCAACACTTATTTCGTGGAGAAAGTGAGCACTAAGTGGTGTAACCCATGCTGGATCAAACTAACATTTTTTTTATTAATCTTTCTACAAGGCTGGCCAACTCTTAATTCATGGTAGAGATGCGTTGTTCCCTTGCTAACAAGCTAATAAGCAAACTAGCCAAGTGCTAGCTAGGTTAGCTTACAGCACTTTTAACTTCAAAATGCCAAAAAAAAAGCACAAGGGCTTTGTAAGCACCAGTGGACACAATTGACACTGGCATGCATATAGAAAATATGCATGTAAACATATATTTTCCATTAGATTTGCACATGTCAAGCAAGCAAATCATATGCATAATTATCCTAACTTTGTTAAAAGGCATGAAACTTACCTCGCTTCGGCAGAGACATTTCCCCTTTACTGAGGTGGGGGGGAGGGGAGGCACACAAGATTTCGCTTTCTCTCTCTCACTCAATTTTGCTCCATCTCCCCCTTCCGGACGCTTAAAATCTAACTACTGAAGTTGTTTTGTTATCTTGCTCAAATATTTCGCCCCGCCGGTTGACAACTTCTGGAAGTAAAACGAAGTGGTCTTTTTTCATAAATGTAACCCAACGATTGACAGAATATTTGAAGTTTTGAAGTTAGCATGTTAATAAAATCTAAGCGATGTTACGCACTGTTTTTGTGTCAAACCAAAGAAGGTTCGACCTGCTTATCTTGGAATTCCCGACGATGTCTACAGTGACGCAGCAGTTTCCGCGTGTTTTTAGAATGCGCACACCTGCAACATTGCTGCATGCTGACAATACAAAAAGGATCTTGCTACTATATTACAATTTAGAGTTAATAAGACCAAACTGGCTATATTAGTGGTATAGAAACTTTGCACAAAACTGAAAGCTTTTTAAAAATTTATTTTAGGTGAGAAAAAGGAAATAGACTAAACATTCTAACACTAAGTGTGTGTGTGTGTGTGCGTTTCATAACCAACAGAACCCCTAAATGTTGAACAAGCTTTATGCATTCAGTGGATAATTAACCACATGAAAACTTGTGTTTGTAAACTCCAAACTTAAATTTTTTTTATATAGTCCTAAAATACTGAGATACTGAATATAATAGTGAAAATGTGTGAGTCATGCAGGAAACCAAATTTCTACAAAAAAACAAGACCAATGATCTGTATCTAGTAGCACCAACAAGATGACAGCTCAGACATTTAAACACTTAGCCTAAATTAAACTTCTCAAATGAAATGCACCAAAGAAACAGTTTAAAGTGGAAATGCATTCATAACTGATAGCATACATTTAAACGATACAGCACATAGGCTGCATGTACAGTAAGCAGCAGGTCAGGATGAAGTTTATGTAACGTTAAAATCAATGATACACAACAACACAATAGGCAGTGTTTAAATTGAGGAGACACAGGTGAAAATCAAAGCTCCAATATCTGTGTGACACCTTGTAAAGAGAGATCATAACCTAAAGGATGCTTACTGGAGAACAGAAGTGCTCTGCTTATTGCCAGACATATGTGTGAGTACAGGGACTGAAACTGTGTCAGACAATGGTTGGGAAGATGACTGGAAGAAACAAGATTTACTTCTTGGAAACAATAAGGGTGTGATAAAGGGGCTTGACTATGACATGTAGGTAAAGGGAGTTGTCAATGAGGTACTCAGAGCCACGTCGCTGCAAGTCGGCCTCCACCAGGAAATCCCCAGATTCCTCTGTGCTTTGGTGGAAGTTGTAGACGTGACGGACCACCACCTTGCCCTGCTGCCTCACCGTCACAATCACCGTCTTCTGGAAGCTCACACCTGCAAAGTCTGGGCTGGAGGTGGCTGGGGTGACGATGATGCGCGGGCGGCCAAGATCTGTGCGTGTGGACTGCATTGCGCCATGCTCACCATAGCCTGAGCGCACACTCAGTGGCAGCCAGCGGGGTGAGAACAGGGCATTCCAGGTCACACGCTTGCTGGAGTCGTGGCCGCTGGGACCCAGCTGTGTCTGGAAGCTGAAGCTGCGGTCATCACGAGTCGGGTTGTTGATCACCCAGGGCGAGCCCCATGACTGGGACAGGTAGTTGCGTGGGGTGAAGATGCTGCAGTTGACGTCAAAGTATTTGGCGAGTTGAATGGGAGAAGCTGAATGGAACTGAAAAGCCAGGAAGAGCAGATCACGGATAGACTCGTAGTACTTGATCATGAGTGGTGACTGCTTCTGCAGACGGAACAGGTGCTGGGGTGGGATCATGCCATAGCGGATGGCCCTCAATGCATTCTCCACCATGGTGCTGGGTGGTTGGTTCTGCTCAATCCAGTTCTCCAGAGCCTCGTAAAGGTCAAGCTCACTGTGCAGGATAAGGTCTGAGCGTTGAAGAAGTGACAGCAGCAATTCGTCACTAATGGATCCCCACTCGGCGCTCTGGAGCACGGAGGACAGGTTCCAGGACAAGTACTGCAGGCAGCTGTCCCGTAGTGACACGTCGCCTATCTGCAGGGCATACTGGTACCAGCCCACGACGTGACCCGCTGGTGAGTCACTAGAGAGGTGTTGAGTCATGTAGCGGGTCAGGCCCTGCTGGAGGCTCCACACGTGGTATTTGCTTGCAAGCTTGTGCAGGGGAATGGCCTGGTCAAGCCGCACAGTGATATCACCACAGTAGAGGTACCTGAAGATATTGTGAGGGATTAGTGAGGAAGAATACACTGTCCACCGGGGTTGTGAAAAATTCAGAATTTCATGATTCAGCAAAATTCTGTGAATTATTTTGAATGTGAATGTTAAATTGAATGGAATTACACAAGTGGAATTGAATCAATTGCATTTCAGATAACATATTAGTGAGAGTGAGATCATTTTTAAAAACATCAGGTGACTGGGTTCGATTCCGTAACCCAACATTGTTTTTTGGTAAAAAGTCAACTATAAAGTCATTACAATGTGAAAACTCTATTTTATAGGATATATTCTTCAATGTTATTGCATTCGCTCCATACAATAATATATAATTTATATAAATAAACACAAACACACACACACACACTACTTACTAAAAAAGAACATTTTAAATTTATGGTTTCCATTTAATGGGCAGACCCAAATAAATCCAAGTGAAACAGACTTCAGCACAATTCATCTCGGAATACCCTCCAATACCCATCATAATGTCTTATCTTAATCCTAGCCAGACACCACTCAATTTACCTACCTGATAAATTTGTCAAAGACGGCAGCACAATCCTGCTGCTCCCTTAGGACAAGAATGCTGTTGTTATTGTTTTGGAGTAGGTCATCGAACACGTCACTCTGCAGGGACAGCACCAGACTGTGGGCTTGGATCACCTTCATCTCGTCTGTGCTGATGGTCCTCACGCGGAGTGTCACGTCACTTCCATTCCCCTGGGCCAACAGGGCCTCCATGCGCTGCAGCAGAGCCATGGAGTGGTTCAGAGTGGTGAAACCATTCTCCAGGTTCATCTCCTGTCTCAGAGCTACTGTGGAGAAGACAGATTTTTAGTTATGTAACGTAATATAAATGGATGCACAAATTAAATGTAAATTTATATGTGATTTTGTCTCACAAATTAATTATTCAGTAGATCTTAATGACAGTATCATTACATCACTTTAGCACAATGTGAGGATCTTGGTTCCATATCTTTTTGGCCTTACTATCACAAAGAATGATCCACCTAATTACACCGTATGGACAACAATACCTATGGGGATACCTCAGATAAATTCTATTAATAATTGATTGACACAATGTCGTAGCCATTGTCAACTGGTTAGGATCTCTGGCTTGTAGCCGAAGCTGTGAGCTAGGGTTGTGAGCTAGGGTTGAGGTTGAACATCACTGTCCCATGCCTCTAAGACACCAAAAACACCTCACTGGCTTTTGGGCATCACAGTAGCAGACTGCCCACTGCCCTAGGACAGTGCATGCATTCACTCAAAACATTTGACATGGTTTAGTAAACAGTGTGTACTCTCCCGTGACCAACATTCATCATTTGTATAGAACTGATGCAGCAGTAGCCATAGGTTATGTGTGACATGAGGTCAGTGTGGTGAAGTAGACTAATGATTATCATTAGTTCAGAGTCACTGTAAATGTAATATGCTTTATTGTGACACAGCACTATTCATGTTGCTATATTTCACTTTAGCATTGTGCTTTGTTGGTGAATTGAACATTTAAATTAAAAATGCAAAATGTTCATTTTAAACCTATAGTTATACATATTTATACAGCTTTGTTTTTTATTTATTTATAATATGTCTTCCTAATACTGCTTTGTGTCCTCCTGTCCCCCAATGCTATGATGCTGCTCCCACTTTTGAGATGATGAACATGGTAAAAGGCAGGCCTCTTTCCAGGAGTTTGTCCTACAAACCACAAGTGAATTAATGGTTGACCTATGAGAGTGAATGGAACCAAATTTAAATTAGCCTTATATTCTGTATTGTCCAAGACCCATTTCTGAATCTTGCAAGATAGGCCCATTGATAAAGCCCATAGGCAAGATAGAGCCCATAGGCAAATAGCATTTTGGAGATGCTTCAGGTAGTAGAAAAGCATGTGCTGGAGGAAGAGGAAGAGAGGGAGGAGGAGGAGAGCTGTAGGGTGAGCGGGGACAGCATGTGCAGCTGCTGTTGGGAGTCGCAGCTGTGGAGCTGTGCCCGAGCTCCAGTGCTGGAATCACACATGAAAGGCACTGGGCACGGCACTGGGCACGCGTGCAGTCTCCCGTTCCAATTAAACATCATCAGATCTCTTATCCTCAAAGGTCACCAACTGCTCCTCTCCAATAGCTTTTTATGAGATTCAGCATCATGTCTTTTTTCACTTCTGTCTGGCTAATCTTGCAGTATTCATTCTGTTCAACAGTTCAAAAGAATCTGTTAATTTATTCTTTCGTATTCTTTGATTTGCAATTCGCAAATATGCAAGCTTGCATTTTAACCTGTAAAACTGTATGGATTCCAGAGCAACAAGGTTTCTCTACAACCTATGTTTGTTGTTTTGTTTGCTTATTATAAAGTACAATTTTATTATTCTAATTTGTGTATTGCCATATGTGACCTACAGTTGTGTAAATCAATACATTTGGCTGATTTAGGAGAACAGCCTGAAGTGATGGATATAGAATAAGATGTCACATATTCACATTGTGTAGTTTACAAGCAGTTACAATCTCATCGTATACAGTAACAATTATATGTATGCATATTTGGAATTAAACTTAAATGTTTTTTTTGCAAAATACTCAATGGCATAGGCACAAACCACAAAATGCATCACCACTGTTTAAGTCTGTGTCAGTCTTTGCAAAAAAATAATAAAAAATAAAAGCACCCAGGGGTGTTCTTGTCCCCATGCATGCAAGGATGTTTGGGGAGTGTAACAGCAGTGTTGTCTTGCTGATAAAGCAGTGTGTCTCACCACCTCTTGCAGCCTCCTGGGCTGCATTTAGCAAAGCTACACTGAACACAGACATTAGACTGGACTGCTCTCACTCAGATGGAGTTCACCGTAGCAAAGAGCCTGGGCTTTTTGATGGAAAGAAAGAGAGTGCAGAAAGCTTATGCATGCACTCCACATGCACTGAAGCAGGAATAATATGCCTCATCCACCAGGGAAGGTTTAGAATTAGGCAATGGCAGGGAGGATGGAGTATCTAAGCACAAACAGTAAATATACAACCAAGTGCCTACAAAAGTTGTTCTGATATGCAGAGCCTGGAGAGAAAGCGATGGTGCTGTGCATGTGTGTGTGTGTGTACGCGTTTGTGTGCACGTGCGTGTGTGACCTTACCTCCCCCAACAGCCCCTGTGTGGACGCCAATCCCCACCAAGAGAATCACCAGATAGAGCAGAGTAGACATTCTTCCTTCAAATGAGTAGGCCATGTCTGGTCTCTCCTGTCTTTTTTTTATCTTGTTCTTTTCGCTGCTCTCCCTCTGGGTGTTAATTCCCCTGCCTTGTCCTCCCTCTCTTTCCTTCCACTTGTCTTTCTTCTACCCTTCTGTTGCGTGATGCGGTCAGGATGCCGGGTCGCCCTGTGTGGTGCCTTGGCTCCCAGTCCTGCGCTCTTTATGTAGGACGCCGGCCCTTCCTCGCGCATCTCGCAGCTTTGCGGTCCACATTGATTGGTGGAATCTGCCTGGGCCGTTGCCATGACTACAGCTTTGATTTTGAGTTTCTCCCTTTTCAGTGTTGCATGGCATCGATCTGTGTGGTACTTTGCCAGTTGGGGGTCCGTAGTTGTTGGGTTTTTTTTTGGCCTTTTTAAAGATTATTTTTTGGAGGGGACGCAGAGTGTGGGTGTTTGAGTGAGGTGTGATCTTTATGAGTGAGTATTATTATTCACAATATGCACACGCTGAACCACAGTATAGGCACATGCTGAGTGTATGATGGAAAAAAAACATTAATATACACCTCCACAGCATTTATGTGATCAAAGACTAAATGTGATCTAAAGTATCATTGGAATTGTTAGAAATTGAATATTTTAACAATTTAACCATTTATCAGTTGGATAATGCAGGCATGACAATGTGACACTATGAAATTAGAGTTTGTTATAGGATTTTTTTGCAATTGAATATATTTAACCAGTGACCTATATACATCAAAAGAGGCTGTGCAATGTTTCAATAATTGTGTATTGTTAAATTTTTGCATCAAATCCTTTACAGGCATTTAGAGTGTGGATTCTCTATACAGGTGAGCTCACTGATTGCCCGAGAAGGTACTATATATTTTGTGCTGCCTCACCATATGAAAGACTTGGATGAAATTGTGAAAACGGCATGCACTTCACACACCAATAAAGCTTGACAAAACACATTTTCTACTGTGGAGCCTGTGTGTGGCGTGGGGTGATTTAGTGAGTGCTCTGCCCTGATGCGTGCCATACAGTGACCCCAGGACCCTGTGTGCATTAAGTTTGCTGGCAGCTGCAGGCTGGGAACAATGCTAATGACTAATGCCAGAAAAGTGCAAGCAGTCAATACTACACTACCCACTTCGGCAGGCCTTATGTTCCTACCACGAACTGAACCGAAAGTACCAAGCCCATCCAATCCTGTGGCATGACTGGCCTATGCAGTTCTCTGATGTCCTCTCAAAAGTCATAGGACCACCATACAACTTTCACAATGAAAGCTAAGGACACAATGGTATACCTTTATGGCAAGAATTTTAGCCAGTTTAGTTTAGGGTACATGCACATCAATTGGACCGGTTAGAGAAGGTAGGCCAATAATGAAAGTCATTACTTCATAAAATAATTTGTCAAAAGATGTTTTTGATGTTTTTTTTTTATAATTAATGAAAAATGACAGACAACAAATATTTAAGGAAGGTGATAAAATATCAATTTTAAATATCAATTACTTTTTTTACACACAATTAAAAATAAATATATTATGCCAGATAATTCAGTTAATTGACTGTTAGTACCTATGTAAAACATTTCAAGTAATTCAGCAAAAGCTTCCGAAAATCATACTAAGTCAGCATAATTGTATTGTGGATTTTCAAAAAAACAGGACTAAGACCATATATTCCATTTCCTTTCAATAAATTCAATTCAATTCAATTCAATTTTATTTATATAGCGCATTTTTACAAAAGGCATGTCACAAAGCGCTTAACACAAGAGGCCCAATGAGCAACAGGGGCAAGGAAAAACTCCCTAGCAGCGTTTTTTGTTTTTACTTGTTATGGTAGAGGAAGAAACCTTGGGCAGGGGCTAACCCAACTGCCTAGGGCAGGTTTTCAGTCTCTTAGATGGTGAGTAGTCCACTATTATTCCATTAGATACACATTACAAGAAAATTTTGGTAAATAAAGTAAAGTAATATAGGAGTCCCATTAGAATCCCAGGATATAGTCCCATGTCATTAGGCGCAGTCAAGCCAGGGGCCAGCTAGAGGCTGTACACTCTAAAAAATACTGGGTTATTTTCTCAACCCAAACACTGGGTTGAGGCTGTTGGGTACAGTAATTGGGTAATATCAACTATTGTTGGGTAGTTTAATCCCACCCAATTTTTGGGTTACTGGTTGGGTCAGCGTTTGTGACCTTACCAGACTACAGTAACCAAACCCCTGGGCAAATGTAATTAAATTGCTGAGTTATTAATGGTCTTTCTTTAAGTGGTCTTTTTCACGACTGACAAAGGAGCAGGATCCAGAAGAAAATGATCAAGGTTTGTTTCACCTAATTCTTTTCTTTTAAAACGTTTGTTTTGCTTATTAATTTTGGTAACAACTCAATGCTGTCTTTTCCCATTCACCGTAAACGTCATTCTCAGCGCACGTAGAAATTATTCGCACTATGCCAAAGTCAGCTAGGTAGCAGACCTGTTGTCTTAATATTAAGATCACTAGTTGTCGTTTTGTTTCTTTAGAATTCGTGAATTCTACCTAGAAATAGGTCTGTACAAACACTATGGTTGTGCGTCGAAGCTTGTTTGAGTGACATTTTGCAAACAGCGAACTCATATATTGCTAGCTGCGATTGCAGGGAGGACAGACAGCACCCTGTAAAATCCGTAAGTAGCGGATCAGACAATTCCAGAGACTGAGAGTGCGTTGATAGCAAATGTCCGCTAGTGTGCCCCATTCCATAGAAGATGCCATAGTATCAAGCAATAAACTACTATAATTCACGATTTTACATCCATGAGCATAACATAAACGCCATTATGCAAGTTGACAGACTGAACAGTCAAGGCAGCACGAATGTTAATTTTAACCCAACACTTTTGTTATTATTAACACAAGAACTAGGTTATTTGCAAACGGCAGTTTAAACGGTCTTTTCTGATTCTGATTGAAGTGACACGGTCAGTTCAGCCGTTGTGGAAAGAGTCAAATGTTAAAGTACTATCAATAATATTATTAATAACAATAACGTTAAAATGATGAACGTGAAATGGATACATTAACTGAGGGTGAGTTTCATCAGCTAGACTAAGCTGGCCTCACACTCCACGACACACATGTGCCGTCAATGAATGTTCATAGCTAACTTTAGCTAACGAATTTACAACAGTTCAATGTACGATGTATTTGCGAAATGTAGTACTTACCATTGTAGACCATGTTAGGAAAACCTCAGGAAACGCGCGATCTGTTTGTATTTTTGTAAACCATTAATGACCCATAATCCATAATGTAGTAGGCCTAGCCTATCCCTTCAATACCTTGAAGTTACCCATGGCATCAGTGAACAGTCTGTATGATAGCTAGCTAAGCTAACAGCAAATGGGACAACCATAACGTTAACTGAAATTATGGCCAGATTTATAATAAACGGGCCTGGTTTTATGGCCAGGGACACAGCCCATACAAAGGCCGGGCCTGAAACAGGCCTGGTCAAATGAAGACATTTGACAAATGCATGAATGAAACACCATGTTTGTCCCAGAGGAGGAAAAATAACCTATCTAATATTTAAATTTAAATCAAAAGGTTGTTGTAAAGATGTTTTGATGTCGTCAAGCTACAATTCACATGATTTTTTGTGTGTTTCCAGTGTTTTTAGAGTTATGGACAATTTTGTTGTAGTGCAGAAGTTTAAAGAGATGGCAGCCTGGGGACATTACTGAAAGGTTGGAGGTGAGGATGTTTCTGTAAAAACATTAACAACTCTAATAGTAAATCAACAATGTTTATTAACATCTAACCTGTAAATCCACAAAGAATACTGAAAATCCCGCTTGGAAATGACTAAGTAACAGAAATGTAAGCTATTTATGCATTTATTTTCTTTGCACTTTTGTCTTTTGTCTTGCAGATGAGGGAATAGACCAAGACAGCTTTGTCCAAGATGAGGAAGCCTTCAGTTCAGTCACTGATTCCAAAGATTGGCCTCAGACTTAAATTCACCAGAAGCAATGTAAATTTGTCATTTTTGAATGTTTATCTTTTGTGAATGTTCTGTTCTCATTTTCTTTTTTAATACAGTTTTTATATATTAGGCTAACACTCAAAAATCTGTTTTGAAATTAGTTTGAAAGAATGTTTATAATTACCACTTTGCTATTTCTGTTTTTATCTATTAGTTTTAGATATCATAAAGGTTTGTGATTACCAAGAACATTGTATTTCCCTGAAGTCTATGGTATTTCCACTGTTATGTATTCCCACTGTTAAAATGTTTTATGTTTAACTATGGCCTATATGACCTGTTAATGTATGGCCTTTTACTAAACTTTATTAAATCAGTCTATTATATCATTTTATGTTTGTGTAGCTGCTGCTTTGTTTATTTAGGATATTTCACATAGATGTGAAGATATACAATAGACTTTAAATCATTATGTATAGATAGATATATAGAGGTTATTTATCCTGAAGGAAATTATGGATGTTGTAACATTAATAATTTGCAAACATTTATTGTAATTAACATACATTAATAGTGATTGGATTTGGAAAAGAAGATGTATGTAATAACTCATAAGTTAGGTCATTATAACCCAGCAACGAAGGTGAAAATAACATAAATGCTAGGTTGAAAACGGCACCCAACAATTATGTAGGATTAACCTAATAGTTTTGTCACAATAACCCAATGTTTGGGTTGGGCTATCAACCCAACTCATTGGGTTAACTGCACAACCCAATTTTCTGTGTTAAAATAACCCAGTGCTGGGTTCGTCCACTATTTACCCAGTGATTGGGTTGTTTTTAACCCAATTTTTTTTAGAGTGTAACAATCATGTCAGGGTCATCTGTGAAGCTGAAGGCAGACCGCCCAGGAAGCCAGAGATGCAGGATCAGGCAGTGGAAGGCAGGGGTGACCCTCAGCAGGGAGGCAGTGGCATGGACAGTGGAGTGGGTTGAGGACCATTCAGGAGTGCCGCCAGATCACGTTGGAAGAAGGTTCCAGGAGAACCCAGGAGGTGCAGGCGCAGGCAGTGGAAGGCAGTGATGACTCACGGCAGGGTGGTAAAGGCATGGAAAATCAGAGAGGAGATGAGTTAGAACAGTCTCCATCAGATTTCAGAGAATGTGAGTTATATTGCATGTGAAACCATATACAGATGTTGGCTAAGTGCAGAGAGAGAAGTAAGTGGAGAGGAAAGAGAGAGGCGGAGAAAGAATAGTGAGAATTGTACGGGTTAACAGATGGGAGGATTGTGGCAGCATTAAACTATAGCAGCATAACTTAGGTATGATGTATAACAAGCCAACACCACCAAAGGAAATGGTCAGTGGCCACCAAGTCCTGGACGGGAGCTTACAGCAGAGGCAGTCCTTTCCAATAATACCCTGAGGAGGTGTGGCTTACCATACACCATCCCTAACTAAAGGGGTCAGTAAATAGAAAAGTTTTGAGTCTAGACTTAAAGGTGTTGAGAGTGTCCGCTTGACGAATGTTAGAAGGGAGTTTGTTCCACAGGACAGGCGCACGATGGCAGAATGCTCTTCCTCCCATTGTCGATTTTGATATTCTAGGAATTACTAGGACACCAGCATTCTGTGACCTTTTGTTAAATAAGTTGCTAAGCTGGCATTCAGAAGGAGGCCTTTTGAATTATATTGGTATAAGATGCACACTGCAGTTGCTTCAAATCTATATAAATAACACAAAAATAATCAATATGCATTTCAAAAATGTCAAATATTACTCAGACACTCTAAAAAGATTCCTTTCATCTTGTCTCTTTGGAGTTCAACAAGGTCAGTCTCACTTGTGCACTGGGTCAGTCATGGTCATGAATGTGCTGACTGATCAGAGAGTATACTCTCTGACAAGCTGCCAGATTCCTAAAAGCCCCCTGGGCTAGAAAGGCAGAGATTGATCAGTGCCTTTAACATTAAACCAACTGTTAACATGGCTGTTCAGGTGAAAAGAGCCGTTAAAAGTGCAGGAAAAAATAGAATAGGTGCAAACATCCTAATCTCATTTCACAGAGTTGTCTACTAACTGAAATGATTAATATTTTAAAAAATTATATATGTCTATCTTCTGAACTGTTGAACTATCTATCATCAGCTGTCTCATCAGTTTTCTCTGCTCTTTTGTTTCCTGAAAAGGTCTAGATGCTCTTGAAAAGGTGTCCTATCGGGCTGGTCCGCTATCGGAAGTCACGCGCTGACCTTAAAAGTTCGAGTAAAATGACCCAAGATCCAGTAGGGTCCTACAACGCATGAGACATGCATGAACGCTGTGGGTTCACTGGGTTCATGGACCCAATTTTACCCTGATGCAGCCAAAGCCTAAGGATAGCGTGCAACAAGCTGGATATGACACTATTACGGCTACATATACACTGCACTGTTTCTTTGGTAATGTTGCATTAAAAAGAAGGCATATTCCAAATAGTCCAAAAGTAGATATAACTGTAGTACCAGAAAAGTTAATCGTCGAAATTGTAGGATATATCTGTTTCATATTATATTTTATATTCTATATTCTAGTATTCTTCTTACCACTATTTATACCACTTTTTAACACTATTTATATTTAATACTACTGCTGCTAAAATCTTGTGTTGCACTAAGACAACAAACAACACTGCTAGAACACTTACTTTATGTTATGTCGTGTCTTATATATACTGTGTGTCACCTAAGTATAATGCTTTAAGCCTACTTGCACTTTTTTTTTACTTAACAGTACCTTATTGTTTAAATTGTTTTTCTTGTTGTGCATCTGCACTTTATTGTTGTCAACGTCTACGCATGGGACAAGTATGAAACGTAATTTCGATTCCTTTGTATGTCGAGTACATGTGAAGAAATTGACAAATAAAACTGACTTGACTTGACTTTACTTGACTTGACTTGATATTAGACTACCACTGGATGGCAGACAGCATCCAGTATTCCCTGGAAATGTTGTAAGCCTATGCTGACTAATATGTATAGGCCAATGTCTCTGTCTGAATGCTTTCAAAAGGTCAAAGTGAGTACTTAATGGATTTAACTAGGACTCAGTCCCAAAAGTCCCAAGGAAACATAATGCAGTCCTTTCATAACCAGAATGGGCTTCTAGAAAAGTTAAATATCATTTTTAAAATATCAATAAAAGATGCACTCCTATTAGGCTACCACTGGATGGCAGGCAGCATCCAGTAATGGGAAATGTTGTAAGCCTATGCTGACTGGTATAGGCCAATGTCTCTGTCTGAATGCTTTCAGAAGGAGTACTTAATGGATCTAAATAGATCTCAGTCCCCAAATTCCCAAGGCAACATAATGCAGTCGTTTCGTAATCAGAATAGGCGTCTAGAAAAATAGTGTCAAATATATATTTTTAAAAATATCATCAAATTAAGATATAACATATTATGTTACCACTGGGGGGCATGCAGCATCCAATTTTAGAAAACTTGGAATACTGATTGATGTGAGTTTAAATCGAGGCTTACAAGTGGCTCTGTCTGTTTTCAAATGAGTTTGTTTAGTTACCTAATGGATCCAATTAGGACAGTCTCAAAATTGCTATGAGCATGACTCTTCCCTTCGAAAGGCTTTGTAGCCTATATAATTAGTTTACAGTCAAATCATCATTTATGTAGTGACATTGTTGATTATTTGCACAAGAATAGCTTTTGAGGCCAGGGTTTGACCAGTCAAAACGCAATTGGTTAGTTCTGACTTAATACTCTGGTGGTAAAAACACAAAGCATATTCAGAGGGAAAGATGGATTACTGCGAGCATGTGCGCATGAGAGATGTGTGCAAAAGTTGATGTGGCCACTGCAGGCCCACAGTAGGCGGACGGAATAATTTGACTGCGTGGGCGGGGAGCGCTAATATTCTGATCAGACTTAGGGGAACCGAAGGTGTGAAAGCAAGGCTAATGTGTTAATCAAGAAAACAATCATGTTTCTTTCTTTGATTTATTGGATTACTTGACATGAAAGCGAGGAAAACGCATCTAATTGCATCACAGGAAGATTTAACGAACCTTGTTTGGGCCTATATTTGCTGGTAACTATTGGAAGAAGAAAACAGACAACTGACAAGTAGTAGGTAGGGGTCTGAGGTGAAATGCCTTTACCTTGATTCAGGTTGAGAGGATGTGGGTCTTAATATATTTTGCTGAACCTATATCTTTAAACAATGTAGACTCTAATTTAAATATTATGACGTGTTGTTGCGCACCATCGGGCAGAAAACAAAGGCTGTTGTATTCTGGCTTGTTTATTGACTTGGGAAATGGGGGAATGTGACCATTTTCATAATTCTGCTCGTGACTTAAGGGTATTAACTCTGGTAATACCCATGTGGCGGTGGCTGTGTGTGCTTTTGATTGTCAGTGTTTCCAATAACGCTTAAAATCGCAAGAGGAGTTTTACTATTTAGAAGTTGTCTGAGTATAGACCATAGTAGCCTGTGACAGCTTCTACTTTATGCTCTACTAACATTCATTAACCTGTTGCCACTGTTCAAGAACTGTCATGGAGACAGCTTTTTCACTTCGCTGCTAGACGTATAGTATAGTAGATGTGTTGGATGGCATTGTGAAGGGTAATGACAAACTGCCAGAGAAATATATTGATGTCAGACAGTCAAATAGTTTCAACAACTGTTTTTATTATGTTAGTTTATCGGACAACCAACATACTGTTTCCACCAATATCTGGTTGTAACTGTCATAATATGTAAGAGTCAAATATACCTTGTGTTTGTGTCTCCACTCAGCTATCCATCCCAGCAACACAACAAGAGCTAGACCTGTGTGTTTTCAGATTCCTATCAGGGCACAATCAAGGGCTTAAGTCTACTCATAAAGACCCTCTAATACACTGCCTCCTCTACTAAATTTCCCATTCCTCGTGCCATGGATCCAACCACTCCCCCATATGGCTGTGGCTCCAACATCCAGTCCCTCTACTTCAACCTCTGTGACCTGAAGGCAGTGTGGGGCATTGTGGTGGAGGGCTTTGCTGCCGCTGGCACTGTCTGTTCGTTCATGCTGCTTATCATTCAGATGGCCAGTCTGCCATTTGTGCAGGACAAGACCCGCAAAAGCATGACTCTGCTGCAGGCCAGCTTCCTGGTGTTCACACTTGGGCTCTTTGGCCTGTCCATCGCCTTCATTGTGGGACAGGACTTCACAACCTGTGTGGTGCGCCGCTTCCTCTTCGGTGTGCTGTTTGCCGGCTGCCTGGCTTGCCTGCTGATGCACGGCCTGTGGTTGCTACTCCTGGAGAGGCAGGAGCGAGGGCCGCGTGGCTGGCTGCTCTGGCTAGGTGCCTTGGCAGTGTGGCTCGTGGAGGTGATCATCAACACTGAATGGATGATCATCACCGTGGCGCGCAGCCCCGTGAGCCTGTCGGTCGTGCCGTCCGAGTTTCTCTCGTGCCGCATCACCAACAAAGACTTTGTTATGGCGCTCATTTATGTGATGGTGCTGCTGGTGGCTGTGGTGCTCATGGCCGTGCCGTCGCTGACGCACAAGCACCGCAGCCTCCGCCGCGACGCCATCTACATCTTGCTGACTGGTGTGCTCTCCATGAGCATCTGGGTCACCTGGATAGTCATGTACATCCATGGCAACAATATAGTGGGGGAGCCCTCCTGGGACGACCCCACCTTGGCTGTGGCCCTGGTGTCCAACGGATGGGTGTTCCTGGTGCTCTACACCATCCCTGAGATTTGCCTGCTGAGCTATGAGAACCAGAGCGCGGAGGAACATGTGCATGAGGACCACCTGTACCCCACCAGAGGGGTGGTGTATGAGAACATTTTGAGGGACCAGAGTCATGTGGAGCAGAATATGTATGTAGAAAACAAAGCCTTCACCATGGATGAGCCCAGCACAGGTAGTCTATACTATGATTGCACACTATACTGTACATGCTTCTGTTTTTTTTTTTAAAGCTTTAAAAGGAAAAATCAGGTTTGAATCAATCAAAAAGCCACTGACTGAAGCCACTGACTGTTGTCAGTTGGGGAAAAAAACTGAAATAATTGAGAACATTCACAAAATAGCAAATATACAACTAAAATTAACTGAATAGCAGAGAAACTCACTTTAAGTTGTTTTTGCTGTGTTCTATTCAGTGACATTAGTTGTCGGTTTGCTGTGTCGTCTATGTTGTATTCAATTTTCTGGTTCTTTTCCCTACAGTTTTTTTTACCTGGATGTCACACATACTGCTATGTGTGCCCAATTTACTGTAATATCCAGCTTCCATGAGAAAGGACTAATAGACATGAATGTCTTTGAATGCATATTCAATATGCCTACAACCAATCAGACTAATGATTGCAGACCAAAAGATTTTGATGCACCAATGTTTATAGTATTAGCTTATAGTATTAATTTGATCCTGTGAAGAAAATATCTATAGTGAATTATTGAAATACACACAGCTGACAGTGAACACACAGTGAGGCGCAGCACACACCGATCCACAGCACTGCAGTGGGCTGCATTGTACTGATCAGAGATTGAAGCAATGGGCCCCAACTGTGCTGTTCTAACACCAGAAATCCTAAGCCCACCTCCATCATGTTTGGGTAAAAGTGTCGTTTCCCCATCTCAGATGAATGGAAAGAAGACTGACTGATGCCAAAGTGTGCCACTGGACATGTAATTGCATAGCAGCCCTCATTTCACTTGCACAGGTTATCTAGCTGTTCCATGGTGTATGGTCACCTATGCATAAATATGGAGTTTTACATGTCTCACTTACTGAAAAAAGGGAAGAAGCATACACTATCTGTAATATAACTGACCTGTCATATAACATTTTACATCACCCCCCCCCCCCCACACACACACACACACACACTCTTAAAAGCCCATAGCCTTGCTCTAATTGGGCACTGGCTCTGGCAACACTGAACCTGCATAGAGTGGGACTACAAGTTATGCTTCTTAATGCGCAGTCTTAGCTGTTTTGGGTCTGAGCCCTTGCTATGTAGACTTATCTGTTCCAAAAGCCTTTAGTTGGATGCCCTAAATAAAGCAAGGTTGCATAAGATATCGTCAGAGCTGTAGGTTCATAGTGTTTTCAGTTGATAGCGGAACTTTTATCTCTATTTTCTTGATTGCTTGTGGACTATACTAATAGTGTTGTGGTTGTCTACATTCTTTAGGTTATGGCCAGTTTGCAGTGTGTGTAGCCCACTGAGTGATTTCACCCCGCAGAAATAAGCTTTATTTGTTTTCATTAAGATTGAATAACTGAATAACCAACTTAGCTATTAGTGTTAGTATATTTTTAAACTATGTTTATATTGCACAAGGATAATGTTTAGCCTACAACATTATGCTTTTTAGGTATATATTTAACAAAGTGTAGCTGCAATTGTCAGGGCCACTAAATGACTGGCAGGTTTGAAATGAAAGGAGCAATACAGTTGTATTGAGAATAGGTCAAGCTGCTCCTTTTTAAATAATGTCCTAATTCCGGCTGGGGATAACCATGTGCATGGTACAAGTATTCCATCCTCAGTACAGATTAGTTTGAATCAACAGGAGTATTAAATGGGGTTAAGTGTATCAGACATTGGCTGCCCTAGTGGTCAATTCCGTCAGTCAGTGGGCACTTTTCACATGTTTGTCTGTCTTTGTGTATGTTCCCATAAATTGGAGTGCTTTTTTAATCTTCTACATGCTGCCCTCTCTCTTTTACCCATGTTCTTTGCCCGGCAGCCAAGAAGTTTACTTCACCATACAGTGGTTATAATGGTCAGCTGCGTAGCGGTGTGTACCAGCCAACTGAGCTTGCGCTGATCTCCAAAGGTCTTACCAATGTGAGTGTTCATTTCAGTTGTCAAGCCCTCGAGTAGTAGGGGTGTTCTCTTGGTTATGGTTTCTCGGGTTAGGGTTAGGGTTACATAACCAAAGAGCAATTTGGTTATGTTAATGTAAATATTAATATTAATAATATTAATATGATTCTGTCCTGAAACAGAAAGATTCAAGTAACAAGGCATGCGATTGGGACATCTGATAAATGTTCTTTGTTCTTTTCTGTCTCTGTCTCTCATGCACATTTGACTGTTGTGTGATATGACCCCCCATAGAGGGACTTCTCCCATGAGCCGGTCTTCCCCAGGGCCTCTGCTGCCCCTCATGGGCAGGCCAGAAGCAGCTCTCTGCCCAAAGCACCAGAGCCACTCTCCCTCATGGGCCTGGCACACTCAAGCAGTGTAAGTGGATATATATAAGCTCTCTCTCTCTCTCTCTCTCCTTGTCTTTCTCAACCCCACTTTCTCTCATTCCCTCAAATTCAAATACCTTTGTTGACATGCCAACTCTCATGCAGTAAGTGGAAGGCACACATGCATTTAGGTTCCTTGATACGTTCTAATGCCACACCTCCACAGCACAGTTTTACACATCTCCTAGATCCATCTTAAATGAACCCATACAATTCAAGAGTGAAAAGTATCATGCTCCTGCTTTATCATGCTCTAACAAAATAGTTAGCCTGAAAATAGTATATAGTATTAAGTCCTGGTGCTGAAAGGACTTCAAACCTGCAAAACAGTGAAACAGTGTAACACCTGTAACACAGCAGAGCAGCTCAAATCCTGTTTCTGACAGAAATGAAATGTTATTTTTTCTGTTTAAACAAGAGGAATTTTATAAAAGTGATACATGATTTACATGATGCATATTATAACATATTATTTTTAAATTATGTAATGTAAAGTACATGATATATTATATATCTTAAATAGTAATCTTTGTTCATGTTTTCTTTTTTCTTTTTAGGGAAATGGCTTACATAAGCAGTGGTGAATTGAGTCCTACAGCATCATGGATATTTGCATATTCGCTTTGTCCTTTAATTCACTTCTTCAGTACTGATGACTAATCTGTAGTCCTAAGTGGTATGAGAGGAGGGCCCTGTCCAGAGCAAATGCCCTCACTGTTCGAATGAGCGGTTCCAATTTTCTCAGTCACACACTATCCCTCTACAGGTGACAGACCTTATATTCCAGCACTCTCAACCCAGAGGACAATACACAGTAACCCATCACTTGTTACTGATAACATTACAGAATCAGTAAAATACAGAAATCCAGTGATTATTCATAGTGTGGTAAACCACCACTTTAGGATTCAGCCATAGCTTTCATTGAGGTATCAATAGCCAGTAAAGCAGTTGTCATCAATATCACTCCTTGGTTTAAATTAACCTATTGAATGGGACCAGGATGGCTGCTTGACATTGAAGGACAAAGTCTTAATCCAAGAACCACACACTTCTTTTCAAGTACAACCACTTCCTAAGATGCTGCAGCTTGTAATTATATGTAAATAGGGAAGATGATTTGAGTAAAGTGTTAGGCTAGTTAATTTGTAGTAATTGTCAAGCTTAAACAAATTTATACTGTGCAAGTGGAGACTTTTTATTCATTAATGAGAATATTTGTATCACAGTATAAGTTTTTATGCAATATGAACTATTGAGATACAAATCCTTCAAATATCAATAGCAACATGTTTAAATACAGTGTCTCAGTTTTAGTAAACATTTTAAATTTGAAAAAAAAAAAAAAAACCTAAACAAAACGTATTCTTGTCAAAATGTAACATATTTTAAATCGTTAATCACTACCCTGTCACTTTCAATTTTGAATAGCTGTATATTTTGTAAACATATTTATTTTATCTCATGTTTAGAGTTTAACATAATAAAAAGAATCCTACACAATTCAAAAAGTGGTAGGAAATGATCCAGTGCATTAGTCAGTCCGAGTCAGATGAAGTTGTCAAACGCCTACCATATTCTCTTAAGTCACGGAAAGAGGAAACAGGATAGAGATGTTGGAAAACATTGGAACCTTTTATTGGGCTGGATTTACATGAGGAGATAAGATACCCACAGTGAGGTTTGATCCGACCTGTTGTGCGCCCATAGCCAGTTTATGGGGTCAGCATATTCAAATACTACTGGGCTCTACTTCTGCTGCCCTCTTCCTGTCCACATTAGCCTTGCTTCATCTACCAGGGGCCTATTGCACAAAACGAGGATAAGGGATTAAGACAGGATATATTGGCAATACTGACAAATTATTGGCTAATTCAGCCAGGATAACCAAGATATCCCGGCTTAATCCCTTATCCTAGTTTTGTGCAATAGGCCTCTGGACTGGGAAACTGGTAAACACCACAATAGATATGTGACTGTGGGAAACTCAGCAAACACCACAAGAGATGTATAGATTCTGATTATGGTTGATTTTATTACAGTTGACACTGATATTATTTGCATATTATTTGTTAATATCAATATATAACATGTTTACAGGGACACAATCTCTATCATGTTCACAAGGCCATAATGTACAAAGCAGTTCCAGTAAACAAGAAACATTTGGGTTTGCAATTCATGCTGTCCTTCTATGAGGGAACTAAAATTGGTATAAATGCATAATTAGCTCTTTAGATTAACTGAGAGCTTTTGCCCTTTTGCC
Source organism: Limnothrissa miodon (assembly GCA_017657215.1). Taxonomy (NCBI): domain Eukaryota; kingdom Metazoa; phylum Chordata; class Actinopteri; order Clupeiformes; family Clupeidae; genus Limnothrissa; species Limnothrissa miodon. The sequence goes on along the minus strand of JAGFZM010000053.1, from coordinate 212,026 downwards.
AAAGAAGGCAAAATACTACCTCAGAATTCATTCAGCTCACTTTCTTGGACTCTGCTGGGAAACTTGTTGAAATCGCATGAAGTGGGCTTTCAAAATATCTTTTTTTAATTCTGAAAGTTAGGTTCAGTCAATATATCACAATTGAACCTGATAGTGATTCCAAAGTGATAAAAATCTAAAATGTGCCTGTAAGCAAAAAGATTTGGTTGTCAGAAAAGGAATGTATTAAAAATATGGTATGAAAAAACTTTTCAAGGTCAGATCTGAAGAGATATATCCCTGCAACAATATCAGACGATTATGTACTTGTGCGACTGCTATCTAAATGGCAAGTTAAACATAATTACATTGAGATTTCATCAACTGCATTCTGTTTACATATTATCTATACTCTTCTTACTTATCTGGCCTTAACAGCATGTTCACACTCTTCTTTTTGAATGTTTCACATGTACAACAGGTGCAACTGTTCAATTTTATTCAAAATCGAGATTAAAGCTGCACTTATATTAGAAATGTTGGGGGACAACTTTTGTGGACTCCCTCTGTTCTAAATGACAAGCTGATGGGACACTCTTATTGATTACCTAAGTTAATCTCAATGATATAAAGTCTATTTTGCATTCTGCATTTTGTCTTTATGATGAAGTACGTTTCATCACCATGGAAATGCTTTCATACAGGAGGTATGAATCATGCCTCTCATCTCCACATTTACTCCAAAAATAGTACATTCCAAGACAGGCTTGTATGAGTAGGTCAGTCAAAGCTTGAGCAGATTTTAACAGCCATCCAAAATGGGTTCCATGGTTTAAAACTTTAAAAAGACTGGCAGTTCTGTCTACCTTCTCCTCTCCATTGTACATTGAAACCAACATAAGCAAGAAAAAAATAAATAAAAGTAACTTATTCATAAACGAAGATGAACATGAGTATGCAAAAATTTTAGAAATGACTGGTTTCCCCATTCAGCTTTTCCCTAATTTTCTCTGATTACAAAGCCAGGCAAGAAATGCAGGGATGCTTGGGAACATTGTACAAACATCATTACATAGTCCACTGAGTTATATCATATGTCAGGCTTTACACTGTATTTACTATGACATCAGTGGCCCTCCGTTATGCACAAGACAATAAAGACTGTGTGAAAATGAGTGGGCAGAGTCCAAAGCTGAAGACGCCGCTAATCACCAGAGGCACCTGCTACTGTTGCCTAGCAACTGACGGTCACCTGGACAACCCAACTCATTTGCACAGACCCTAGCCCGGTGACGCTGCTTTGTAAACTCAGCGGACTGGACACAGGTGTGACCACAGACAGGTGCAGCCAAAGGTTAAAATGGAAGGCTTTTAGGTGGGGCACAGATTTTATTGTATGCATGCGAAAAGATTTTGGGGACACGCAATTGTATGCACTGTGTAACTGAGAAGAGAATCAACACTTGTACCACTTACCAAAACAATGTTTAATGGCAAGATAAAAATATATTTTCCACAATTCCAACAGAAGAATATTTTCCCCCTCTCTGTGAATGAGAGGCAGAGTGTGTCATACATTACATCAAAGGCATGTTCACAGCAACACATCTTCCCTGACAGCTCTATGGAGGTACCATACATGCTTTGGGCACTGAAAGTGTGATCTTTTTGCCAATAATTGTCCCACACAGGACACAGCCCCTACACAGGAATATTGATGCTTCAAGAACACATTGCAAGTTCTTCCACTAAAGCTCTGGCCACCCCTCACTGTTGCTCACTGTTTGCTGTGATCAACATAAGACAGTTAGACACATGATCAAAACACTTGTGTCTGGATGGTGGTGTTTGGCACAGTGCCCATGTCCACTCCACTGTTGGGGGATTGCAACCCTGGGGTGAGGTCCGTAACCACGCTTCACTGCGGGTTCAACAGCTTGCCCATGTTGGTGACTTTGAAAGAGTTCTGCGCTTGTTTTTGCTTCTTCAGGTGGCGGTAGGCCTCCACCACACGCACACGCTCCTCCTCCATTATCCTTTGCCTCGCCATCGATGGCTTTGCCACAGACACAGGTGTTTGGCCCAGGAGGGAGTTCAGCAGCAGCCCCTGTGATGCCCCCTGGAGGTCATCAAGAGTAAAGGCAGTTTTAAGTTTATGGTTTTGCAGTGACTTCACGCAGAGGATACTGTGTTTGTCCCAGCTATGGACCTTTTCCTAGGGCGGATTTATAGTCAACAAATGATACACAAGCCAAAATGCAAGGACTCATACATCACTGAGACTTACCTTGGACTTATTGGGGGCCTTCCTGGGTTTGGCGGTTAAAGAGGGTGGAGCCATGGCAACATCTCCAAACTGTACTTTATCTGTAGGACAATAAAATTAGACAACAGATTGGTCGAGCCATCAGTTACCTGAGTGCGCCACACATTGGGAATACTTTGTAACTGTTTTTTACTTAGATCACTTACTTAAATCACTCAGTTATACTTTTACTTAAATCACTTACTTAAATCACTTAGTTAAATCACTTATGCACACATGCCTTCAAACATCTCTTTCTCCTCCCTATCCTCCTGTCGGTCAAGCTTTTTTTGATGCAGTCTCTGCAACCTCTCCTGGCCATGCCTAAAATGTAATTAGGCCATGCGTAAGACAATGACTGGTGCTACAATACAACAATAAACAAACAACAGATGGCGAGGACACACATAAGCCAATCAAAGAGGTTAAACCGTAAACAATTTAATAATATAACTCACTCCCTCTTCTTCTCTGCTTTGCGCTTTCCCGCCTTCTGTTCCTGTTCATCGAGTTCTAGCTCTGGCTTCCGCTCAACCTGGTTCTTGGTAAGGAACATGACATGGTTCGTCTCTCGTGATATCCGCCTAACGAAGGCACCTTCGGATTCTCTCACCTTCCGACGGAATTCTGGAACAGGAATGTCTCCAACCTGAGGCTTGGGGGCTAAGGCTAGAAATACAGAATCATAATGTAAATAAGGGGTTTGATTTCAGTCAAACCTGTACATGCATTTTAAGACAGACTAAGGCAGACTAGTGCATGGAAACGTAGTGACTGTCAGAATGCCTCAATGGTGTGTAGTTTAATGTTTGTTTCAGGCAGTGTTATGATGCAAGCAATGCATGTGGTAATGTTTTTAACGGCTTAATTAAAAATATATCTATATAATACATCAACGTATGGACTATAGAGACATGCTAGAGACGTGCTAGAGACATGTGTTTACTCTGCTGCTTCACTTCTCCTTTAATGTATGTTACAAGAATATTGCACTGTCGGTTTAGACAGAAGTGAATGCACAATAGGTTTACTCACACTTCCTTATCTTCTTTCGCTGCTTGGCACTCATTTTCATTCGTTCTTTACTTTTCATGATTTCCCGTAATCGAAATGGAATCTGCTCCAGATGCTCATTTTGCTTTGGCTTGTCATTGTGCTTTGGCTTTTTCCTGTGAAGTGAAGAGACTTGCTTTAATATGACCGCCACATGTTGACATCACGGTCCATATGACGTTAAATCATAATTGGCCTAAATTTCGTGTTCATAAGTGTTTCACTTGGTACAAAAACGTCTGCCTTAACTAAAACCAATCGGCATGCATGACACTTCAGCCAAAGTTTACCATTTGCGTTATGCTAATAACATTAGCCACAGTGTTTGTATTATTGATACATTGTTATATTGTTTTGATGCAACCCATTGCAATTCAGTTTCTAGCATTAGATTCTGATTCTGAGGTCTTTATTTAGTTAAATTGGCTAAGTAACACTGACTAACTAACGTTAGTAAACAAGGGTGTTAACTCAAAGGAGCTAACGTTGTAACGTAGCCTTCACGCAGAGGAAAGGTAGCGTTAACTTAACGCTGGTTAACATGAACGATACCAGATTTAGTCATTTGATATTAACGTTGTTTCAACTGGTGTGTGGAAGCCTACCTAAACGGGTTTTCAGGGTTCTGTGTCGATCCGGATGGTTTTATGGACTTATTCTTCCCCATGATACTTTCAATGTACCCACGTGGGCGAAAGGTTGTCTCGTACCCTTTGACCCCTGAAAACAGTACACGTAATAGGTCAATTGCAAAAAGGGGCAAGACTTAAGACAATTAAAGGAGAAGTTATGTGTGTGATCATTGCATAGCCCGGTTGTTCAAGGATACTACATGTTGCCTAGTAGCAAAATAATGCATCATAGACCAAATTACAAGCTAATGTCACGTGAATGAGGCATAGCAAAATAAAACTGAAATCATGTGTACCTTACGTTGTATTGGTTTTTTTTTTTGTTCTTTTTCCTTCAGACAGTAGGCTACTTTGTGTCCTGGAACAACAAAGCTATGTATTGAACAAGGCTATGGATTGAATGTCTCCAAACTTCTTATTTGAGTCTAGTTATGAGTGTCATGAATTTTGGTGACTTATTGAAATACATTTTACTTTCAATAATGCGCATCAAGTAGTTCCTGACCCAAACGGTTGGTCACTACCATCTCGGGTAAGTTAGGCTACATAATTATTTTAAATGGTGTAACACAAGAGTTAGAAGATAAATGACACTATAGCATTTTTGGTAGCTTGTGTCCTTGTTTTGACCGTATCTATGAATCTATGGAGGGGTGTAGAACCAAAAGCCTGGTGAAGACCGACTAAATCATTGCAAGGGGTGAGGGTGCTTGTCCTCAGGCAGGCACTGTAAACTAGAACCACTTCAAGTCCCCTCATTCCCCTCAATGTGCTTTAAGAATCAATGCATTTCAAAGTATAGAAATGTCTCAAAACATATTAAAACATGTCTTCAGGATGTAGGCTTCAAGAAAATGCAGCCTATTAATAAGACAAACTTGTAAAATTTTATAGTTCTTGTTTAATTTACAAAGGCCTGTTAATACATGACAAGACATTTTAGAAAACTTTTAGAAAACTGTTGTAAAAAAAAAAAAAAAAAGTTTTGTGGGGATGTCTGTCCATTTAAACTGTATGTTGAAGCTGAACTTGTGAGAAGCTGTGTGTTGTATGTGAAAAGCTGGTGACACACCAGACACACACACACACACATGAGGATGAAGTACGTCAGCCACATGTAAAGTTCCTGGCTGAGAAAAGGTGCTTGTAAGGCTCAGCATCAACACGTGTGTAACTTGGCCTGACCTACAGCTGCTCATGCTTGGCTCATGTGCTGGCAGGCTCCTGTGTGCCTGCCACATGAAGGCTCAACATGCGTCACCGGGCCACAGCAATTTGCACTGCACATGGACACAGACAAATATGATTAAAAGATGAATGCCTTGCACAGAACTCAAACCATTGCTCTGATTTTTCTGTTCTATGGTTTAAATTGACATGGTTCTTTAATTGGATACAATTGTTTAAAATACTTAATTGTCAAACTAAAATGTGAAAATGTTTTGCTTGTTTAATCTGATGTTAAATTGGCATGATATAGCCTATATAAAAGCATTTTGTGTGCATAGTACTTGGATTACTGTTGACACATCTATGTACATATTGATGGGTAGGTTAACTCTGAATTTATCTCAACAATTTTGTTTCATAATTTGAGGTGAGGGGATTATGACTGAACCAATAACTCAATCTGTGGGATTACTGATGAGCAGAGTGAGACTTGGTGCTGCTATAACAGTGCAAACGGAGAGAGATAACAGTGGATGGATTTGAGTGTGCAACAGTGGGTTGCATAACAGAAACAATTTGGCCTTCATCGCTGTGACTAGAAAGAATGACTCACGTTCTGGAAGGGACCAGGATCTGAAACAGTCTAGAAGGTCTCACAGGAATGACGTCTCAGCAGTTCATATTTACACTGAAATCTGGATAATTCTTATGATTGTGCACACAAACTCTCATACATGAAGAATGAAGTCTATCACATCCTTTGCTCCCTGATCAAACTTTGATGCTGTGTAGTGTATCACTTTTTCCATGACTCCCAGGGCAGGGGAAATGGGAATCTGCTGCTGTTCCAAACGTTGCCCACTGACCTGTTCTGTACTTCAAAAAAGAATCACAGGCTCAGCACTAAAAAGACCTCCCCTGCTGACCACTGTTGATCACCCGGAAGGATCATCAGCAATGGAAACCCCTGTGGCAGGCTGTGCCCAAAATACCCTCAAACCACACCAACCACGTGTGCCCCCTGCTGAGCTCCACCTCAGGTGCAGGGGCAGGTATGGGTGGCGGTGTAGGTGTGTAGTTCTTGCATCTGTGGCTGACCCGTAATCTCCTTAGGGTCTCAGAAGAGTATAAAAGTCTGTATCAGTACATCGTTCCAGTCAGTACTCTGCCAGCCAGGTCAAGCCCCCCTGAAAGAGAAGAGACAGTATTGCTTTCTGGTGAGTGAAGGGACGAGATGTCCTTTTGAGTCATTTTAATAGGGGGATCTGTAAAGGAAGTTGATATCAGTGGTGCTGTTGTTGATTTGAGTGAAGGGCTTTATATGCAAAATTATTGTAACAGAGACATGAATAACACTGTTTGTTTATTGCTTGTTTATGTTTATTTATGTTATTTAATGACCTGTTTCACTGTACATTAAATTAAAAAAGGGATTGATAATACCTGACTACTGGAGTTAGAATATTTACTAAATAACAGTTTCGACCCCATAAAAATATAGCTTTTATCTATTAAGACCTTAAATAATTCACTTTTTCTATCAGCCATAGCATTATTAATGCAAAGAATAACCATGAAGCAAGCAAGCTGAAAGGGTTGTTGACGTCTGCGTATTCTGCAATGTCTGTGGTTTAATAAGATTATGCTCAATCCCACTCATTGTTTGAGAGGACAGCTGCCTGTTAATTTGAATGAGGGATTACAGTCACCTGACTCAGTTCATCTAGTCTTTGTTACTGAACCTCTCGTCAGAATAACTTTTTATAGTGATGGTCATGCTCACCTGTGGGTGTCGTGCAAAATATGGAGGGGTTTTAACCAGTTTTTAGTACTCAAGATTATTATACAGCATTTATATTGGTCTCTTTTTTGCTTTCTTTTTCTCTATCTCACACACAAATACACATACATAATGCCTCTATCACTCTCTTTTTCTCTCACTTTTACACACATTAGGAGCCATGGCCCCTGAAGTAGGTAAAGTTGAGGTGAGGAAGGCAGCCAGTAAGGCGCCTATCCGTGCCACTGCTGGGCCCTCCGGTCCGGGTGGTTCAGGACCCCCAAAGTTCAAGCAGAGAAGCACACGGCAGTTCAAGAGCAAGCCGCCCAAAAGAGGAGTCATCGGGTAAAGAGTTTTAAATGCATTTATCACACTTAACCTGCTCTGTATGACGCATGAGGAGAATAATGTGTTTTTGTACCTAATATTTTTCCTATTGTGGTCAGAGAGTTGTTTTGTTTTATTCACCATTGTTATTATTGCTCCTGCAGCTTTGGCGAGGACATCCCAGGAATGGAGGCTTTAGGCATGGGTAAGTGTGATGTTTGGAAAAGTTACAGTAGGAGGCGTTATTTTTGTACTCAATTCAGAGGAATAACCCACATTTTGGCTGTGCACATGGTGGACTCACATCTATTGTTTGTTTGTGTCCGCAGATTTCAATGTCATCTGCCCGTGGGAGGCTTACAGCCATCTGGAGCTGCATGAGTTAGTTCAGTACGGGATCATCTGAGAATAGACCACCCCCCGCCCCTTCACTCGCCCACCCCAAACACACACAAACATAATTATCCTCCCCACCTCTCTCTAGCCGGCCATCACCCCTTCATCTATTCTCTCCATTCCATTCCCCTGCAGCCTATCCATCATCACTTTTTGAGGATTTTCCGGTCCACAGAAATCTCATCCTAATCTCATACCGTACTTGTCTGTGTTGTCCCATACAGCCTCAGTTTTCCCTTCATTACTTCAGTAAGGAGGGATTTTTTTTACTTTCTGTAAATATCCCCACCACTAACTAAGAGAGAGTTGTTTCAGAGGTGCTCTAAACTGAATACTCAAGGTAGTTTTTGGCAGAAGCTTATTTGTCTCTGCTGATTCTGTCTGTAACATTTTTGGGGCATGAACGCAGACTGTTGCTCCCTGGCCCTCGTACTGATTGGCATTTTCAGCCATAACAACGTTTGATTTATGTCAGTATAAACTAGATTTTTATATTGGAATACACTTCACATGTGCCACTTCTGAAGGATCAGCTTGCACTGATTACATGTGAAGTTGAATCCAACGGTCTCGCAATCTTAGCATGACGTAGGTCTGCTCAAGGCAACACACATAGTTCCAGCTTTCCTTTTTGTACAAGACTTTGCATTGGTTAGATGCGTTAGGGAATTTTAAGCTGCTACGTTTTTGTCTCGTTCACACTGTATCCATCGTTGACTGGGCTTGGAGACTGGCTACAGGTGGAGTATAGCCTGGGAGCAGCTCAGAGCTCAGAGCTTGGCTCAGGCTGTCAGCCTTAAAACGCCTGTGTGTGTTTTGCAATGTGAGGAGGGGCACCCGAGTGACTCATTCTGGAGTGCACTGATGTTGTCCTAAGTGTGACATGGCTGTCTAGCTTGCACAGTCACCTGGAACACTGGACTGGCAAAAATAAAGCTTCATATTTTCCTATTATTCATGGATTTGTGTATTATTTTAAAGGTCTTCTTCCAAAATAAACTGTTTAATACTTGATTTTTTACATTACCATAAGTCAGCCCAAGTTGCACTTGTATGCTCAACTTCAAAATGCTCTCCTACCCCTGTAGTCTGTATTCGTCTGTGATAGAAAACAGCCGGGGAAAACGAGCGAATCGGAAAAGCCGTACAAGCCTACGTCACATTAAACATTAGCTATGCAGTTAGCCCGCCCTCAAGAAAACATTATTAGGCTGCCTGCAGACAGACCCACTAGAGGGAGCATCACAGTGCTGTTAGCCAATCAGAGGCGATGCGTTTCCATATCATTAATATTCATAAGAATCCTCTCACGCCATCCCTGCTCTCGTTTTCACCTAACTAAAATAGCTTGAAACAAGACAACCACAGCATATTTTTGTCAAAACCAAATGACATTATTTTAGACAAGAGACCACCATAAAATTAATGAAAATACGATGGAATGAGACCTTTAAGCATATCACAAAATGCATTTTATTTGTTGGAGTGCAGGTCACATTTTAAAAATTATCATCTTTCACTATGAAATTTCCAAATTAAATACGTAAAAATAGTCTGAACATAAGAATTTTCTAACAAAATATAACAAAATAACAAAAATGTTGGACAATTCATAAAAGTGTTTTAATGACAATACATTTCAGTGATAAAATATTTAAGTGGAGTGAAACTATGAAAAAAAATTATATACACTGCAGCATTTGGACAGCTCAACATCCCAGCTGCATCCTGTGAAAGGAATGTGTGTGTGTGTGTGTGTGTGTGTGCGCGTGTGCGCTCTCAAATGTCATACAGTATGTGTGTGTGTATGTGTGTGTGTGTGATTGTGTGTGACCATAGTCAGTTTCCGTCCTCATGTCCTGGAGGCCTGTGCAATGTGCCGGCTCACTGCCCTGTGCCACTGGATCTTATCCATCAGCCTTGTACTGACAAACAGCACCAGTAACTGGACTAGGAGAAGTGCCACAGTGACGGTGCCGATGAGTCCGTTGTGTTGCTCAATCCAGCGGGCCACAGCTCCAAGACAGCCCCCAAGGAAGATGACACTCTGGGCTGTGAACTCACCCAGCTCCCGGGCACGGAAACCGCACTGCGAGTTCCACACAGTGCCGTTCTCCAGAGGGTCCAAGCAGCAGGAGGGTGGGACTCCACAGGCCTGCATGCCAGGGGCTGAGCAGTTATAGTACCTGAAACAGACCACCAGAGGTCAGTGTGAGAGAAATAGTTTCTTCAAACAAAGAGGAATGAGCATGGCGCCGTATGAATGGCAGCCAAGGTGACTCCACCATCTTGAATGTTCCCCTTGGGGATCAATAAAGTATCTATCTATCTATCTATCTATCTATCTATTTTTGCTGTATGTTAATCTGGACTTATTTTTTATATAATCATACAGTTAGAGGAGGATTACATTTACCAATTAGCAGTTATATTGGGATTTTCTAATGATACTTGAATACTTGTGATACAATTTTTATCTAATGATGTTTAAAGCAAAAAAAAAATTCAAGCTAGATGTTTTGTTTGTGTCTACTTTTGGTGCAACATTAACACCTTTGATTTATGATACAAACAACTATAACATGCTAAACAGTGTTTGTCCCTGCTGTGACTATGTACTACAGAAGCAAACAGCTGTGCCGACACTCACACGTTGACCTCCCAGTCCCTGTAGTCGTCTGCCCCGCAGCACTGCAGGCCTGTCTGGATCTCATCGGTGATGAACCTCATGTCCAGGTCGTCCTGGTAGCGGGAAATGGCCATTAGCATGCTGGAGCGCAGCACGCCCACTATCTTGTCCTGCAGGCTGTAGGCCAGAATAGCAGCCAGCACCTGCGCTGCCACCATGGTGAGCACCATGGCTGAGAAGATGCGCAATAGGCAGTAGTTCTCACGCAATGCGCCCACGCAGCCCGTCAGGCAGAGCAGCGACAGCAGCAGGCCCAGCAACAGGAACACCAGCATGGGGTCGGTGCCGAGCTGGCCGATGCGCTCCTGGGCAAAGGACTCCTTGTTGATGAGGCCCCACAGGCCGAGGCCAAGGAGTGCCAGGCCAAAAGCCGTGAACACCAGGTTGCAGGTGAGCAAGACGATTTTTAGCACGTAGTCGCCGAGGGTGTTGGGGGAAGAGCGTCGATGGGGGGTGGGGGTGTTTGCTGTTGCGCCGGACAGCCTCTCCTTCTGGTCCTCGTCTTGGCCGGGTCTGTCGGACTCCTGAGAGGCTGCCTTTGTTTCAGTCCCCTGATACGCAGAGCCACCTGCCGCTGCTTCATTTGTCTCTCCCTAGGTAACACATATGACAACACTGAAACCTTCTAGGAACAATATCTTTCTTTTTCACTCTCTCCCTATCTCTGTCTTGTAGTCGAATACACTCTTTCTCTCTCTCTCTCTCTTCCTCTATCTCTCTCTTTCTCTGTTAGTTGTTTTGTTGACATTTGGAATGCAGTAATTGTTGACACAAGTAATTATGTACATTTGGCCCTAGTCCCAGGTAACAAATTGTTAAAAAAAACACATACAAACAAACAAAACCACCAGCAGTTGAATATCAAGCCCTTAAGCAACATGATTCTGGTTCTTACCTTTGGAATAAGTAAGCTGGTTTCTCCATCCTGATTGCTGGCTCTTTGGGACCAGAGGAAAGGAAACTTCCTCAGCAGCTGAAAGCGCCTCATGCTCCCAGTCTGCTAAGGGGAGAGCAGATCCTCACAGCGCCGTCTCTCCTTTTTCCACTACGGCGGGGCCAGCGACAGAAACAGGAGGGATACTGAGAAAAGATTGAAAGAGAAAAAGAAAGTGAGAGAGAGAGAAAGAGAGAGAGAGAGAGAAAGAGAGAGAGAGAGAGAGGGAAAGGGGGAAGCAATGCAGAGAAGGGCGGGTGTGGAGGGGGAAGCCGTGTGCCTGGGCCCTGCAGGCGGAGGAACAGTAACGGCAGGAGCGCGGCGCAGCGGCATCATGTGAGAGTCACAGTCTAGAGATTAGGGAGCCATCAGTGCACTCCTGTGAACCAGCTCAAGCTCCTCACATGCTGGGGCCCAGGGGCAGGGCTCAGGCACACACACAATACCCATTACAGTTACAACACACCAGCCACATATGTGTTTCTTAATGCCACTGGGTAAGCAAATAACATTTAAAGAGTTTTAAAGTTTTAGAAATGTATGATTTTCTATGCACTTGTAAAGGACACAAAATAAATGATGTGTATTATAGACTGCTTGGACTGAAATACTGTAAGCTCCTTTTAATACAAAAGTCTATATTCCATCTATGGTTTCAACATACGAATTCAGTAACAAATCCAACTGATCCTCTTTTTTTACCTCACCAGTTTTTAGTTTTGACTGGGCAGTAAAACGTGTGTGAACTTAAAAATGGATGTCACTGATCTATTCTTTTCATTTGTTCTTTCTGTCTGCCTGTCTGTCTGTTATCTCTGTCTTTCAGCATTCCATTATTAGCAGTCAACTAAAAGCAGTCAGTTGCTCAGTTTGCCTGGGCTGCAGATGGTAAGATCACTTTCCAACTCTGCCATAGCTTTCACAGTGAGCAGCACATTACAAGACCATATATCAACCTAATTGTGATGTAAATTCAACATAAAAGTTGTGCCATATGGTATGTCACACACATCATTTAAAAAATAGTCCCCATTCCCCTGCTAAAGGGAGGGATGGGAGGCTACCAGGTGGTGAATTAGTTCAGAGGCTTGTTTGCATCTCCAGCTCTGTGCTCTCTGTCTATCATCTTCGCCACATTTTTACTGCATATGTTATATCCTGACTGGCACTCTTTGTCCAGTGGTGTTTTTATCGCCACTCATTAGCTGGTTAAGCTCCGGCCAGGCTACCTACAGGGAGCTACTGAGCTGTCATGGGATAGGTGACGTGCCAGCAGCCTCTGTCCCCCCCCAACCCCCCCCCCCCCCCCCCATCTATCAAACAGCCAGCGCTGCTCCACATGTGCCTGTTGGCTCTCTAAAGCACTCTCTGCTCTGGAGACCTTGGCCTGCCCTTTTGGTGTTTTTTTAACAACGTTTTTTATGGAGCATAGTTTAATGCAGTAGGCATTTGAGGAATAGGATCAACACATTTTCCCCCTGCTGCCTAGCCTGGAACCAGAGCTTTATACTGTCTCTGGCCTCTCAGTAGTAGCGCAGGAAAGGATGGAGAATGGGTTTGTATTTTAAAGGATACAAATTGTGCAGTTAAAGGCACCTGGATGTCTCACTTTTCAGCTGAAAAGTTCCATCAGTTCTAGAATGGAAATTAGACATAGTCAGAAGACATAATTTAGCCTACTACTGAACACTTTGACTGCAATGGGAGAGTATGTAGGACCTAGTGTTCCTTTTCAAGTACTGACAATATACAGCAGCTTGGTGTACCAGACCTGGTGATATCACTGCCTAAAAGCTGATCCATGTATCTTGCTTTCTCATGTCAGCACTAAGAGAGAAAAACCTGTAAAAGCATTTGCAACCACTCAGAAGTAGAAATGCCACAGAATATATGGAACGTTTTTACATCATACAATTAATGTATGATTAACTTGCTAGCATCCATTTCTTGATAAAAAATTATGTGTGGGTTTGAAATAGCTTCATTGCTATTTAATCCAAAGAACATGATGTTGGTAGCACTTTATAATAGCCACTTCCTTTGAAAGGTAGATTACTGGATTATTTATTAACAACTAAAAACAAATTTAAAAGTTTTGAAATTGTATAATAATAGTTAGTAAATAATGTATGAACATATATTATTATTTGAATGTAATTCAAATATCTAAACATTCTAGTGTTTCGTTTTAAATTTAATATATGTTTAAGAATTATTTATTTAACAATATTAACTATTTATTAATTATATAATTTACAGTTAAACTATTAAATAAGATTTTAGTTGTTAATAAATAAGACATTAACAGACTGTACCATTTATAGGCAATAGTCATTTTAAAGTAGGCCTACTAACCACATGTTTTCTTAAAAGACTCATGGAGACATCTGCACAATATATAATCAGAATATCTGTGCACATCTGGGCCGGTTATAGGTTTCCTTTTACCAGTCTTTTTCTGACCTTCACAGTCATACAAAGCAAATGCTATGAAGCACATGCTATGAAACATCAGTTTCACGACAATGGTAGATACTGGGGTGATGTGTGGGGCGGTAGAGCCTGCAGAGCTGTTTATATTCACCTTCCCTCATTGGACTTTAATTTATTTCCTTCAAATCAGAAGCAATCATGATGACGTTGGCAAGAACAGTCCTGCAGTGAGAAAGCTAACCTGCTTTCAAATGAGAGGCAAACTCTCTAAATCAGCTGGGGTAAGAGCACATGGCATTCTTACAATAGTCATTTGAGCTGCACCCTATATGGTGAGTTTAATTAGCCTTGCTTCCCCTGGCCTCCCATCAGCTTCCTCTTGTGTGTGTTTGTGTGTGTGTGTGTGTGTGTGTGTGTAGGGACACTGCTAAAAATGATGGTCCTTATTAGGAAGAATACATTTGGGCACCCTAAACATAATAAAATGTTATCTGGGGCCCCTGTTAGTTCCAAGCCCTTAGAATCATCCTTGTGTGTGTTTGTTTCTTAGTGTGTCTGTGTGTGTGTACATTTGTGAAAAACAGAAAGGGAATAGTGTGAAACTATAGCACAAATTATCACACAAAAGAGAAAGACAGAGCGCCATCTGCTAACTATTTTACCTGCACCATACCCCTGGGCAGAGTGAGATGGATTTTCATTCCACCCTTGAGGTCAGTGGTGGAAAATACTCACTGAAATGTGTCTGTTTTGACCTGGGATTTCACCATGATTTCTGGAAGCATAGTGAACAAATAGACTATGTCATCTTTTTACTGTCTCTTTCCCCTTGAGACCTCTCTGACATGAAATTTGAACATTTCAAGGAATTCATGGCGTTCTGACCTCAACTGTTCAGTGAGACTCAAATCATCCATTGCCATCATTCTGTAGACACTGAATTAGGAAAAACAAAGTGGATTGGCTTGCCCTTGGCCTCTATCACAAGTATGCACATTTACCACTGCCACGTGCCTTGGAGGCCTGGAAGCCCTCAGCATTGACGCTAATAGGCACTAATGATTCACAAGTTTTAAGAGCAGATGAAGTCAGTTTGTAGTTATGCCTTTTTTTCCTTGCTCAGTCCCCCAGCCTATCCCCTCTCTGCTGAACAAACACAGGTTGAGAAATGGGGGCCGGTGTCTACAGAGATTACTGGGGTACTCCTGAGAGGTGTTGAGGATCTATGCAGGCCTTATTTTCCAGAGAAAAAGACAGCATTGCGGTCTGATATTGCTATCATCTAGGCGGATGAGAGAGAGGAGCTCTGAAAGAGAGAGAGAGAGAGAAAGAGGGAGAAAGAGAGAGAGAGAGAGAGAGAGAGAGAGAAAGAGAGAGGCCTCCTTTTCTCAGCCCCAACCCCTGCTCCGTATTCACTGGCATCTGTGACCCGTCAGCAGTCATTCTTTCCTCTTGCAGGTCCACTGTTGGCCTGGGCTACTCTCCTGCTGGCGTTGCCCCAGGCTTCTGGAATGGATTAAAGAGCAGTGCTCCTGGCAGCATTAATTTAAAGGAGATGGAAGTGTGTATGTTTGTGTGTGTGTATGTGTGTGTGTGTAGAGTGGGAATTTTGTGTTGTGCTAATTTGTATGTTAATGAAGCAGGTGTCAGTGGCTGGCTAGGTAAGAGCATGGATGTCGTTTACAGCCCAAAGTCTAGTCTTGAGTCAAAATCGTCTCAGCATGTAAACCTGTTGGTTTACGACCCTATTTTGCATTGCTTCGAACAATAAGAAAAGAGCTTTTCATAGGCATCTGTCTTAGATCCTGAAAAACTTATGGTTGAAGAATTTAATGATATGTAAAATACTGAGCAATTCCTGCTGTGGCTATAGACAGTAAAAACCCTACCACTCCTGACTGGACAAGCAGGTGAGCCGGAGTCACTTGCAATCTCAATCTGGGTGGAATAGGAGTATGGAAAATGAATTGACTGGTTTTCCAGACTGTTTGTGCTCTCCCCCTGTTCCACTATTTAGCAAACACACACACACACACAAACACACAGAGCAGCTGCATCTTACCTTGCAATAGCCTCCTTGTTTTGGTTAAGCAGTCAGAAAAGCTCTGTGTAGTGCAGGCTTAGTGTTCACGCCTGTCACCCTGGGCTCAAGTTTGAGGGTTGCTTTGGAAGTTTGGGAAGGGAAAGTCAACCTGGCCGATTAATTATATGTGCAACTTGTGGAACTCTAAAAGGGAAACAGTAAGCAACACTAGAAGTTGTGAAAATATTCAAAACCTTCTATGATATCACATTTGGTTTTGTGTCCTTTTGGATTTGAGGACTACTCTGGATTAAAGCACATCAGGGGAAAGCTCTATAAAATCGTGTTTATGGATACAAAGGCGCTAAACACATAAATTTCAAGCTGAGACACAGCAGGTCGTTTGTCTTGGCTTTTGAGATGGAGCTGATAATTTCACTCGTCCATTTGCATGACACACCTGCTGAAACCGTCTGAGATGATGTCCTCTCATCAAAGAGAAAATGGCATTGCATTGTGGGAAACGCGCTCTCCTGTCTTGTCCTGTCCTGTCCTCCTTTTCCCTCTGTGCTCAGATTTATGTCCATGAGCAGGGTGGATTCCCTTCCACTCCAGCCCAGCAGTAAAAGCCTCGCCAGCTCCCCACATATAACTCACCCTGATATGTGACTGCTTCCTGTCTCGCACAACCATGAGTTGGCTGAGACACAAATCACATCACTTTTAATCGCCTTTAATATGACAGATTTAGTCTTCTAGTTACACCCTCAACCTACTTAAATATATACGACAAGCTTGTTTTTAATGTTTTTCTGTAATGTCGATTCTGGAGATTATATCTGTATGAAAAAATAAAGTGACTTGTCCTATTTCCATGAAACTTAGGGAATCAAGTACCATATGCCATATGCCAGGGGCAGAACCAGTACATTTTAAGCAGCTCTAACTCTAACTCTGACTAATAGTTTTCACATTATAAAATAATGGTTGGATATTGGCTTAAGTTGATACTTTTGTTCTAGAGTGATGGTGTTATTAAATATAATCAAAACACAATTTAAATTCTACTTATAAATGGGCAACTGCATTTTTGTATTCTTTCAATATATCTTTATTCATTATCATTTAAAAAAATACTTTGGTCAGTCATTAGCGACAAGGCTGACCTGATGTTAAATACATATACAGTAGTCCAATCCTGTGCTTTGAGGAAAAATGGTTCTGCTGTTGTGTGAGATGAGAAACCAGAAAAAAAGAAAAGTGTCCTCTCAGATGTAGCAAAAATTATGGCTGTTGGAAAGTGTGTCTTAGATGAATGCTATTCCAATATATTTTTGATGAGAATGTTTTTTTTGCGCCTATAAGGGACCCAACTGGTTCAAAGCTGTCTTCCTGTTATTGACAGAGGGAAATGACCAGTGCTTAAAGGTCCAATGGTTGTTCTGCATAGTGAATTCATATTGCCTGATGCAAGCATTATGCACAGCTCAGGGACTGTCTGCGTCGTGGAGGGCAGAAGAGAGGTATGCTCTGGAGACTGAGAAATACTGATTTAGTCTTTCTCTCAGCCACTCACTCTTCCAGTCACTTTCTCTCTCGCTTTCTCATTCTCTCTCTCTCTCTATCTCTCTCACACACGCACACATACTCTCACTTACCAGCATAAATGCACTGTGCAGTCGAGGTCCCATGATGCACTGTGGAGTCTGTTTATGGCTTCCACTACTGACATGACCAGTAGTGCTTGACCATAAAAAGCATCAGTGAGAATTTTTTTTCAGTTGGTGACAGTAACTCTTTACTATGAGGCATTATTTCTGTAACTCATTCTCTGTTATTGCAATCATGGAGGCACATGTTCCTCACACTACCATGTGTTGCACAGACCACCATATGCACTGAAGCCCCTGAGGATGCAAGGCTCACTCTTTTAATTGATCTCTGCTTTGCTGCTCACTTGTGATGAAAGCACGAAAACAGTCCTTCCTCTGGAGAACATCATCTGTGTTATGGGAATGTTTTCTGAACATCAGTCTTAAATTATAATGATTTTGCAATGATTTGTCATACTTTCACATAATTTAATCCCTTGTCCATGTCCATCTCTTTCAGTGCTGTTACATTAATACTGTTAATACATACACATTTACATTTTGCGTCAGAGATGCCCGAACCTTATTGGCACCCCAGTGGAGAGTCGCAGTTGTCTGTCACTATTGACTATGACACAAGCAGAACTGAGAGAGAAAATGAGAAAATCAATCTTTATAAAAAGCATCAGTGTAAAGCGTGACCATTTGTTAAACCAGTGCAGCTACAGCATGTGTTGGACAGGCGATGACGGCGTGATGCAGGAATGCAGCGATGCTGCGACATCAAACACTTGAGCCGGGGCGCCTGGCCTAGCCCCAGAGCCAGCGCGTCACAGCCTCACCCTGGGGGGGGGGGTGGGGGGAGGGGGAGCTGAGTGGGAGAGTTTATGAGGCGGCTTCTGAGAAGGACTTCAGGGTATTCAGGGAAGTCAGTGTGAACTTGCCAAACAATGAGAGAGAGTGAGTGCAAGACATATTAATGGAAGTTAGTGTGTGCGTGTGTGTTTATAAGTGTCTAAGTCAATGTGTGGATTTGCATGCCTGATACAGTGTGTGAGCGAGATAATGATGTGTGAATATGATGCTTGTCAAGATGAAGAATGTGTGTGTGTGTGTGGTGGTTGTGCATGTGTTTTTATCAGGAGTGCCTGAAGACTTAAGCATGTGCATCTCCACTCAGTGGTCATCTTACACTGAGAAGGTAGGTGGGGCAAGGTCACTTTAAGGGGAGGCCCCTAGTTTTGGGAGCCCCTTAAAAGACGCACATCTCCACTCCGATCTTCACACTGCTTAGCAGCTATAGCACTACCCATCACACGCTGCTGGACACGTTTGCGTTGGGATTATTTCTAAAGACCAGCTCCAGAGCAGGTACTCTAAACATTTATCAGGCCATGTTTGTCAGCTAAAAATGCGATGTGAGGGCAGCATGTCATGCATGTTTTCTGCAACATTTCTGTAGCACCCTATCTCAGCCTTGGGACACTTTTAGAAATTGTCATTGTTTTACTTGTCAAAAGACTGTCATCAATCAATTTTTGTTCAATTTTTTAGCATTCAGATGTGACAGTGATGTATCTACCAGCAGTTTTTCGATGCGCTCTGCATGATATGCTTGTCTGGCTTGTTTGCAAACCAGTTGCAGAAAATACAATTTGTGTCTTTCTCATGGTGTGTGTGTGTGTATGTGTGTGTGTGTGTGTGAGAGAGAAAGAGAGAGAGAGAGGGTAAGTGAGCGAGAGAGTATGTCTAGTGTGTGTGTGAGAGAGTATTGAATGATCATAAGGCTATGATTTGGAGGGGACTGATGTAAGAGATCATAATTTTGTATGGCTCCTTTTTTGAAAAGTGTGTGTGCACATGAGGGAAATCTATTTGTGTTTGTGTGTGTGTGTTTGTGTGTGTTTGTGTATGAGGGAGAGAGAGAGAGAGAGAGAGAGAGTTCATTTATGCAGAGAGCCATGTTCTTATGTAACCAGTGAGATGAGCTCATGCTTGTTTTTCCTGATGAAGATGAGGATGATGAGGGCCCTGGCCCTGCTGCCTGTTCTTGTCTGGCTGGGGCTGGCTCAGAAGACCCAGAAGAAGTGGACTGAGGACCCTGCAGTGTGGGACACCAGAGGTTAGGCTGCAGGCTCTTATGTTTGTTGTGGCACAGATAGTGGAGTTGGATTCTGTCCTGGACTTAGAGAAAAGTTGTTTTGTGGCAGTGAACAAATCTGTGTGTGACATGGAGTGGCATAGGACAAAAATACAAAATTAATAGTAAATCATGAATCATGAATTGTTGCTAAATTTTGAATTTAGCAATGAATGGAAGCCAAGGTGATTCCACCATCTTGAATTTTCACCTTGGGGATCAATAAAGTATCTATCTATCTAATAAAAGGACAACATGCAAAACTGTACCATTAAAAAACTGAATAATTTTGATGGTTAATCTCATTGCCTGGTGTTGCATGTCTAATCTTGAGCTGGATTTATCACTTTCATGTAATTTCATGCGCAGAAGATTGATCAGAATGCAGGTCCAATGAATGCTATTGTGTGCACATGTTTAATTTGTACTTGGCACTAGAAAAGTTAGAGGATAATGCACATTAGGATTTTAAATGTTAAATGTTAAATGTATAAAATGTACAAATTTGTCAAACGTGCTTTAGCGCTAAAATGATAAGTGTGTGTTACTTGTAGAACTGTAGGCCATTCTGAATGCTGTATCTTTTTCCTGTCAGTAGCTGAGAAGTCACCATCAAAGGGCTGTTCCAATCTAACCCAGGTGCTGGACAATTGGAAGTTTGCTATCATGACCCAGGTGAAGGACATGTTAGTCAATGACCATGCTGCTGTGCTGCCAGAGTATGTCCGGTAGGTGATTTACCTGCCAGAAAATGATTTGTGAAGGGAATTTGGAGGGAATAGATGTATGTTAGTATTCATACTGTATATGTATGTACTGTACTTTATGAATGTGCTTGTAATGCCCATTTCTGTAGTGTGCATGTGGGTATTTTTCTCTGATCTTGAGTGCAAGGAATTTGAATTTGCACTTTTTTTTTTATCACAATGCACTTGCAATCTGTCAGTGAAGCCTTTGCTGTGCTGTGCATGCATCTGAATAAGTTGCTCGAAGTTCAGAGCTGTGAGCAGTTCACCTGTACATTTCGCATGCAATCGGAGGTGATGGCATCGATAAGGTGTTTTTATAGCACAAGTGGTGAGCAATGAGCATGTGACGGAAGCAGAGACAAACATGAGCCACACACAGACCTACACTCCGGCTCGTGCACTCCACTGTTGTTTCTGAGATGTGTGTGGAATGGCACATGTGCAAATTATGTAATTATGTGCAAATTACAAATGCGAACGCTCACTCTCTCTCACACACACTCACACACATACACACACACACACACACACACACACACACACACACGCTGAGTGTATAAATGTTTGGGAGATAATGCATAAGTATTGATTGCAAAATCTAATCAATGAATTCTAGATTTTCTGTGTGATTAACATTGGCAAAGCCTGAAGGTGTTTCATCTGGTCCCATTAACTCTTTTTGACCTCCAGAGAGCAGAAGAGCAGACGGTGTTGTCCAGCTACTAAAGAATATGAGTATTCTGTTTAGAGGAAAGCTTTTTTGAAATTTTTCTTCAACCCATACCCTTGTGTCAGTAGGAAAAAGAACGACAAAATTAAGTACAAGATTGACTTAAATGCATAACTGACCAGCAGCTGAGCTAACCAATGTTACTAAAAGTGAAACTGTGTGACTGACAACCATATTTGTTTCTTGAAAAAGTGCTTTGTTTGTGCCCTCTTGCCAGAATCAAGCCATTGTCTGACGCCGTGGGTGACCTGTACAAGCAGTTCAACACACTGAAGGAGAACCTAGGTGCTCTCACTGCCAAGTTCGACCGGGTGGAGGCTTTTGTGGACGACGTCCAAGCAGGAAAATTCCCCAGGACCAGACCCAGACTTCCGGTGTGGGGAGCTCCTCGGCAGCCGGTCAGAAGGGTGTCTGGCCGGGTACCCCTGAGAGATGCCCCGGCCAAGGCTTCAGACCCAGCACCCAGGCCACTGAGAGTGACACAGAGAAGTCATCATCAGTAGGGACAGTGGTAGGGGCTGGGGGGACCCTGAGGAGAGGACTCGGGGGAACAGAGGGGAGGTCTGGGGCTACAGCTGATAGAAGGGGACAAGCTGTATATACTTTCTGTGAAAATTATCAGGTCTGCTTATTTAACTTAGTAACATATGAATGTCTGAATGTTTGTGTGGCCTGTATATTGATGCAGTATATTGATATACTCATGGGCAAAGAAAATGTTGAAATGAATTCAGTGTTATGCCACAGGTTTGCCACAAGGGGACACTATAGTCAACTTTTCTTCAATATGGTTCACTAAACCTGTAGAGGTCACACACTATTAAAAAGTAACACAAGAAATATATATTGTATAATATATACTGTATAAATTGTATTACTATATATTTAAATAGCGTAACTATAAACTGTAAGGATTAAAATGTCATGAAATATAATTATTGTTTTAGTGTCATACCTAGCAATACTTCTCAGATTTGTCTGCATTGGGTAACATATATTTATATATTAGTGTATTTATATTTATATATTATAAGTTTCTACTGAAAATAAGAAGTAAGAACAGTGAATGAGTAGGCATATTCATTTCCTTCCACCTAGAGGTGTATCTGTAGCTGGTACCCCTTGATTAATCATGTGTGGAACAAGAAACCAGCAGATTTTCATCACGCTCTGAATGAAAAACAGCAGGTACTTTCCTATCACTACTGGGGCTGATGAGACCGTTGTATGAGGGAAAGCCTTTTTTGATTTAACATTAATTATCAGACTCATTAAAATCAGCCCAATACTTTTTAATTTCGATATGCAATGCATTTCATTGGAAAGGTTATAACTAAGGATGCATCTCATAAAGACAAATTGAATAAAATCACAACAAAACAGGTTTAAGAATATGCTTTTTATTAAAACAAAATGAAATAATCAGAAGAATGTGGATGTTTATTAATCAAAAATGCAATGAGTCCAACACAGTTTATAGAAAATACCCCAACTAAAAACATTAATTCTTTCTAACAGACAATCTACAGTATATCAAAATAATAAGCAACTTCTCCTTAGAACTTAGTTGGTGCAGTCTGACTTCTGTATGCCCTTGGTGACTGTGGATCCGGCACTAGCCACCTGACAGGACACAAATTTGTCACTGGTCCAGTCGCACGTCTTGATGGTCAGAAGGCTGCTGAGTCTGAACTTTTTATTGGGCTGCTGCTGAGGGGAGCCGGTGCTGATGATGTCACTGCTGACCGAGTTCCCACTGAGTGTCCAGCTGATGTCAGCGAAGGCCCTGGGCAGGTCCTCTGCCACACACACCACAGAGACTCTGTCTGCCTGCAGCTCCACGCTGGACGGAGGGAAGAGAGTCAGAGATGCTGCAGGCAGCGTTGAGTCTGAAACACCCAAATCACACAACAGAGCTTATCTGCAGTACTGAAATAACACAGCTCTTACACATCAAGATGGTCTGGCTTTCACTGATAATCATTTCACTGATGCAAACAAATTTCTACAAAAAAATTAGGCTACATTACTTTGATAAACAGTAAAATTAACGGAGAACTCCAGTGTGAATCAATCCATACAGTAGCCCATATTTTAGGTCTGTGCTGTCAGTAGAAAAAGAACAATATGCAAGATACCGCAAATTCTGCTGATACTAACTGAATAAGACACAGAGACTAATTTTCAGCTTCCTTCATGATGTAACATTAATTATTGGACGTTTTCAAAATGTCTGGATCTTTTTCCTTCACACATCATTCAGTGACTATAGGGTTTATAGACTAATTCCAGATTTCCAGAAGTCAATGAGAATTCATCTGTATTTTACTAGCATCATTTTTTATAAATATATAATATACTTATAATATACATATATAATAATTATAATATTTATAATAGCAATATTCAATAATAGTATTATAATATACAAATATTGAGAGATTGAGAGATGATCTGATACTGACACAAGTAAGAATTACCATTTTAATTCTACATAATTTCCATACTTGTTATATCTCTCTGAATTTAACAAAATACAATACACACAACAAACCACAAATACTCAAATGGATTGAAAATACTGTGTAACATGTACTTACCAGTGACAAACAGCTTGGTTCCCTGTCCAAATACCACAGTGATTAATTTCATATCTTAGCCCGTACAAAAACCTCATCAGTTTCACAACTGAGAGAAGGGACTAAAACATCATCTCATCTCAGATCTTCACTTTTTCCTTTTCCTCAAGATCACAACATTCCTTCCAGGGTTTGGTTACCAGTCATGATCCCATATTGTGGGACATCCAGATCAGAAATAATACCTAAAATTGTGTTGTATGGATTCAATTCCATCTGTCCAGGGTGAGAGTGCACTTCCATAAAGCCAACTGCTAAGCATGGACGTCATAATGGATTCTTCAAGGAAAGAAACACCACACTAACAAGCCAACTCTCACCCCGTCTTTCTCTCCATCTCCTCTCTTACTCTCCATTTTTCTCTCCCTCTCCATTAACCGACATCTAAAGGCAGTTGGCTTAGCCCTTTTAGCTGTGGATCTACCCAAGGTTTCTTCCTAGACCACAACAAGAGGAAAAAAATAATAGGGCTCTCTGCTGTGAAGCACTATGAGACGTGGCTTTTGTATAATGCACTATATAAATAAAATTTAATTGAATTTCATTGATTATTTCTATATTATTTATTTGATTATTTCATTGTGCCTAGACTGAACCTACATCTACAAAGGACTGTGGGGATCAGTTTGATATATTCTATTATTATTTATAAGTAGTATTTGAGTTGTCATGGTGAAATTTGTGCCATATACCTGGGCATTTGTATTTGGCATGTGTGAAAATATTCACTAGTTTACATTTGTCTCATAAATCTTTGCATTAAGTGCAGATAGTTGTTCAGAACTATAAGGTGCTTCATGCTGTGTTGCTCTCTAAAAGCAGAAGTGAGTGCGAGCAGTGAGGAGGTTTTTGTCATGGGCTGAATCACTGTGATACATACTCTTTAACAGAGCCGTCCCATGTCTTACAGTAATACACAGCAGAGTCTCCCTCCTCTACAGTATTAATGATCAAAGTGTAATCAGACTGAGAGGAATGTTTGGAATCAAATTTAGGGCCAGAGAAACCAGATGCATATTCCACGGAACTATGGCTATGATAAAACCTCAGCATGTACTGTGGAGTTTCTCCTGGCATCTGTTTATACCACCAAGCATAATTGTCAGTCACAGTACCCAGGTTGCAGTGCAGAGTGGTCGTCTCTCCTTTCCTCACTGTGAGAACAGGAGGCTTCTGTGTCACTACAGTCACACCAGTCACACCTGAAAAGAACAAGAGCAGACATGTAAGAGCCATATGGCCACTCTCCCATACAGCAGATAGACACTAAAGCCTGCAGTGCTGTCTTACATCCCAGAGCAGTGATGAGAGTGCAGAGTGTCCCCAGCATGTTGGCAGTGTGTGGTGTGAACCGCTCTTACTGTCCAGCAGAGAGAGGAGCAGAGGAGGAGAGTGAGGAGAGACAGCAGGACCCTCCTATAAGGACGCAAGAAGATGGGGGAGGGGAGGGAGGATGGGGAATCAGCCAATCAGTGAGTGTATCAGATTGTATCTTTGGTGTATAAATCCTTTATACAATCTACAGTAAATCTGCACATATCCAGATGGTTGTTTTTATTGGTTTGAAGGAAACTGATTTGGACAAGTATAAGAGATAATGAAGACAGAATGCACAGTATATAATAATGAGAAAGTAATTTGAATAGTGAGTACACTCATAGAATAAATATTTTTTTCTGTCATAAACACCAATACCCCAGTGTTGTAGAGGATGAAAGGGGATGAATATGACTGTAACATCCTTAAACATATCCTCAGTGCTCCTGTGACAGTTCCTCAGTGCAGAGGAGCTCCTGGATTTGCATAGTGAGTCAGAAGTAGAGAGCAGAGGCCAGCAGGTGTATCCTGTGTGGTGTGAGAGGACTGTGGGCTCAAGGAGACGCTACACTCACCACACTCTACTACACACTCCCACCATATCTAAATACAGTCACTATGTAATCTGCAAGTACACAGTTTTTTGCTCACATTTAACATGTCATAAGGTAATTTTACCACACGATGGCACTAGACCATGAGTTTACAATGTATCTGAGATCTAGGAAGAAACTATAAAGAATCTAATGCAGTGATGCTAAAAGAGTGATATATTTTTTTTACGCAGACATAGAAAGGGTCCGTTATTCACTTTAGAACAGTGCGTAATATGAAAGAAAGATAAATATCACCACACTGAAAAAGAAAAACTGCTCTATCTCTCCTAATGCCTTACCAACAAAACTTTTTGTGTACTTATAGTTGTAGCATTTGTAAGTGTACTGTATGCTGTTGTTATTGTTTTTATGATTTTAGTTCATTGTCATGTCATATTCTTTGATATTAGTAATGCTACACGTAGTTCAATTAATTTGTATGTGTAAGAAAGTAATATATATTTGCATTGTTTAAAAAATGTATTTTGTCCTACACCAAATCTACTATGTAGTTTATCACACAGTGCAGACAGAGTAAACATCACATTTACATAAATCTATTAATACTAACAACAGTGTGGCAGGAGCAGTGAAGCACAAAGAAAGAGAGAGAGAGAAATGGAAAGGAACATTAAAAAGGTGTCAACAAAATACCATGTTGAATATTTTGATTTGCTCTTTATTAAAGAAAAAAAGATTTTTATTACAGGAAAAAATGTTTTAATGATCAGCGTCCTAGACAAAAGATGAAGTTAAAATTCACTGACTATATGTCTAAATGTCACATTAGCATACTTGTATTATACAAACCATACATCACACAACACCACAAACCCTAGGCTTAATCCTACTCCTAAAGTATTCAAGGCTAGCCTATTAGACCTTAGCTGGTGCAGTCTGACTCCTTGATGCTCTTGGAGACTGTAGAGCCGGCACCGGCCACCTGACAGGAAACGACTTTGTCACTGGTCCAGTCGGACGTCTTGATGGTCAGAAGGCTGCTGAGCCTGAACTTCTGATTGGGCTGCTGCTGAGGGGAGCCGGTGCTGATGATGTCACTGCTGACCGAGTTCCCACTCAGTGTCCAGCTGATGTCAGCGAAGGCCGTGGGCAGGTCCTCTGCCACACACACCACAGAGACTATGTCTGCCTGCAGCTCCACGCTGGACGGAGGGAAGAGAGTCAGAGATGCAGCAGGCAGCGTTGAGTCTGAAACACACACAGCACAGTATAACTAGCAGAGATGATGGAAGTACACATGGAAGAAAAGATATTGATGCATATTGCTTATCATGTATTTTAATTAGAAGATTGTTGTAGTAGTGGAGTCAATACAAGCAGATCAGACAGCACATCAACAGCAGTGGTAAAATGAATATTACACACTCTAAAAGTCTAAATGTCTCTTAACCACACACACAAACACAAACACACACACACACACACACACACACACACACACACACACACACGTACATTATGGCAAGAATGAACACTTGAAATTTAGATTAAAAATACAAAAGGTTTTTCTTCACATTTAAAAATAAACATGTAAATAAGATACATATTATTTGTAAGGACATGGATTTTAGTTTATCAATGTAATGATTATTTGAAACTTCAAATAATGTGGTTACAGTATAATTACAAAATAGTAATCAAAAATGTCTGCATGAAATCATCAAATAATGTAAAAAATAATCAGTGACATTAGTTTTGAAAAAAAAAATAAGATTTTTGTGAATTGACTGGAGTAAAGACAGTATGAGTAACGGGTGTGGACGATATTTGTTTTGATACAAGACATTT
This sequence comes from Limnothrissa miodon, assembly GCA_017657215.1. Taxonomy (NCBI): domain Eukaryota; kingdom Metazoa; phylum Chordata; class Actinopteri; order Clupeiformes; family Clupeidae; genus Limnothrissa; species Limnothrissa miodon. The sequence continues at coordinate 184,733 of JAGFZM010000053.1, read as the reverse complement.
TGTAGTACTGTCTATTACAGCTACAAAACAGCTAAACCTAAATGCTAATAGCTTAAAATATACCATACATGGAAACAACAATCCAAAAATGCAGACAGTACAGTGTATTTGAAATGGAAAGCGTACTCACCAGTGACAATCAGTTTGGTGCCTTTTCCGAATACCACAGTGATACATCTCATAGTTTCATCTGCACAAAAACCTCTTCAGTTTCAGAACTAACAGGTGGCACTGAAACACCCACCTCATCTAAGACTTTCCCTTTCGCCTCCTCTTCAAGATCACAACACTCCTTTCAGGATTGGGATTACCAGTCATGATCCCATTTATATCCATTCCAGAAAAACATTGGAACTGTTCTCAACCTCCATCTGTCCTTGGTGAGAGCGCAATGTTCTTTTCCATACTGTTAAATCCATAGACATTGAGGATACTACAAGGAAAGATAGATCGTGATAAAGTAATGTTGAAGCAGAGCTGTCATTCCCTTAAATATATAACAGCCAAAATATGTATGTATTTTAGTTTCATGTCAGCCAAGAACTGTTTGTCTTTGTGAAAGGGCTTAAATGAATCTGAAGCATACTTGACTGAGTAGGTTTTTGTCATGGAGGAAATCACTGTGATACAGTCTCTTTAGCAGTACTGTCCCATGTCTTACAGTAATATGTGGCAGAGTCCCCCTCTTCTACAGTATTAATGATCAAAGTGTAGTCAGACTTAGAAGAATGTTTGGAATCAAATTTAGGGCCAGAGAATCCAGATCCATATTCCACTGAACTATCGCTATGATAAAACCTCAGCATGTACTGTGGAGTTTCTCCTGGAATCTGTTTATACCACCGAGCACAACTGCCAGTCACAGTACCCAGGTTGCAGTGCAGAGTGTCCGTCTCTCCTTTCCTCACTGTGAGAACAGGAGGCTTCTGTGTCACTACAGTCACACCAGTCACACCTGAAAAGAACAAGAGCAGACATGTAAGAGCCATATGGCCACTCTCCCATACAGCAGATAGACACTAAAGCCTGCAGTGCTGTCTTACATCCCAGAGCAGTGATGAGAGTGCAGAGTGTCCCCAGCATGTTGGCAGTGTGTTGTGTGAACGGCTCTTACTGTCCAGCAGAGAGAGGAGCAGAGGAGGAGAGTGAGGAGAGGAGAGACAGCAGGACCCTCCTATAAGGACGCAAGTCCTATGACATCAACCAATCAGGTGTATTCTTTAAAGAATACAGTATAATACTTTCTTGACAAATATTATGATATAAACATGTGATGTGTGTAATGTCGTAAGAGAAATTTACTGAGTGTTTAAGAAATGAAGAGTCCGGAGAGATTCAGTGAGAGAAAGGCTTTTAGTTCGAGGAACCAAACGTAACGAGATCCCGGAGACAAAGTCTGCCGGACAAACATAACACAAGGTTTTTATACAGTTGAGAGTTGGAATACATAACCGCCCCGCCAACAGGTCTGGCGATGCTCTGGCAAATCATAAAACAATAAATTCCTTTTAATAAATTCCTTTTCCCTGTCGAAACCAGCAGTTGTCGCCTTGCTTATCGGTCAGACCAAATATGCTCAAACGGCACCATTTCTCCCCCATCGTCCGAAGGGCACTTCCTGGCCTAGAAAGGCCCCAAGGCGACAGAAGATATTTTGATTGCACCCAAATTGTTTTACAGCAGCCATCTGGCCTCGACAGACAGAAGAATTCTACCACCAGGCACAGACATGCATTTCAGATGATCACTCTAGCTTATTTGTTACATCAGTTTAGTCACCAGTCATTTCTCTTTGTTTATTAAACTGTTTCACCAATCAAAGTTTGTTCTTTTATTTGTATCGTTCGATTAATAACAAGAAACAATCATAATCACACCCTTAATTTGTAGTTCTCTAAACATTTCATTAGGACAAACCAAAATTCCTCCCACAGTAAACATCTGTGTTATGAATGAAATTCATGGAAAATATCACCATTAATTCATTCCTATTGTTAGTTCTGGTCATGCGCTTACCTGTTGAAAATTAACAGTATTAATGAAAATGTTTATCTGAGTCAGGTGAGGTGACCAACCTTGTCAAATTTTTAAACTTTCACAGTGCAGAGTACTTTGTTTTGATCAGTCAGTAATTGAAAATTATTTTTAATTTATACCTTCTTAATATGTTTTTTTCTATTCAATTCAATTCAATTCAATTTTATTTATAAAGCGCATTTTTACAAAAGGCATGTCACAAAGCGCTTAACACAAGAGGCCCAATGAGCAACAGGGGCAAGGAAAAACTCCCTAGCAGCGTTTTTTGTTTTTACTTGTTATGGTAAAGGAAGAAACCTTGGGCAGTTCCGACGGCTCAAGGGGCTAACCCAACTGCCTAGGGCAGGTTTTCAGTCTCTCAGATGGTGAGTAGTCCACTATTATTCCATTGGATACACATTACAAGAAAATTTTGGTAAAGAACGTAATATAGGAGTCTCATTAGAATCCCAGGTTCTCTTTCGTTTCGAAGCCGAAACGTACGAGTGGATGATGCCTATCATCTCCTACTTTTTCTGAAGTCAATTTTAACCAACCCTTTGAAAAAAGGGCAGTAAGCGCTCTGACGCGCGCAGGCAACTACTTAGACAGCACTGCGTGACGTCAGAAAGTCTATATATTGACTGTGCTTACGCTTCAGGTCCTCTTTGCCTCTTTCACCTCGCCTACTGCGTGTGTTTCTGAGTTGCCTTTTGTTTGCTTTCGCAAATATTTCTAAAAACCAACAGCTTTTTTGAAAGCCCACCACAAAAGCTTTTTTCAAAGCTCTCCGAGGGATTCCCGTCTTGCTCCAAGTGCTCACGCCGGTCCCTGACTTCTGGTACCCCGAGACGCAAGATGGCTACTCATCGTTGTACCGACTGTGATCGTCCCATGGCGATTTCCGACCGCCATGCTATTTGCTTCATCTGTCATTCGCGGCCAGATCTCTGCTCGGCTTGCGAACGCCTCTCCCCTACGGCTATCGCCAACAGAGCGGCATTTTTCGTGGGTTGCGCTGGTAGTCCAGGGGCGGCCTCTACCCCCGTTGGCGCCAGTGCTCTCCCCACCTACCAGTCTATCGATTTTCCCCCGGCGTCCTCGCACCCGGATGGGCTAATCGACCGGTCTTCAGTGGCTATTCGGCCGTCGGTTAGCTTCTCAGCGGCTAGTCAGCTACCAGCTAGCCAGCTAACCGCGGCCCACCAGGCTAGCCCTGCTAGCTCCATCGGCGCTGCCTTTGCCCGCGCGGCTACTACGCCGCCTCAGGGCGACGATGACGACCCGGTTATCGAAGCTGTGGACGAGGAGGAGCTCGCTTCCTTCCTCTCCGCTAAAGGCTGTGCCACTGTAGAAGATTTGCCACCTGTGTTGAAGACCCATGCCGCCCAGTTAGCTTCTGAGCTAGCTTCGTTGGCTACATAGGCGGCTAGCAGGCTAGGCCTGCCTCCGCCTCAGCGCTGTCTGGGAGGGCGTTTCGACCCCTTCTACGGCGCGCTTCCTTCTCCGGATGCTCTCCCACTCCCTGCTCACCCCACGGTTGTGGCCGATGCGCAGGCCTCATGGGAGGCTCCTTATGCCGCCATTGCCCCTATCCAGGGACACGCAACATTTTACGCGATGGACGGAGCGGGCGCCAGTGGCCTCATGCAGCTTCCTCGCGTTGAAGATGCGGTCGCTGGTTGTTTAGCACCAGCCTCTGCCACCACCTGGACCTCCCGAGCTTCCCTCCAAGCCGTGTCAGCGCACGGAGAAGCTCGCCTCCAAGGCCTTTATCTGTACAGGCCAGGCGATAAGGGCCATGAACACCGCCTTTCTCCTCTCTTCTCTGTCTGAGGAGCTGGTGGCAGATCTCACAGCGCAGCCGTCGGACTTAACCCTCCATCAGCTGCGCAGAGCTACCGCTCTCACCTCGCTGGCCATCAGGGCGGCCATTAAAGCCGACGGGCGCTCCCTTGGCTCTTTGGTCGTCCTAGATAGGCACCTCTGGCTGAACCTTTCGTCCATGCCAGAGAAGGAGAAGAGGCATCTGATGAACGCTCCCATCTCTGCTGATGTTCTGTTTGGCCAGGCGCTGGAACTACAGTGCGATCGCTTAGAGAAGACGAAGTCGGCGGCTCAGGCCCTGCAACCCGTGCTTCCTAAGCGTGCGCCGCCTCAGTCAGCCGCTCCCGCTACCCCTCAGACGCGTGCTCGCGCGCCTCAATGGACGCAACAGAAAAAGAAGGCGGACGCGCCCAAAGCCCAAAGCTTCGGGCGGGCACGAGTCGATCTTTTCGCCTCGAGAGAGAACGCTCACTGTCCAGCGTGGTTTTCGCTGGAGCGAGATGCGCCGCTAGGGTCAGACGCGCTGGCGCATCCGTGGCCGCGCGGTCTGCTCTACGCTTTTCCCCCCCTTCCTCTGATGCGTCAGGTATTGGCCAGGATCAGAGCGGGGGCTCACAGGGTGATTCTGATCACCCCCAATTGGCCATCTCAGAGCTGGTTCTCAGATCTGGTCTCACTGTTGGACGGCCAGCCGTGGACCCTCCCTCTGAGGAGGGATCTCCTATCGCAGGCTCACGGGTCGCTGTGGCACCCCAAGCCGGAAGCATGGAGACTGACGGCTTGGCCCCTGAACGGGCGCGTCTCCTAGAGAGCGGTCTGTCAGGCGCAGTTATAGAGACTGTTCAGGCTGCTAGAGCTACATCCACTAGGTCGTAGTATACACTGAAGTGGCGTGTATTCAGCACGTGGTGCAGAGACAGAGGCTGTGATCCTCTAGTCTGCCCTATTGGCGAGGTGCTTAATTTTCTGCAACACCTGTTTGATCAGGGTCGTACACCCTCTACTTTGAAGGTGTACCTCGCAGCTATTTCAGCATGCCATGTTGGCTATGCTGGCGTTTCCCCAGGCGCTCACCCCCTTGCGTCGCGCTTCATGAAGGGCGTCAGGCGGCTTCGCCCCTCTTCCACTCCTTCGGTCCCTACTTGGGACCTGGCCACTGTCCTACGCGGACTGGCCCTTACGCCCTTTGACCCTCTGTCAAGTGCCAGTCTAAAGATGCTTTCCCTTAAGACTGCGCTTCTGCTCGCTCTGGTCTCGGTGAAGCGCGTTAGCGATCTGACAGCCTTGTCAGTCAGTCCTGACTGTCTTGAGTTCGCGCAAGATGACGCGCGGGTAACGCTGCTACCAAATCTCTTTTCTCGCCCGAAAGTGCTGTCTACTGACCCTCGTTCGAGGGTCATTGAGCTCTCAGCCCTTCCTGAGACGGGCGGTTCTGTGCCCGTCACTCTGTGCCCGGTCAGAGCGCTTCGTGCCTATTTGACGCGTACGCAGAGCATCAGGAAAACGAACCAGTTGTTCGTCTGCCATGGCGAGCGTGCCAAGGGTCAGGCCTTGTCTACCCAACGCATGTCGCATTGGCTTACTGAAGCCATACGTCTGGCATATGAGGCGGCGGGTGTTCCTCCGCCTGCTCATGTCAGGGCGCACTCCACCCGTGGAGTGGCGGCTTCTTGGGCCTTCTGGAAAGGCGTCCCCATGAAGGATATCTGTCTGAGCGCTTCGTGGGCCTCAAGCAACACCTTTGCGCGTTTTTACGCATTGGACGTCACCAGGCCGGGTGTAGCAGAGAGTGTTCTCTCTGGGCCCGGCGGCGGTCCCATGGGTCTTCCCACCTCGGGCTCCTCGGTGTAGGGTTATTGAGGCTTGGTTGTAGTGATCCACTCGTACGTTTCGGCTTCGAAACGAAAGAGAACGTTACGTATCCTCGGTTCTCTGAGTGAGAAGCCGAAACGTACGCTTCGGGCCTCAAGTCGCCGATGCTGGCAAGCTTGGCAAAGAGGACCTGAAGCGTAAGCGCAGTCAATATATAGACTTTCTGACGTCACGCAGGGCTGTCTAAGTAGTTGCCTGCGCGCGTCAGAGCGCTTACTGCCCTTTTTTCAAAGGGTTGGTTAAAATTTACTTCAGAAAAAGTAGGAGATGATAGGCATCATCCACTCGTACGTTTCGGCTTCTCTCTCAGAGAACCGAGGATACATTAGTATCCGTAACGATATAGTCCCATGTCATTAGGCGCAGTCAAGCCAGGGGCCAGCTAGAGGCTGAATCGATCATGTCAGGGTCATCTGTGAAGCTGAAGGCAGACCGCCCAGGAAGCCAGAGATGCAGGATCAGGCAGTGGAAGGCAGGGGTGACCCTCAGCAGGGAGGCAGTGGCATGGACAGTGGAGTTGGTTGAGGACCATTCAGGAGTGCCGCCGGATCACGTTGGAAGAAGGTCCCAGGAGAACCCAGGAGGTGCAGGCGCAAGCAGCAGAAGGCAGTGATGACTCAGGGCAGGGTGGTTAAGGCATGGAAAATCAGAGAGGAGATGAGTTAGAACAGTCTCCATCAGATTTCAGAGAATGTGAATTATATTGCATGTGCAACCATGTACAGATGTTGGCTAAGTGGAGAGAGAGAAATAAGTGGAGAGGAAAGAGAGAGGAGGAGAAAGAATAGTGAAAATTGTACAGGTTAACAGATGGGTGGATTGTGGCGGCATTAAACTATAGCAGCATAACTAAGGTATGATGTATAACAAGCCAACACCACCAAAGGAAATGGTCAGTGGCCACCAAGCCCTGGACGGGAGCTTACAGCAGAGGCAGTCCTTTCCAATAATACCCTGAGGAGGTGTGGCTTACCATACACCATCCCTAACTAAAGGGGTCAGTAAATAGAAAAGTTTTGAGTCTAGACTTAAAGGTGTTGAGAGTGTCCGCTTGACGAATGTTCGAAGGGAGTTTGTTCCACAGGACAGACGCACGATGGCAGAATGCTCTTCCACCCATTGTCGATTAGGATATTCTAGGAATTACTAGGAGACCAGCATTCTGTGACCTTAGGGGTCTAGAAGGGTTGTAGGGAACAAGTAAGTCTTTAATATATGCTGGAGCAAGGCTGTTAAGAGCTTTATATGTTAGGAGAAGTATTTTAAAATCAATTCGGCTTTTAACAGGAAGCCAATGTAAGGAAGCAAGGATAGGTGTGATATGTTCATATTTTTTTGTCCTAGTGAGTGCTCGTGCTGCAGCATTTTGTATTAGTTGAAGGTTTTTGATGCAGCTAGTACTACATCCAGAGAACAGTGCATTACAATAGTCAAGTCTGGAGGTAACATGCATGTATTAGTTTTTCTGCATCCTCAAAAGAAAGGAATTTTCTGACCTTAGCAATGTTGCGTGAATGAAAGAATGAGGTTTTGGAGATATGCTTTACATGACTATTTAAAGAGAGGTCTTGATCAATATACACCCCAAGGTTCTTGACCTTTGTGTTAGGTGTGAGTGAAAGGTCACTAAGTAAGCTCTGATGATGGGGCAAAGTGTTGGTCAGGTTTTTAGGGCCAATCAACATGAGTCTTATCAGAGTTTAAGCAAAGGAAATTCTTAGTCATCCAGTTTTTGATGTCACTGAGGCAGGCAACAAGTTTTGTTACTGCTGTACAATCATTAGGCTTCATTGAAAGGTAAAGTTGGGTGTCATCTGCATAAGAGTGGAAGGTAATGCCATGTTTTTTAATAACAGATCCCAAAGGTAGCATCTAAAGGGAGAATAGCAGAGGTCCCAGTACTGATCCTTGGGGCACACCATACTTGACTTCAGTGTGGCATGATGCTTCATTATGTGCATGTACAAACTGGTAACGTCCAGTAAGGTATGACCTGAGTCAGGCTAATGCAGAATCTTTGATGCCAATCATATGCTCAAGTCTATGTAGTAGGATGCTGTGATCAATAGTGTCAAAGGCAGCACTTAGATCCGGTAGGATTAATAATGAAATGCATCCATTATCAGATGAGATAAGGAGATCATTGTAGACCTTTACTAGGGCTGATTCTGTGCTATGGTATGCTCTAAAGCCAGATTGATAGGTTTCCTGAATGTTGTTTGCGTCTAAGAAGGAACAAATTTGCTTAGACACAATTTTTTCAAGAATCTTTGATATAAATGAGAGGTTGGATATAGGTCGATAGTTAGCCAGGACATCAGGGTCAAGGTTGAGCTTTTTGATTAAAGGCTTAATGACAGATGTCTTGAAAAGTTTGGGAACATGTCCTGCTACAAGAGAGTGATTTATAATATTAAGTATCGGCTCAGCTAGGTTAGGGAGAGCAGCCTTAAGGAGATCAGTAGGAATTGGATCCAGTAGACAAGTAGAGGCCTTACTTGTTGAGATCAACTTGATAATTTCAGATATATTGGCAGGTGTAAACGAGTCAACATATGCTATAGGCTAGGACTTGCTGTTTCCATTATAGGGGAACCAGCTGAATTTGAGGTTTGAATGGTGTTATTTATTTTACCTCTAATAGATTCAATTTTATCATTAAAAAAACTCATGAAATCATTGCAGTCTAACGTTATTGGAATGGAGTGTGTCACTTCCTTTTAGTTAAGCATGATATTGTGTTAAAGAGGAATTTGGGGTTGTTTTTATTATCATTTATAAGTGAGGAGTAGTATTCTGTTTTGCATTATTAAGTGCTTTCTTGTAGTCTTTTAGGCTGTCTTTCCATGCAAGATGGAACACTTCAAGTTTGGTGGCACACCATTTTCTCTCAAGTTTACGTGCAGCTTGGTTCATTGAGCGTGTCTGTGCTGTATACCATGGGGCAATTTTGTCTTGTATTTTAATTTTCTTTTTAAGTGGCGCGATGGAATTTAATGTAGTGTAAAGTGCATCTATAACATTATCAGTTAATTGATCAACTTGGGTAGGGCTGGGAGGAGGGCCTTCTAATGTGTATTGTGTCATTAGGGGTTCAAGAAGAGAAGGAATTTTATCAATGAAGTCGCTTATGGCTTGGGGGGTTATTCGTCTAGTGTGGTAGCAAATAGAGTTAGGGGCTGAAGAATCTATTGTAGTCTTTAGAGTTATAAGGAAATGGTCAGTTAGTGAAGGACATTGAGGTAGGATAGCAAGTTGCTCTATTTGTGCACCATATGTTAGAACAAGGTCAATAGTATGACTACCTTTATGTGTAGGTGCATTAACATGTTGGAAGAAGCCAATGTGTTTTTTAAGGATTGGAACGCTGATGTCAGGCTATTATTTACATCATCCATGTGGATGTTGAAATTGCCCAACACTATAATATTATCAGTTTTAATGACTAGTGAGGAAAGAAATTCTGAGAATTCAGTCATAAAGTCAGAGTAGGGGCCTGGGGGTCTATATAATGTTACAATCGTTAAGGGTACATTATCTAGATGTTTTGTCAGGTTGCATAAGATTGAGAACAAGGACCTCAAAAGATTTAAATTTGTACTCAAATTTGCGGGAGCCATAGTGAGGTGAGAGTTATAAATTGTGGCAACTCCACCGCCACGACCATTGTGTCGAGGTATGTGGTAATTAAAGTGACTTGGAGGAGTAGCCTTTTTAAGTGGAAGGTATTCGTCCGCTTTTAGCCACGTTTTGGTTAGGCAAAGTATGACAATTTCATTATCGGTAATAAGCTCATTTATTAGGGCGGTCTTTGAGGAGAGCGAACGAATATTTAGTAATCCGAATTTCATTTGTGATTTCTGACCATCACGTTCATTTGTTTCTGGTTTTATAAATATGAGGTTGCTACTGTTTTCTTCATTGTAATGAGATTGAAGAAGCTTGAAGAGAGTCACTGAAAAAAGGTCACGTCACAGATGACCTAAACTCACTCAATTCAATTCAATTCAATTTTATTTATATAGCGCATTTTTACAAAAGGCATGTCACAAAGCACTTAACACAAGAGGCCCAATGAGGAACAGGGGCAAGGAAAAACTCCTAGCAGCGTTTTTTGTTTTTACTTGTTATGGTAAAGGAAGAAACCTTGGGCAATTCCGACGGCTCAAGGGGCTAGCCCAACTGCCTAGGGCAGGTTTTCAGTGTCTCAGATGGTGAGTAGTCCACTATTATTCCATTAGATACACATTACAAGAAAATGTTGGTATAAATAAAGTAATGTAGGAGTCCCATTAGAATCCCAGGATATAGTCCCATGTATTACAGTTCAAACCAACTAGTATTAGGCTACTTAGGCTACTTAAGCAAAAATGATGCCCAGCCTTTGATGAAAATAATTGAAAACATGTATTGACTACACAAAGATATGGATTAACTGCTTGATACAAAACTAATGAGTTGGTTTGACTATGATTTAAGGTTAAACAATTAAAGTTTGTAACAATACAAGCTATTAGCTTTGATGGTAATCAGTGATATTGAATAGTGGAAGAAAGCAATGCATAATTTGTCCAAGTCACCTATCCAAGAACATAGCTGAATTAAGCTTATATGGTCCCTATCATATAATTATTTTTCAGTTAGTTCTCAAAAGTCATAACTGCGGAAATGTCAGTAAATCTGTGTAAAAAGTAAAACTTATAAATTATTACCTTCACATCTGTAAACGGTAATCTTATGGTTATTTATAAAGAGCATAGAACATTTGTTAATACAAAGAAGGATACTTATTTACAACATGTCAAGTTGTGTGTGAGTGTTGTTGTGGTGATATTTATTATAAATATTTTATCGATTTCAGCATCTAAAAATATTTTAAAGTTCTTAAAGGTCATCCAACATGATAACAAATCTTTTAATACGAGTGATTTTGAGACGGGAGTAATGAAATGACATTCGCTTACATGCCTGACTGCTTCTGAGGATTAGTGAAAAGCATTTTAGCATTTGCATAGTCAGAAATAGTGAGCAGAGGCTAGCAGGTGTATCCTGTGTGACTTGAAAAGGGTCTGACCGGTAGCAGGAGGTTATTCTGTGCTCTCTGAAATATCCGTTATCGCCTTTCATTCTCTCAGTGTCCACCAGTTTAATTTCATCATAAAATACATTGAACAAGACTTTTTGTTGAAATGACTGGCTAATAATTAATGATAAGTAATGATCCTGAACATAAACTTATAATAATAACTTCCCCTCTCTGACATGAGTCATCGTTACTCAAGACTTTTACAGCAACTAAGGCATGCAGACCAACAATCTGGTGGTTCTATTCTGCCACCATGTGTTGTTACTCATAAATGCAGTTCAAGGATTCAGTTCAAGGATTAAAGGAAGTTTACTGTCACATACATATTTTTTTACAGGTAGGTACATTTCACAGTACATGCTGTTAATGACTGTAGAATCACTGCATGTTAATAATATTGGAGCCATTTTGTTAAAAAGGGTTGGGAACAACATTTAGGTTAGATTAGTATAGTATTAGTATGTAGTATAGTTTTAGTCTACTCACACCTTAAAGGAGATGTTTGGTGTGAATCAGTCTATAACCCTGCTATCTTTCTAGTTACCAATTACTATCAGGAAAAATAACAAACAAATTGTACAACATAATATTGAAGCCTGTGTGCTTCAATCAGTGTCTTGCTTTCAGTTTTATTTTGCTTATGCCCCAGGCGAGGCCCTGTGCGAACTTGATGGGTGGGAGGCCCTTTTCACAATGTAGTTTGTTTAGTAGTAGGATAATATATTGACATTGTCTTTAAGCGCATTTCAAACAATATTCACAAAAACATCTTCACAAATGGAGGATTGTTTATGTTTTGATCCACATTTATTCTTAGACGAAGTTACAACCCCAGACATTCATATTTCTTGCTGCATGACTAAAAAGGCGTTTACCAACATCTGTTAGCATGAAGGGTTTTTTGATGCATTTTATCCCATACCCACACATTTGCGGGCTATATCTAAAATAACGCATAGATGTGGTGATCTCCAAGATCTCTCTGAGAGCCTGTTCACATTAGTCATTAGAATGTGTCTTACGCAAATCTTATTGCAAGTGGTTAGCCAAGACACATTTTGTTCACACCAGTATTCTATTATGCATCTCAGATGATCACTTGCAATCAGATTTACCTATAGAATGTACCTTTAGAATAAGAATGTTTATCTATTGTCACGCATCATTTACGTTGCAAACACCTACCGTAGGCACAATGTTATCGCAAACCTTTTGACTCGTGGGCCACAGTGGTTATTAAATTTGATAAAGGGGGTGTGCCAAGAGCAGATGGATGTAGTGTTTGTGTTAAGACATCTTATTTCTCAGTGTTGGCCTTTAATAGGTAGTAAAGGCTTCTTTTGTAAGCATTTATTTAGAGCAGTTTGCAGACATTGCAGGGGACATGCTAAATAAACAAGGCTTAATAGTATAGGGCTGTCAATGGTGATTAAATAAAAAACTATGTAGTTGTTAGTTGTATGTTAGTGAAAAAAAAACATCTGTTGAGAACGAACTTTTATTATTAGAACATCTGTAGATACAAGCGTCTTAAACCACCTCCACATGTGGTTAAGAATAATCAGATTCCAAACCGTTTTGCTCCTTGTTCACACCAGTCTTTAGAATGAGACACTTGCAGTCAGATTTACCCAAGACACATTCTAATGACTAATGAGAACAGGCTCTGAGAGTGACCCTCTTTGACTTTTTAGGTCCTCCTTTTTATCTTAATTTCTGTGTATAAGGAGACAGAGAATATATTGCATTATAGCTTTTCAGATACATGTTTTTCCTTCATTGTAATGAGATTGAAGAGGCTTGAAGAGAGTGACTGAATAAAGGTTACGTCACAGATGACCTAAACTCACTCATCAAACCAACTTTAAGTATTAGGCTACTTAAGCAAAAATTATGTCCAGCCTTAGATGAAAATAACTGAAAAAATGTATTGACAGCACAATGTTATGGATTAACTGTACTTCATACAAGGAGTTGGTTTGACTATGGTTTAAGGTTAAACTAGGTATTTAAGTTTAAGTTTTTTTTTTTTTTTTTTTTAATAATGCAAGATATAGATTAGCTAGGTCCTATAGATAATCAGTCATAGGCCTTCTGATTAGTGGAAGAAAGCAATGCAGCATTTGTTCCAGTATCCGAATAAAGCTGAAGAAATTAAGCTTATATGGTCCTTGTACCTTTCTTTTTCAGGTCTCAAAAGTCATAACTGAGAAAATGTCAACAAGTCCGTGTAAATTTGATTATAAATTGAAATTGATTATAAATTAGACTCATTAGCTAGCCCTAAAATAAAATAATTATTTGTTGCCGCTTTTGTGTTCATTGTGATCATTTCATTAAAATTATTCAAAGAAAACACGTGTAGCATATCTGAGATATTAGCCTACTTAAATCGGATGCTGGTACTGTAATAGGCTACTGTTTGATCATTTTTCCTGCGGTGACAGGCAGGAATACTTTATTGCGGCCATAAGATCGCTTATAGGCCAACAGACATACCTGACCTACCATGCCGATTAGACATTTTATCAGTGATTTTAGTTCCTGTCAAAACCAAAACTTTGGTGTCCAATAAGAAGGCCAATATTATGATACCTGATGCATGATAACCCAACTCTAAATCACGACTAGAAAGCAACAAAATTCTGCACAATTTATAACATATCGTAAGACTGCATAGACGAGTCTTATTTGGACAGGTGATTAGAGTCCAAATCTGAGTTTTCGCTGAGTTCGCTCTCGGCAAGATGGCGCTCTCACTGTGCGCATCCTAGCAGGGCAAACGGCTTAGTTTCCATTCAATTCATTAGACCGCGGTTGGCGTAATGAAGGGACTGCGGCTTAAGGAAAAGAGTGCGGCGGGAACTCTGCACACAATATACTTTAGCTCACCTGAAGGCAAAAAGTTACTTTGTTACTAACCTTACTCGTACAGAAAAGGTACAGCGAAAGTAGCAGCCCTGTGCTGCACGAACACTGACGGTAATGTTTTAAATAACAGCATCACGTTGACGAGGGAACGATCGAGTGCGCTGTGTCCACACTTCAAGGGACCGCACCACAAGCAGCCTAATGGCAGAGAGGCAGGCAAGGAACACACGATTGTTTTGGTCGGCTAGAAGACAAGTGAATGACTGCGGTAAATTCCAAACAAGCGGAAATGTTTTCCGACATCTGTTTCTTAATCAGATGCATCTGATGCAAGAAAAAGAGGGATAGAGGACAGAGTGGCGCGGTTCACTGAGCATCAAGGAGAAAATGCTGCATTTAACCCCTCTGCTGTTTTTTCAGTAGCCGAACAAATTCCTTTTTATTTAAAATTTCTTCTCACCGCATTGCATCTCAAGCCTTATGAGGAAAATGACGGCGTCTCTATTGGTAGCAGTCATGTCCTCTGCTTTTTTCAATCCGAGCTTTGCCTTCAGTTCACATTTTGACTCAGGTAGGCAATCACGTCACATATATGCTGACTGGCATGCAATTCAGTAATGGACATTATAAAAGAGTTTATGGTGCAGAATGATAGGATGCTGCGCAAATGTCGGGTTGTGATAGCGTGTGTTTGTTTGTGTGTGTGTTCGCGCGTGTCTGCGTGTGTCGATAAACACGCAAGACTGTGTGTGCCTACACTGTCAGCATTATGACACGTATCAACACCTGATTTCGTTGCATTGCATATTCGATTATAGTACATTATATCTATTGAATCCACGCCAAGATTGAATACTCAATATTTTAGGAATTGACAGCCAGAGAAAGCTACACGCAATACATGAACATCAACAGTAGTCAAGTCAGACGTCAGAGCTAATGTTGTGTAATGTATCGGAGTAAGAGTGGCCTGCACCCGTGGTTGTGGTGTTTTGATACAGCAGCAACATCTAAATCTGTTGCTGTCTTGACACTTGACATGTGAATACCCTACCTGTGTGTTTTTGTGTATGTGTGTGTGTGTGTGTGCGTGCGTGCGCGCGCGCGTGGGTAGGGAGGTGAATGGCCATTTTGAGGTGAGATATTCTTAGGTTGTGTGTGTGTGTGTGTATGTGTGTGCACACTGACCACCCAGCAGTTACAGCTGAAGACTGTCGAAGTCCAAGACACTGCCACATCACAGAGCCGTGTGAGTTGCTTTGTGATGTTCTGAGCATACAAATGCCACCAGTGCCTTTGTTACTTACCCTCTGTCTGACACACACACACACACACACACAGACTCACACAACGCCACTCACTCTATTGCACTCACAGTTCTCTCCCCTGGTTGTTCCTGCCTCTTGCTTGTCTCTGTCCCCCTTCTCTCTCTCCTGAATAAGTCCTGTCCTACTTCTCTTTCTGGCTAAGGTTTTTTATGATTCGCTGTGTTTGTGTGCGCCGTTGAGTTGGGCGTCACGCTCCTGGGTGAGGATTGTTCTCTGGGCATCAAGGTTTTTTTGTTGCCAGGCCACGGTGCCATGGTTAACAGTTCTATTGGGCTATAGTGTGGCATCGAGACATACAAGGTATTTACGTAAGTGAAAGGCTCTCTGGTGGGTTGTTGTGGACGGGGACTGATTCAATTGCAGGCATTCTATCATCCCCCCCCCCCCCCCCCCCCCCCTCCCTTTCAGTCTGTCTTCTCACTCAGTCTTTCCACCAAGGGAGAAGTTTCATTAAAGCTCAGTCAGGAATCCTCCATACTTCTCAGGGGATGGGGGCAGGAAGGTTTGACTAACATGTTCTCTGTGCAGCTCGAGAGGTCACCATGAGAGCAAGGGAAATTTATGGCCATTCTGCCTGCCTGGTCACGCAGATGTCTCTGCTGGTCGTCATGGTTTTTTGAAGGCTACGTTCAGGCATGTGTTCGGGTTTGTTTGTGTGTATTCATGTGTGTGTGTGTGCATATTCTTTGCATATGTCGTGGCAGGACACTTATGGTTTATCATACTGTAGACTTGAGTTCTATGTGGTTTCCCAGTGTCCCGCCTTCATCTACAAACAGTGATTAACCAGCCATCAGCAATGTCATAAAGTCTGTGTGGATCTATCACAGCAACCCAACAGGGCCAAGAATCAATGTTGCCAAGGTAATGGAAGAATGGGTGGATGGAAAGAAAGATGAATGAAAGGATGGATTGAATCCTTACTCAAGTAAATGTGATATGGTAGCTCTTACTAAAATGCTACTTAAGTCCATTACAGTATTTAAGTATTTGTACTTTGCTACCAGTAGCCTGGGCCCGCCCATACTTTCTGTGATGCTACATTCAATTTCGCGAGCAAGTCAGTCTGGCCAGGCTGCCGTTTTAGAGGAATTATTTTTCCCAAATCTGTGGGCACCAATGAGAAACGAGCTTACGCATACGTCATTGGAATGAGTGGTCTGATTGGTTGTAAATTCGTCAAGTAGAATACAGAGGCATCTGATGGACGCAGGCTAAGCCCGCCTCCCAGAAGACGTTTAGTAATGTAGGATGGCCAGACTAAGCTCCCATGAGCTTTGTCGCGCAAGCCAGGCTAGTACTTCACATATTTTCATAAAACTAAATGTTAAGGATTTCTCTCAGTGTTTTCATGACAAAAAAAACAACAAAACAAAACATTGTGGGTGAGGTAAACCAGCGAGGCATCAGAGGGAATCTGAATGATAAAATGTTAGGGGCATTGGCCTTCGAGGTGTCTCCACAATAAAAAAAATGTTGAGAAAAAAAAACAAGGTTTGGGCAAAAAACACTCTTAGGTGTGCCAAGTCCATTTTCCTTAAACACCTTGATGACCGTATTCCTGTTATCACCTGGTTGAAACTCTGGATAAAAAAAAACAAGCAAGTGTTTAAAACACAAAAGAAACACAGTTTAAGGTAAAATAGCTTAGGTTGCTGTACTAATGTTTTTTTTTTTTTTTTGGCTACTGACCACAGTGAACTTTATAACAGCTGATTCCATTGTGGCTTGAAAGTTCAGCCATCCTTTACTGTGGTTGCTATAGTTACTATTTAAAGGAGTATAATAATAATGATGATGATGATGACAACAAAAAATATAATAATAACAATAATAATAATGATATGTTAATGACATTTTTTTTTATCAGATCTGCATAGGTATCTCATTATCAGGATAGAATCGACACCCTATCACAGTATTTCAAACAGTGCACTGTAATACTTACTGCACTGTCAAATGTATTGTTCATTGTGAAACTGTACGAAGGTGGGCACTGTTCAGGTCCTCAGAGATGCTGCTTCTGCTACTGCTGCTACTCTCTCTGAGTGGGATGGACTCTTGCTGTGCAGGAGAGACATTGTGCAGGCACGTGCCCTGGTCATGAGAGGACTTCTCACAGAAGAACATACACACACACACACACACACACACACACAAACACACACACAAGCAAAGATACAGAAACTGACACATTCAGAAACCTCATTACAGTGCACAACAGATTCATGCAAACAACACACACACACACACACACGAAATGCTTTCAAACGGTATGCCATTTATGACTGTGTTGTGCAGCAGCTGATTCCCTGATGCAAGCCTTTTTATTTTTAGTCTTTTCAAGGCTCGTCGGGGGGCTGTGACGGTGTTGTTTTTCTTGCACGCCGTGCGGCGGTTCATCATCCACCGGCCCGACACATGCTGGCCTGGCTCCTCAAGGTCGGGCTGCCTGAGCAGAACTGTGCCCTCTTCCTCCCCCAACACCCCCACACAGCCCATCCTCCCCACTCCCCCTTCCATTACTGTAATCAGGCACCACATGGTGGCCACTCTGAGCACTTGTGTCTGAAGAGACAGCGACGCTACATGCAACCTATAGGGGGATGTCACAGCACGGCTAACCCCCTGATGGCAGCTGACTTTGGGGTCGGGGGGGAGAGGGCTGCTGCTGGGGGTGGTAGAGGCTAGGCAGTCCTACAGTACGTGTCCATTAAGAAGACATTACGCTATTTTATCGACTGTGTTCCACTTCTCTAAATAAGGTGTCCACTGAGACATGTGAAATGTTAGTTGCTTTGATGTGTGTGCGTTTTGATGTCGTGGCACACCTACTGCGCATGTCTGTGGCCTTCCAAGGTACTGAATGGGATGAAAGAATAAAACATAATGTTATTTTTATCTCTTGCCTTTGCCTGAGATTATCTCACAGAGTGATGATCTTTGATAGTTATAAAAAAAATCAGACTAGGATCAGGAACCAAATAAACACATCTCTTTTGCTCAATGAAACCTTTCCTAATTGAGCATCATTGATTTGTAGAAGTATTAATTTAGTCACTTTCTGCCAGTTGTTCACCATCAATAGCATGGTTGTACAAATGGGCTCCTCATAAAAACAAATCAATACTAATTGTGACTTGAAAGGGGCCAAGCACTTGGATGAGTCATACAATACTGTGTTAAATATAGCACACTGTGGACCAAGTAGAGCACATGCACACATACACACACACAAATACATTAAATATATACACACACGAGAGAGTATTGGAATCACTCATACATCAGCCCATTACCTGTGTTTAACTTCAGGACCACGGACAGGCCCTGTATATGTGAAGGGCACCTGTTACAACACTTCAGCACCACGGACAGCACCAGTGTTTGTAAGGGCCACCTGTGCTAACACTTCAGCAGCACAAACAGTTTTAATGCCCTCCCCACCTCACCAGTCAGGGGTGTGTGAACAGTGAGATCCTCAGCTTTAATGGCAACTGCTGTCAGGCAACACAGCTGGACTGGGGAGAATGACAAGTGTGGAAACAGTGTCTTCTCAGCAACTGTGAGAAAAAGAACTAGCAGGCAGCAATCGCTCTAACCCGCCAAGCTCGCCAATCCCCACCCCCCCAAACACACACACACACACACATATATTCTGTATCAGTAATTTGTTCCACTTGGTTCATCTGAAACAGCAAACTGAGAACTGACTTGAGAACTGTGTGTTTGTGGCGGTGCAAACAAGGGTGCAAGGGTGAGAGTGGGACAGCGGTGCTTCCCCACTTGCTTCCCCTCCTGCAAGGCAGCGCTGACGGCTCCCTCGAACTCCCTACACTCCCCTCTGCCAGTCTGCCGTGCTCTGCATGTTGCGTAAGGCTGGCGGGGCACGAAGCGGGGGCAGCTTAAATGGCAATGGAGTGGATCTTGGTACAGAGGGGTGGAGAGATAGAGAGAGGAGGCAAGAGACAGAGAGAGAGAATGAAATGAAGGTGTAATGAAAAAATGCTATTAATGAACCAAAGGAAAAAATAAGGCAGGAAAAAAGAGATGAAAATCTAATGAAAATCAAAGGAGAAACAATGACAGAAAAGGAGGATGAAAGAGGGAGGGACAAAAGCAAAAGAGAGAAGATGGGGGAAGAGGGGAGGGTGAGACAAACAGGTCGGGAAAGAAAAGTGAACATGCCAATACAGCCGTTGCCTGTGGAAATGTGTCACGCCTACTACCCCTCTCACCCTGCCAACCCCCCTCCAGCCTCCAGCCTCTCCCTCCCTGCTCTGCCACTTTCTCCTTCCATCTGCAAGCATCGCCTGGCCTCCCCGCTCTTCACCGTGACAGATGATCTCATGCAGTATTTAACATGTCGCCAAGACCCGGATCAGTTCCTCTCCTCCAATCACTGTGCTCTGATCCCTTCGCTCACTGCGTAGAAATCCAGTGAGGGAGGGGTGGTGGTGAGAGAGTGTGTGTGTGTGTGTGGTGGGGGGGTGACTCAGAAAGGGGGTTCATAGGAGGGAGGCTGTGTGACAAAGATCATTTGTTTTATTTCAGACAATGTGTCAGACAATTACTCTGTGACAGGATGATGAGTGAGCGCCAAATTATTTTGGAAATGCTATCATTTGGCGCGTGTGTGAACGTGTGTGGCTAATGGCTACTGATGTGTCTGAAGACAGTTTGCGATCGTTGACATTTATCCATAGAAAGAAAGAGAGAAAGAGAGTGCATGATAAAGGGTACTGAAAGTGTGTGTGTGCGTGTGTGTGTGTGTGTGCGTGCGTGTGTGTGAGCGTGCAGATGTGGAGAATGAAGGGGATGTGGAGGAGCGGTAAGAGATGTGAAAATATGTGAGTACGTAAACAGCAATGGGATAAAAAGAATAAGAAAACCCTGTGTGTTTGAGCTGTGGCAGGCAGCAAGTTCAAAATGCAGAGTGGCTTTAGTGGATTTACCAGGGACATTTCATTTGGGATATGTTTCTGTTTGTGTGTGTGTGTGTGTGTGTGTGTGTTGTGACTGCTTTCTTATCTGTGGCACACATGTTGTTCCTAGGGAAGGAACAGTTACATAAACTCACTGCTTGCCTTTTCCTCAGAGTGGTTCTTAGCAGGGTGCTCAGACTCACACAATAACATGCAGAGAAGAGGAGAGAGAGAGAGAGCAATGAAGAGAAGTAGAGGAGAATCCTGTATCACCCTGAGCGGGTCAGCCTTTTACATACCCTGGCTCAAACCTGCGACTCAGCCACACCACAGACTAGTCCAGTTCACCAGCATGTGTGCTTAGAACCTAGTTTTTACGTCTGTTAAGGAGGTTTGTTAATGTACTTATTATGCAGCTGTATGGACAAGCTGGCTACTAGAGGGAGGAAGAGAAAGAAAGACGAGTGAGAGAGAGAGGTCTTCAATCAGATGCAGATCAAGCAATGAGATCCTCTGAGCAGGGGAGCCCTTATTGGCTTGGCTCTGATGGTGTTGATACTAACTGGCTGAGCTCTACTAAAAGATTAACAGTGACTCAGTGTGGTGCTGAAGTTGGGTGTGCATGACCCTTTGTGATGCTGTCATGTGTGGAGTCTTTGCCGAACCTGAATGCCCAGGCAACCATGAGACACAGAGGGCACCTGAGGGATGCCAGGACATGAACCGCACCTCTCTTTCTCTCTCTCTCTCTCTCTCTCTCTCTCCCCTTTTCTATAGAGTTAAAGCAGTTTGTGAAAGGTGACTACAGTATACGGCAGCAGCTTGAAAACTCTGTGGGCCTAAAGATGCAACGAAAATAATATGATGGAGGCATGCTTCCCTGAACATTTTGTTGTTATGTAAGAAGTGTCTTGATGCTCACCACATGAGGACAAGATTGAGTGTTTCCTCTGAAAATATGGGACAAGTAAACATATTCTGAAAAACGACAAGGTTGCCAAAATATAGGGCTGACATAAGAATCTGGAGAAAAAAGCCTGGACAGGCTGTCTGTTCATTTGGCCACTAGAACTCATTTTTTTTCCCACCCGCCCCCCTCTCTTAGCTCCGGCTCCTACATTCTGTGTTTTCTCCATATTGCCCTATTCTATTTATCTTTCTCTTTCTCTTTATTTCCTCTTTCTATTACATCCATAGCTATTTGTATTCTATTTATGTTTATCTATGTCTATCTTTATCTTTATTTATCTCAATATCACTATTAATTAATCACCTCTCTCTCTCTCTCTCTCTCTCTCTCTCTCTCTCTCTCTCTATATATATATATATGTATATATATATATGGACCACCAAAATGATTTTGAAAACATTATTTGAAGGTTTTAAATCATTGGTGCTGCTTTAACGCAACTAACCCATCTGCAGTGCATAATGACTCAAAATCTCTGCAATGTCTATATTAATTCAATTCAATTCAACAGCAACTAGGGTTAGAGAGGAATTTTCTTTTCACCAAAACACTTGAAGCTTAAAATATCACATTAACACAAAGCATATGTCAGTTGGCAATGCTGCTAGCACTCTGGCTAACGCTGAGCCCAGCTTGCAACAAAAAACTCTCACGGAGCGTCAGCACTGATGGCTTGCAAATATCTTGCCACTCCTGCAACCACTGTTCCATGTGAAAGAACGTTCTCAGTTGCAGGCAATATTGTAAACAACGTAAACAATGAAAAGTTAGTGTGTCTTAGTAATTGCCTGAAAGAGGAGTAACGGGGCCACATTAATGTGGATATATTTTTTAGAGCAGTTTTTAAATAAACATGCTAAGTGCATATCTTTTCCCATTTGTCTTGAGTCTGTTTGCTAATGCAAAATTAAATGTTATTAATATAGATTAAAAATTAAGGAATTAAGGATTTTTTTAATCGATTAACAGCATTAATATATATATATATATATATACAGTATATACATTTATGTTTGCTGTCGTGTGCATTGTGTCCAGTGCTGGTGTCTGTGTTGGAATGTTTAAGTGTTTGACAGAAGGCTGCTGTCAGCGCTGCTCTGCCCCCTGGGGATGAAGGAGGAGGAGGAGGAGGGAGAGGAGAAACCCTTGTGCTTTTCCACTGAGGCAGTGGCAGTAGCAGTGTGTCCCCTAGCAGCCATTTCATGAGGAGGCCTCTTTCCTCTCTTGGTCTTTCCTCTTCTTACTTTTTTCTCTTCTCTTTTTCTTTCTCTGTTGCCTCTTTTTTTCTTCTGTCTTTTCCTTCATCTTTTGGCTTTCGTTCTTTTCCATTCTCTGTGTCTACTTGTTGAAATGTCTTGACTATAATCCTTAGACCAAACCCAAATATACACACACACACACACACACACACACAGAGGAGGGGAGCATGCAGGGATCAAGCAAAGTCACACTTTCATAGCAAGGTATATCATGCAACTGGAAACCCCATTCATCGTTCAAACAACATTCATCGTACCAGAACATTCCAAACCCCCCATCAGGAAAAAACGCATACATGTATAAATGCATAAATGCAGGGCAAGTAAGCACTCTAGTGTTATTATACATTTGCCCTCTAATACACTTTACATATTGTACCGTAGCACGTCAGTAGACATCCATCTATATGGTGTTTTTGTGTAGTGTGCTGTGATGTCTGTCCATTTCAAAGACAGAGTAAGGCTGTACATGATTGTACGTATCATTATTGCTTTTGTAGAAGGGGTACTCAGCTCTGGGTTGGTCTCTTGTGGGCGGCTTGAAGGAATCCAAGTGACTGAGTGCTGTGTTATTGCAGTGCTGGAGGTGACGGGGTGCTGCTATTCATGTGGGCCCTCTCTCCATGACTGTCAGCTGGCTGCCTGCCTCTGCACTGTTCCCCCTCCCCTCCATTAAAGCTCTCATAAATCAACCCATAAAGGTTACAGTACTCCCGCTTAACTCCTGTGTCCAGTTCCAATTAATCACTCACTGCTCCCACCTGTTTCAAATTGCACTTCCAGGTGTGCAAAGAAAGAAAATGTGTTTCTATGCCCAAAGGTCAATCAATCATTCAACCAATCAATGTATGTATGTATATGTATCTATCTATCTATCTATCTATCTATCTATCTATCTATTCTGTTGTCCCATTCTTTACTCCCTCCTTTGTGTTCTTTGGCTGTTCTCAGTCAGAGTGTTGTAAGTGTGTGTGTGTGTGTGTGTGTGTGTTCTCTTTGGCTGACTGGCATGAATGGTCATTAACTGGGTGCAGTGAAGCGGTGCTGGCTGGCTGGCTAGATCCAGGAGAGCTGGATGCTGTTGAAGTCCTGTGGGGTGGCTTCTAAAGAGGAGAGAAAGAGAGAGAGAGAGAGTGTGAGAGAGAGAGAGAGAGA
>JAGFZM010000053.1:124327-156424 GCA_017657215.1 Limnothrissa miodon | reverse complement strand
AGAGAGAGAGAGAGAGAGAGAGAGAGAGAGAGAGAGAGAGAGAGAAAGAATAATGAAGAGAGAGGAAGAAAGTGATAGAGTCAGAAGAGGGGAAAAAAAGAAAAGAAAGCAGGTACATGTATGTGAGAGAGAAAGAGAGGGAGGGAGAAAAAGAGAGAGGTGGATGGAGTGGTCGAGCAGCTGTTTATGCATCAGCAGAAGTCTGTCTGCATGTGGTGAAGAGGAGGGGGCGGGGAATAGATTTACTGCAATAGAATACACAATCAGATCTGATGGGTCAGCCATGCGGGCTGTTGCCATGGAGATGCGTGAGAAGAAGGCCCCCAACCTCCCAACTCTCTGCAGCTCAGTGACCTGCTGTGTTGGAGTTTCCCTCCATCACATAAACACACACACACACACACACACAGAGGAGAGTGAGAGAGAGAGCCCAGTTTAGTAGGCGCTGTTTGGTTATGCTCCGTGTTAGTGTGTGCTATAAACAGCTCTAAGCAGAGGTTTCTAGCAGCCACTCACAGCAGCAGTCCCCTGTGTTCTGTCATGTCAGGAACATTGTGTCCTTTCTCAAGCGTGTGCACTTGTCTGTTGGCCATAGTCAAGTACTCTCTAAGCATGGCGATCTTGGTATGTGTGTGTGTGGGTGTGACCACGAGTCCTGGTCTCATCTGTTGTTTATAAATGTGTTCGGTATGTGTACATGAGCTTAGTTGCTTGTATGTGTTGTGTGCTTCTGTGTGTGTGTGTGTGTGTGTCTTGTTTGTGCATATATTTGTAGGTGTGTGTGTGTGCACGCGCGCGCGTGTGTGTGTGTGTGTGTGTTTTAGTGTCACAGTCTACTCGCCTGACAGGAAGTTTTATAGGCCTTAAATCAGATTAAATCTCAGCTTTCCTAAAATGGGACATCTGGCCCTGCATCCTCACCATCAGTGTGTGTGTGTGTGTGTGTGTTTGTGTCTGTGCATATGATTTAGTGTGTATTTGTTAGTGAGTAAATCGCCATGCCATTGCTCAAAAATTGCCTCTCCAGTGGATCATAAGCATACAGTAAACCTAGCCCTGCTGTAGTAATAGTGCAGTAGTGACCCTGTGTATAAGACTTGCTTTAATGACTTGCAGGATTCTTTTATTTTAAGCTGAATGAAAAGTACAACTTTCAGAAATGACTCTTTACTTTAATATACTTTAATATAGTATGCTTTAATATTGCCTTCACTATATCTAAAATACTTTAGGGCTGTTTATTAACTTGCAAAAAAATCTGTTTGCAGCACCATCTCATAACCTTTTACACATGAAAAATTCTGGTCCAACTGTCAACTCTTCTGCCAGGTGCATTAGCTAATTAGTTGAATCACCTGTATTACAGTAAGTGCCCAGAAACAGTCAATACATTATTGGACATTACTGGCTTCTGAAGTTGGACTATACCTCTTTTCTTCTTTAAGTCTTGTATCACTAGAGGACCATTTATTGCATTTGTGCCTATAGCTGTTGAAATTCAGAGAAGGGAAAGGAAAAGAAAATCGGATTTATAGTTCCAATCTGGCCCGTTTTCATTGTGCTGTTTCCTAGGCATAGGAGCTCTAATTGAGACACTATGCGTGCATCTCGTGCAGCCCGCCGCCAGGAGAGGCCACCTGCAGTGGGCCGCTGGGCCTCTGTTCTGCTATGAATCATTTAGGCATCTCTGCCTGTTTAAACAGCAGGAGTAAACAGACTTCAAACAAGTCAGAGCAGCACATCTCCCTCAGTGTCAGATATGTAAAAAGGATGAGAGACAGAGAGAGAGAGAAAGAGAGAGAGAGAGAGAGAGAGAGAGAGAGAGAAAGTGGGTCAGAGAAAGTGGGAGAGTTTTTAGATGACGGTGAAAAGTGGATTCCGTTTATGTGAAAATCTGGCAACGGTGGGGGTGACCAGCTGTGGTGTTTGTGTGTTTGTCTCCTCTAGGTGGCGCCCCCCTGAGTGAACTCTCGTGGCCGTCCTCTCTCGCTGTGGTGGCTGTCTCCTTCTCCGGCCTCTTCACCTTTGTCTTCCTCATGCTGGCCTGTCTGTGCTGCAAGAAGGGTGACATCAATTTCAAGGTAAGCCTAACCCCCCCACCCCCACCTCTACCTCTGCCACATCTTCCCCATCACCACACACCCTCACCAGACATACTGACAGAATTGGGACTGTTAGCCAAATTGTTCACACACATATGTATAGCAGGCCACATGTGTTATGTGTCATGTCTGACATGTTGTGTGTGTTTCTTTGTTGTGTTCTGATTTTGAATAACACATAAGAATGCTTTAATTACATTGGCAATAGAGGAGAACCCACATTAGAGGGCCATCCTGACAATCAGACTTAGGTTGCAACAGAACAAATGGCAACATTTTCTCAGCTATGAGCAGTGATAACAGCTTCCTTGTGAATTCCACTCAGGTATGTTTTGTAGAAAGCTGTGCCATTATATCTTGTAGCTAAAGAGCTGAAAACCCCTAGCTGTCAAATCAGGAATAGAAAGAGATTTATTCTAGAATATGGGTGCTCCTTCCCACGCAGATATTTCACATTGTGAAGAAGTTTAGAAAAGACTGACTACTGCACACCTAAGTGTAACGATTACCTCTTGTCATTAGCAAGACATCACACACTCACTGTGTGTGGGTGATCAGTTATTGTTTCTATACTGTATATTGTAAATCCCCTCTGATATTGATGCAAATTTAACAAGGCACAGTTTGTAATGTATCTGGTCCATTTGCAGGAAACCCCTGTTCCCTTGAATTTTCATTACTCCAGTATATGAGTAAATATCACAGAAAAATTCTGCTCTGCCTTATTGCTGAAGGCCTTCATTTAATCAAGCACTGGGTGAAGCTACGTAGCCTATGCCATTGAGGACATTCACCAAATGTCAGAGCTGCGCCAAAGCCCTGTTTACTTTCCAATCTTTAATTTTCAACAAGCAACAAAATAATCCCCACCCCCCAAACAAATTGTTTAGCGTCTCGAAAGTGGCCCTGTTTACAGTGTGTTTTTTAAATTCCGAATTAATTATTTGGAATTAAATAGTTAGGATTTAAAATATTCTCCCTCAAGTTTACATAGAAAAATTATAATAAGATCATATAAAAAAATAAGGTTTACATGGAGCACATGTTTAATCAGATTCATTTGATTCCAGTGAATTCTGGTAGCGGGGAAGGGTTCTAATTGGACAGAGGGTGCATATGTTTACCGCCATCTTGAAATTAAATCACGATAAGTCGATCGACGAACAGATAGGACAGGGGAACAGATTGAAAATTATATGCTTGGATTTCATCTGAAAATATATGGTGACTATCTACATGAACACTAAAGCACCAACAAATGATGAAACTTAAAAGAGTTTGACCAAATACATTTATAAAGTTGTAGCTCGTCAATCGACTTCTCGTGATTTAATTTCAAGATGGCGTTGACCGGGAAATTCTGAGAAGGTACTGTCTTTATAAACTGTCTTTTTAATAAAGTACCTGTACACTTCCAAAATTCTCATTGTCTTGTTTTAAATGTCAGGGCTCTCAGAAGTCTACCAATAAAATGTGGAGTTACTCTGAACTTTGTTAATGGTGTAAAAATAGCGATTTAGCTGCATAGACTATGCAATGCCCCCAGTGTAGCAGTGTAAGGCTAATGAAAGCTTTGGCTAAAACTGTGTAAAATGCGGAATGCTAGGGGTGACCGGAGGTTGGTATTGGATATATGTTTGTACTCGATTACATCTTTCAGTACAGCCCAGGTAAAAATCACACTGGGCTTCTCCTTTAAAGAGCCCATAGAATGCAAAACCACAATTACCTTGTTCTTGTTGAATTTAGATAGCTTAAGGTATCCAACGGACTATACCGAAACTCCAAAAACCATTTTCCGCCTCCTTTTATAAGCAAATTTCAGGCTAGAATTTGCCGGGCTGAATCTGAAACTAGTGCTCTGTGTACGTAGACAGTCCAAAGCTACATCTCCTCCATTACATTGTCCAATCCAAAGAGCTCTGCCCTAGAATCTTTGATCCAATCAAAAATTGTTTGGAACAGTCGCTTGTCCAGCCCCCTGTTGCTTCGGCGGTAGGCTATAAACAAACTGTAGTCTATGTAATAGCCTAGCTAGCTAACATTGAGAACGGCTAACGGCTCTAAGAAAAATAAGTGCATGTTGAATTTCTGTTTAACTGGAGAACATACTGAAAAAATGTAAGCACGTGCGTGTAACAGGGTTTTTTGCACTACCGTCCTCAAGAACCTCATATTCAACGGGAGTAGTTGATGTTTATCTACAACCACGTTCCACTTAACTTCAATCCGAGATTGGCCATTTCACCCCAGATTGTTTCGCCAACCTTGGGCTGTATCAATCCGGCTTTTCACGAACACTACGCCTGAAACCAGGATCTAACTATTCTCCAAGCACAACCGGTAGGTAACCGCTAGAATTCAGTGTTTTTTGGTCTTGGTCTTTGTATGTACTGGTATTTCTATGGCCTTAACAGTTTGCCTACTTGATGCTTCTTCGATATCCAGGTTATTGCGAAGCAAAAAAAAACACCCGGTCACTAAAGTGTTGGGAGGCTAGCAATCTACCATTACAACAGTACTACTAATGTCGCATTTCCTGCAAGGATCGGCAACTTTGCTATTCATAAGTTCATAAGTGCAAATTCGGTTTGACAGCAGTAGTCATAATTTCAATACATTTATTCTACATTTATACTATGATTGCTTAGAGTATTTGGTATAATTTGAAAGCCCTGTTTCTGTACTTTCGTTTGATATGCGTGTCGTGTCTGTGCGATGTCGGGTTCGCGAGTTATTGAACTTAGAATAGTGTGATGACAGCACTGATTGTCAACTGTACTATTTAACAAATTTAGGTATATTTAAAAATGCTTATCTCAACACCACATCGGTGTACACACAAGTGCTGCATATAGTTGGAAAGCCATTCCGGAGTAAACTGACAGAGACTGAGGTATGCGATTTTGATAGCGTTAACCATTTACTGTTCACTCAGTACTAAAATAGTCCTTCATGTAAAATGCCAACTCTGTTTAACTTCCCTATAGAGTTGGCCAGTGAACCTGGAACTTCCAACCAGGAAGAGGTTCCAAGGCTCCTCGTCCTTTTTGAATCTCCTCGAGTAGACGACAGCCACGCGATCTTGCCCTTGCAATCGGATAGCTAAATTTTGGTGTATTTCCTCAGTAGTTTGTGTAAATAGTGTTGTAATATTGTACGAATATTGTATATATCTTCAGATTTGCATCAATCAAGTTTTAGATCCGTTTTTTTTTTACCGAAAGCATGGTACAGTATTTTGTATCCGACTGCAACCACCACTTTGGTGTCCACCATTGCGGTTTCCACCGGTTCCCTACAAATGCCTGTCAAGCTCCCCTGAATAAAGAATTGATGATGACGGGTACAATAAAGCATTTATGAAGATTTGTGGTAATTTCCATTTGTTATAGATTGCACCACAACAACTGAATTTACTGTTTTTAATTAGCCCAACTGCCAGTTACCATGTTACATACCCTTCATATCACCAGATACAGAGAAAAACTAATGTAATCCAGCAAGATAAGAAAATGAGCATATAAAATTTATAAATGTTAGGGAAATGGAAATGACATGGTAAGGATGTCTAGTTAAAATTAGGTTAGGCTTAAGCGTCGTGTCAAACGAGCAAAACCATGGTTGTGATGTGATGTAGGCTACAGTGACATTCGTGAACTTGTTCGCTTTCCCGGGCTTCAACAAACACATCCATGGTAACGTACTTGTCCACGAATCAGATGCGTTGCTGGGATTGTGGGATTGCACAGGATTATGGGTACTGAAGTACTTCTAAGGGAAATCGCAGAAAAAAGACGTTTTTACTGAAACAAAATGGAGATCACATTACATTTTGCCGTCTAGGTGAGCACAACCAATCGTTTTGTTATGCCGTAGCTAGTTAGACGTCTTCCTTGCGTAATTCGGATATCGTGGGTTGTAATCTAAATGTCAATGGGAAAAATTAATGGGAAAATCACTTCCGGAACCTCACCGGCAAACTCTATGCCGTGTCTGAATGTGTGAAGCAGTTTTAATTACATAGTAGCTACATAACGTTAGTTACCGGGAATACTAATAAAACTTACCAGTCTGACACATTCATTTCCAAACGCTGTGGATCTGGCTGTTGTATGGTTGAATTCCTGACAAGTCCATTGCGTGTTTAATAGCTCAGATAGTTAACGCGATATACTGTTTACTCCATAGACTGTATATACTCAGATACGGTAGTTCACCCAAAGAGTATAGTGAAACTAGAGAGCCAATCAGCTTCAGCAGGCCTCTCAATGAACTAGCCAATCAGCGCCAGGAGGCGGGAAACTGGCCAGGGGGCGGGAAATATGAACATTTTTTAAAGAGCATGCATTTCTGAGCATGGAATAGACGGCCTAGAAATGCTCCTGGGTCATTTTCAGCCGCACAACTTTGCATACGCAATTATTGAGGCTCAAGGAACATTTTATGATGGTCAAAAAACGTGTTCTATGGGACCTTTAAGTTTAATCGTAATAAAGCGTTTACATGATAGTGGAATTAGTTAATTCTGCTTTAACATCGGAATAAACCACCTACTTTATTCAGAATTAAGTTTAATTCAGAATAATCATTTCGAGTGTTTTTTCTAAATCAGAGTTAATGTTTAATCTGATTTAAAACGTTTTTATTCAGAATTAAAGGTCTCATGTAAATGCAAGGAGTGTCTTGCTTCAAATACACAAAATGCATTTGGTAAACATCAGAGTGAGTGAATGGAATAGATATGGGGTGTGACTTTTAACTTGAAAACTGGACAATTCTGCAAAAATGTGTAATATGATTCTGAAGGACAATGAATCTGTTTTATGTGAGAAAATCCCCCAGTAAGAGGTAAATGCTTACTGCTTTTTACACACCTTTAAAGGAACTGATTTTGACAAATCTAATTGCGTGAATATAGGATTTAAAATAAATTACAGAGCAAAGTGTTTATAAACACACACACACACACAGAGACACACACGGATGCACAGAAATCTTCCGGCAGTAGCTGAACAGTCTGGCAAGCTGGTGTGTTGGGGAGGATTTAGTGGTGGCGTTGTGCGGCAGCAGCTTGCAGTAATCAGAGCGAGGAGTGGAGCGGAGCGGCAGATAATGGCTGCTGGAGCCCAGGTTGCTGATAGCCGCGCTGCACCATGCCGAGCTGCGTCACCCTCCATCAGAACGTGCAGCGAGGATTAGAGGGGGTCAGGATGCTGCGCAGGGGATGCTGTTGGGAAGTTGTTGTTGTGTGTGTTTGTGTGTGTGTGTGTGTGTGTGGGGGGGGGGGGGTGATGCTACCCATTACTGCTTATATAAAAATATAGGAGACAGAAAGAAGAGGTTGTGCATGTGTCTGTGTGTCTGTGTGAATGTGTGTGTTTATGTTTTTGAGTCAGAATTAGGGTTGAATGGCCTTGACAACAGTACGTGCCTGGTGTACACAACCTTTTAGCCACACACATGCTTACAAACAGACACACACACACACGCACAGACACGCATCTCTTCACCTCATAACTCTTGACAGCAAACAATTAATTTAGTGAGAGATCTGCTATCAGACTGAAGCTCTGGCCTGACCCTGAGCTCTGCCATTTTGCCTCTCTCTCCCTCTCTCTCTCTCTCTCTCTCTCTCTCTCTCTCTCACTCACTCTCCTCCCTTTCTCTCTGCCATTCCACGCATCTCTAATGCTCTATGCCTGTTAACAGTCCAGGAGAGGAATGTGCTTATGAGTGTGTGAGTGTGTGTGTGTCTTGCATGTGTGGGCAACACACAAGTTCATTAAATGGACTATGATGCTTCTGAGTGTGCTTGCTCCTGTAAATGCCTGTATCGATTAACATAAGGACGCAGAGAAGAAGATGAACGCAAGCGACGACACTGGGACAAAATGTCTGCACACATTTTGCCCGAGGTTACAGACATGCTTCTCTCTGGATGCTCTTAGGTAATTCCAAGGTCTAGAAGATCATGCTGCCTACGTTCCAGAGACAGGAGCTATAAAAATAGTTTATAGTTAGTAAAAATAGTAACTGCAGACGCTGGTGTTCTAGACCTGTTTACAGATGCTGGAGATTCTTCACAGCAGCTTTTCAGGTGGAGGAGAATTACGTGTAACAGTACTTCTGCTCTGTGGTAGTGCTAAAGTTTTTAACTTAAGACAAAATGCCTTTAATTAGGATGTGTTATGTCTCTCACACCAGACATGTCTGATAGATATAGGTTGTATTGGACACTGAAGTAACCAATCCTGTTCCTGGTTGACGTTGCCATGGTTTTGGCGGATCTGTGATTGCTGTTAAACTAGCTGCTCCTATGCCACTGGAGATGATACCCATGGAGGTTGTGTACTGATGAAATGTTTGCAATCTTCTTTAAATTCATTTTCCCAAAAGAGCAAGCGGGGTGAAATCCAGATGCAGAGTTTAAGTTGGTTGTAAATGATCTGATCTGAATGCTTATTAAAGGCGCTGCCATCAAAGAGCTGCTGTCATCCCACAGCGATTTGTAAAATGAATGTGCGTACAGCAAGGCTCAGAGCTCCAAGCTTTGGGAATTTTCACTGCTGCCGAGTGTGTGTGTGTGTGTGTGTGTGTGTGTGTGAGAGAGAGAGAGAGAGAGAGAGAGAGAGAGAGAGAGAGAGAGCATGTGCATGGAGGGGTGTTTAAAGTGTGGTCTTTTCGGGAGGAAGTGTTGACTCATGGCCAAGACTCCTCCATTCACACAGTTCCCAGGGAGAGGCAGGTGGCTTGGTTGAATGGAAAAACAGAACGAATAGGCTCCACACTCTGAAATGGGCTCCTTTGAGCTGCGGAGCGGCCTACATGGATGAACACACATCCATTATCCATTATCATTAGTATTAAAATCCCACATGCACAAACAAGCTGCTCAGGTCAGCACTCGCATACACACAGACATTCATAGCCAAGTGTCATGTGAAGATATGCTTGTTGGGGAACTTACACCTCGTTATGAAGTCTGGACCTCTCTCAGAGTTACTGCTATCACCATGCGAGCCATACTGTAGATCTGTGAACGATTAAGCTGTGGCTTTTGTGCCTGTGTGTGTAGAGAGAGAGAGACTGCACGAGGACAAATCAAACTATTCGGAATCCTGAAACTGCATGCGTGGGTATGAATGTTTTATGTTCCATACAAACTATCTGTGTTCATTTGTGTGTGTGTGTGTGTGTGTGTGTGTGTATGTTGGTTTGTGTCTGAAGAGTCACATTGTGTTTTATGATAGATGCACATGTGTGTGATGTGTGTGTGTAACCTCCAAACTGTCCTGTCTCCAAAGTCCCCTGTGCATTAACCCCCCCCCCCCCCCAATTCTCAGAGCACAGTGTCAGGCTGCATAATCTGGTACTAACCAGTTCTGTACTGCAGGTCTAGTGCAGATTTGAAACATTTAGAGAAAAACAATATAGGTTAGTGGCATGTGACTGGTACATTAAATGATATAGGTTAGTACCACTTAACTGCAACTACCCTATATTGTTTTCCTCAAATCTGCACTTCTTTGCTTTTGGTTCTTGCCTTTCCCCCAAATGTTTTAAGATGTTCTTTACAAGACATACTGGGACAGGTAATCAACCTAATTTACATGCCACAGAGTGCATTTAATATCACATTATTTGCCTTGTAAACCCCCACATAACTACTGTCTGTTATTTATATCACATGATGTTGAACTAGAACTGCTCTCAGTGCCAGAGACCCTCCACATGTGTTTCTTAGCTACACTGTTGACTCAAGAACTTGTTGAGCCCAGATGCATACTGTACTGTATGTCTGCCAGTGTCCATGGTGTTGTGATATCCGGTGCCGTCTCTGCTCCCTAAAGGCCGTCGGCGCAGTAAATATTTTGTGCAGATAGGCAAACACACATCCCTCTCCCATGGTTGTGAGTGGCCGTGGTACTGCGTAGAGGAAATGTGGATTTGGACACGGGAGGAAATGGCCATTGTTGAAAAATTGCTCTTACAAAGACGACCTCGTAACAGGGATCCCACGAGAGATGTTGTAGAGCGTAGAAGCATTCAATAATGTGTCTGATTTATGTGTGTGTGTAAGTCTGACGTTAGTGGGCCCCTACAGCTGGTTTACAAAGAGACTCCTGTCAGTTGTACTGTGCTGTCAGGCCTTATCAATAGTTTTCATCTTGTCAATTTACGTCACTCTCATATATTCATTTAGGTAGTGTATATAAAGTTTGGTAAATATTTTTTTTATAATTAACTAAACTGTTTAAACTGTTTAGGCCTAATTTTCTCAGGCTTTAATGTTTATTTTTATTATTAGATCTTACTCAAGGCAATGTATGGATGTTGCAATGTATGGATGTTGTTTATGTACAGACTATATATGTCTTATTTCTCTCCACTATGTGTATCTATTTTCTTCACTCACAGTTTCCATGGTAATTTTGATGTTGAAACCCTCTCTATCTTAGATTAAACTAAGATCATCCTTATCGCGATTCTTGCAGAGCACAAGAAGCCAATAATATGCAGGTGTGGCCTGTAATAGGCTCTGGGTCCTAACAGGCTGCCATTCTTATATTCTGCCCCTTTTTCTCTCTGCCTTGTCCTATAGGAGTTTGAGAATCCTGATGGGGAGGAGTCTCGTGCTGACGCGCTGGCCTCCCCCGGGTCTCAGAACGGACCTGAGGTCTATATCCTGCCACTCACAGAAGTCTCTCTCCCTGTGTCCAAGCAACCCGGACGATCAAGTAAGAAATCACTGTCTTCCAGGCCACTCTCTCTCCCTCTCTCTCTCCCTCTCTCTCTCTTTCAAAACTAGATTTCCCTATGTCCTCTCTCATTGTTAACATTTGTACAAAGCATCAAATTGGCACTGGCAAACATTCACTTCATGGTAGGAGATCCTTTTGACATCAACCAATCACTGCTGTTGGCCATGATGTTTTGCACTGTAACACACTATTGCAATTTAGCCTTATAGCTTTCAGCCCTTTCTCTGTTCTCTGGTGTGGTGAATTGAATGATGCTGAGTTAAAGTGAAGACTGTGGCTGGGCAAGGACTGGATTGGGAAGCACTATTAGGTGGATAAAGTTTTTTTGCGTGTACATACAGTATGGATTTGTGTGTGGGCTCTAACCCTGGACCACCATTTCACCGGATAATCCGGTCAGGATGTTTTGAACTTGTCTGTTTAAGAACTTGTTGTTGAGTCCTAAACCCTTCCTCTGGCCACCCAGAATCTCCATCGCACACTCAAGAGAGGCCAGCACAAAGCCCTTGCTGTCTGGCAGAAATAGGCGCTGTTAGTGCAGAAGTGCACATCTGCAAGGCAAGACCGTTCCTCCAGTGGGCGGAATGGAATGGAATGGATCGGAATTCCAGCGGAGGCTGGAGAGTGTCTTGCCCTGTGTCGCTATTCTCAGCAACCCCCCCACCACACACACACACACCCCAATTCCCAAGGCCCATCTGGAGAAACTTGAGATAGCATGGAAAAGCAGAGTCCCTCCTTCGCTGTCACCACCACCCCATCCCAATGCTGTCAGGCTTAAGAGCATGGACAGAATTTGTTTGTGTGTGTGTGTGTGTGTGTGTCTGTGTTTTGGGGGCGGGGTTGTTGAAGGGAAGAGGGGAAAAAAAGAGCAGTGGTTGTGCTTGTCCCAATGAGCATTCTTGTCATGGAGCGCAGAAACCCAGGGAACAGGCTCCCTGTGAGCAGCACACACAGCTGTGAGTTACATAATGACCCAGCGGCCCACAGCACTGGAGGGGAGAGAGGAAGGGGAGAGGAGGGTGAGAGAGAGATGGAGAGAGGGAGGAAGAGAGAGTAAAGATAGAAAGGGAGTACAGGGCAGAGAGAGAGAGAGAAGGAGGGGTGCGAAGCAAAGAGGGAAGGAGAGAGAGAGAGAAAGAAGAGAGGGGAGAAGAGAATGTGGGGTAGAATATTAAATTTGCAGTAACTGTCTTTCTCTGTTTAGCCCCATATCTTGATTTATCTGTGTGTGTGTGTGTGCGCGCATGTGTGGGTTTGTGCATGTGTGTGTCTGAGAATGTAGCGTGTCTCAGCTTCAGTACATGCTCTTAGTGCATCAGTGAAAGATTGGCTCTGAGTGCAGCCATGCACTGTGAATACTCATATCATTGTGTGGTGGTGGGGCGACCAAATTGAAACATTCTCCACAAACACACACACACACACACACAACACAGACTGTTGGTGGCGCTCTGTTTGGCACGCTTGTGTTGACTTCATGGGTATAATTAGCATGCCCTCAGGTTGCCGAGGTGTGCGATTAGCATAACATGCACAGCACCTTGCTCTCCCCATGCGCCTCTCTCTTTCACACACACACACACACACACACACACACACACACACACACAGATAAACACACACAAAAATATGCATTGACATGCATGCAAGCACAGACACACACACACACGCACACACACATACAGACACACGCATACGTATGGTGGTGGTGGTGTGGCCGTCTGTTGAGCAGAATGAGTAAGATCCGGTGTGCTCATCGTGACTCTGAGCATGACTCACACACTGTCTGTACCCGCTCACTCCTCAGGCAGGGGAGGGGGGCCGGGGAGTGTGTGTGTGTGGTTGGAGTTGTGGGGGTGGGAGGCGGAGGCTTGTGCCAAGAGGAGCCACCGATTGGAGGAGAGAGCATCACGCTGCCAGCCAACCACCACGCTCCATTCAGCCCTCCATAGTGACGGCGGTGCGATTGGTCCAGGTACTGTGGGGGCTGATAGGGTTGGAGGGTGGAGGGGTGGTGGGGGTCTGGAGGATGGGGCGAGGGAGAAGAGGTGGATGAATATATGAGAATTGCTTTCCTCATCCCCCTCTCCTTCCTCCTCCTCCCCCTTTTCTGCTCATCCCTTGTTTGCAGCTGGAGAGTCATTATAGCTGTGGCATCCACCCGAGCACAACTACACACACAGCTTTGGCAAACAAACACGTCCAGCCAGACCGTATAATCGAATTCTGTTGTGGCCAACATATCCTACCGCTGTGACCACACAAAAACAAGGAGTAGAAATATGTCTTTTTGCTCTATGACCACTGTCTGAGAGCTTTATATGGTGTCATCCTAATCCAGTTCATTAATAAATAAAATCAATAATAAATATTTATTTATATATATATATTTTTATAAGTTTGGGGTAATACAAACTTTTAACTCAAGATCAAAGTTAAAACAAAAAAAAAACATAAGATGATGGGATTTTATGAGAGATACAACATACAGTGTGCAAAAATATTCCTTAGACATAGGATGTCCAAGTATACAATAGATCTCACAGTTACAGTATGTTGAGTGCATTTTAGTTCTGAGATGGCATAATCTGCTGCACAGCGTAGAATCCAGAATATATCGTTGCATTTAAGTGACTGTGGACCCCACATTGTTGCTGATGATGAGACATTAGCCATAGAACTCATAGAATTGGTTTTCATCTAATTCAAACTTAAATTCAAAAATATTAACATCTGTGTGTTTCCACCGTGTGTAACGCAACTAATTAATGAACAAGTGACGTACAGTAGTAGTCAAGTGACATACAGGATTAAAATGTGATGTCAGCAGGAGAATGTATATGTCTCTAAAAGGAAAATATAGAATTGATCCGTTTTCATCAACTTCATTCACATTATGCCGCATTCACATTAACTTTCAAGAGAATCTAATTTCAATTCGCTTTAGGGGATTGCTGTGACTTGGCAGGAGTTTCCAACAAGGATTTCTTAATAGAATAAGTTAAATGCGGATTAACAAGTTCGATAGAAATCCAGTTTGTGTGTGTGTGTGTGTGTGTGTGTGGCCTGCACAAGGAGCTGAGTGGGCAGAAGGAACAGTGAAGGCCTCTTAGTGTCTCTCTCTCTCACATCACGCTCACACTCGCACAGGAATCTCCTCATTGTCGCTCCGGTCCGGCTAGCTCGGGAATGCTGGGGTGGGATGGGAATGCTGCAGTGCAGACTCCATGGGCTGGAACGGGCCTCACAAAAGCTAAAGTTCAAGCTCCTCCAACAGAATATCTGTGAAGAAAGAAAGAGAGTGAGAGAGATAGAGATGGGCAGTGGAATAGGCAAAAAGTGAAAGATAGGGGGGCAGAGTTTGTGTGTGTATGTGTGTGTTTGTGTGTGTGGGTTATCACCGTGACAGTCCCTCTGCAGAGACTCAGAGAATAGGCCTTGTGTTTGTGCTGGCACCCTGGTACCAGGCCGTCCAGCCAGACAAAGGCAGTGATTTAGCCTGGCCCAGGGGCAGCGTGAGCGAACACAACAGAGCGGAGTAGAGGGCTGGAATGAGTGGCCTCTGGAACATTGCAGTGGAGGAGGACTATTTTATGACTGGGGGTGGGGGAGGGATACGGGGAGTGTATGTGGCGTGCCGGGGGGGGGGGGGGGGGGGGGGGGGGCTGACTGGTGGTGTGCACCGCAACCTGGACCCAAAGGAAAAGGAATGCTGGAGTTTGAGGAATGGAGGGGTGAAGTCTGATAGAGTGTGGCGTGGTGTGTGTGTGTCGGGAGGGAGGGCACTGTGTGCATGATAGAGGCCTTTCTGCAGCTGACAGTGCCCTGTTTGTTTACCCGCGTGGACCCAGGAGTGCTGGCGTGCTGGTGACAGGGACAGGAGCAGGCCGGGCTGGGCAGTTCGGAGAGAGGGAGGGGTTTTGGAAGTTGGGCGGAGGAGAAGAGAAAGGATGAAGAGGGCATTATGCTGAAGTTATGTCATTGTCTGCACACACGCCCAACACAGCGCAGACGCCTCTTGCCACTCAGTGGGCTGGCAGCAAACACCAGCTGCAGCAGCAGTAACAGCAGTAACAGCAGCACAGTGGACATGTCGTCCAACACAGGCACAGGCACCCCTGTCACCACAGAGCAGCGTCGGTCAGAGGGGCACTCCTCTCCGGCAGCGACTCCAGCGTACCGCAGCCGCACCGTTTCAGACCCCAACCCGATCCAGAACCGGGTGCCAGCTCGCTCTCGGACCCCAGCCCCGGCTCTGTCCTCGGGTGCGGAGTCGGTGCGTTGCGTCCGGGTCCTGGGACTGTGCGTGTCGCACAGCGTGAGGATGTGCCGCCTCAGGAGCGAGCAGAGGAGCGGGGCTGGAGGCAGTGGTGCTGCCGGGGGCTGCTTACTCAGCTGCGTGAGGGGCCCCAGGGCCAGGGGCCCCTCAGTGGGAGCCAGAGGGGCCGAAAGAGGAGGAGGAGGAGGAGGAAGAGGAGGTGGAAGAGGCACTGAGACGCAGAGCTCTGTGTCGGTGCGCGCCCGGTCCTGGGAGCTTCGGCTGGGGGAGCGTGGCCTCCAAACGTCCTTGTGGAGCACACTCTCTCACACACAGCTGCGAGTGGATGTCTGCCCGCTGTCGCCCAACATTCCTCTATCTTCATCATCATCATCATCATCGTCATCTTCTTCATCATCATCATCATCATCATCATCATCATTATCATCCAGGCTCCCTTCTTAAGTCATGAGTTTGAATGGAGGTATTCCCATTTCTCGTAATGTAGTATTATATTTCTCTGTGCTGTGGTGGACTTTTTTAGGTGGTTTATGTGTAAAGTTGACAGAGTGGTGATCGCACTTCCCCAACAAAGCTTTATTTTATGCTGTCATAAGCCTGTGAAATGTTGTTCTGTGAAGCCGTGCTTTTGTCTACTTGAAATGATCACCATCTCTTGAATGGAGATTTGAAGCCACAGGCAGTTTCTTTAAGTGTGTGACTGTTGTTCAGCTGAAACTCGCATATCTTTTTGATTCCTTGCTGTTGTGTTTGTATCCTAAGGCTAGAATTTTGGTGAAGTACGAGTTAAAGAATTGTTTACTCTTTAAGTATTAAGTATTGTTAAACTATCTGTATACAAATCGCTTGATTTAAAAAATTGTTTTTCTTT
This sequence comes from Limnothrissa miodon, assembly GCA_017657215.1. Lineage (NCBI taxonomy): Eukaryota > Metazoa > Chordata > Actinopteri > Clupeiformes > Clupeidae > Limnothrissa > Limnothrissa miodon. The sequence continues at coordinate 140,404 of JAGFZM010000053.1, read as the reverse complement.
TGTCTTCTTCTTTCTCCTCTCTTGCTTTGTCTCCCTTCTTTTCTCTCTCTAGTTCAATTTTTGAAATCATCGGGCCTTGGGCGTCACAGTCTCCTGTACTTGAAGGAGATTGGTCATGGCTGGTTTGGCAAGGTGAGTCTAAAGTCACAGCACAGAGAGTTTGGATTGCACAAAGACACAAAAGGACAGTCAGCAGCAAGACACCGGAACATTCTCTCACAGTTGTAACTGCCAAATTGATTGTGTGTGTATGTGTGTTTGTTTGTGATAAGCCAAGTGTTTCAGTGTGTGTGTGAGTGTGCAAGTGTTCATATTTGACAAACACAGTCCATGTGTTTAGGAGGTGCTCGTCTAAATGAGCCATCAGCTGACGTGAATTAGCCGAGCCATAGTACCCAATTGCAGTGCCCTGTATAGCTTAGCACACAGAGGTTGGAGTGTCCGGCTCGTAAAGTGGCCGTTGTCCTTTGTATGTTGGGTCAGCCACAAATTTGCCATTCAGCACATTTCCTCAAGCAGAAGACAGAGCTATTGAGGTCTGCGTATTCGGGGAGTGTGGTGGGTGTGCAGCGGGTTGCAGCCTAGTTTGGAGATTTGCTTTCAGATCTACTGCAGAACTAGTTGAGTGGCAATGTATGAAGTACATATTATAGAATATGTCTTAGAGCTGATGGATTGTGTATGAGTGTGTGTGTGTGTGTGTGTGTGTGTGTGTGTGTGTGTGTGATAGTTTCTGTGTATGTAAGACAGAGTGGGAGTGTGGTATGAGTGGTCAGGCTAATGTTCTGTGTGTGTGTTTTTCTGTTCATACCCAATGTGTACAATATGTATGTGTGTGGGTGTGTCAGTGTGAGAGAAAGAGAGTACAAGAGTCGGGGTGTGTACATGTGGCATATTTCTTTGTGTTAATGACCTGTATGTGTGTGTGTGTGTGTGTGTGTGTGTGTGTGTGTGTGTGTGAGTGAGAGAAAGAAGAGAGAGGGAAAGTAAGAAAAAAGCAGAGAGAATCAGTGGGAGATGTGTACATGTGGTATGTCTGTTCTGTTCTAATGAGCGGAGTGTGTGTGTGCTTAATGTATGTGGGTCAGGTCCTGCTGGGTGAGGTGAATGCTGGCCTCAGTAGCACCCAGGTGATGGTGAAGGAGCTTAAGGCCAGTGCCAGTGTGCAGGACCAGATGCAGTTCCTGGAAGAGGCCCAGCCTTACCGGTCAGTCTGGAGAGCACGCACGCACATACACACACTCACACACACATACAAAACATATACACACACAAACACAAAGTTGTGCTACACATGCACACCCACACGCACACAGACAACACACATGTACACACGTACGTGCGCACACACATGCACAGACACACACACAAATTCTTTGTCTCCCACAAGCAAAAACACACTCACACACACGCACACATAGCCACCTTCCTTCCTATACCCAAACACACACACACACACACACACGCACAAATGTGCACACAGTCTTCCTTTGTCTTTATGTCACTCTCTCTCTCTCTCTCTCTCTCTCTCTCTCTCTCTCTCTCTCTCTCACACACACACACACACACACTCACTCTGTCTCCTTCTCTATTTTTCCTTCTCCCAGAGCTCAGAACAAAGGGTTTAATGTTTTACGCAGTTTGTGTGGGACTGAAGAATACAACTATTTGTCTCCTGGTAGACTACTGTCTCTATTAGTGTTTGCCTCTCTCAGTCTCTTTTATCTATCTCCTCTCTCTCATACAGACACACACACACACACACACACACACACACACACACACACACACCACATGCAAACTTTTTCTCGAGCTAACTAACAAATGTGTAACGAATCAGGACAGATAAGAGTCAAACACTGAATGTCTTCAACAGGGCTTTTTTCTATGGGAGCAATATTTAGATCTACATATGTGCTCTGTCTGTCACTCTGTCTTTCTCTCTGTCTTTCTCTCACTCACTATTTCTATTTTTTTTATCTCTGTTTCTTTGTCTGTCCGTTTCCCCAGCACCCTGCAGCATCCTGCTCTGCTGCAATGCCTGGCTCAGTGCTCTGAGGTCACTCCTTACCTGCTGGTGATGGAGTTCTGCCCCCTGGTGAGTCCCGCCTCGTCCTCACGTGTCCTTCACCACCACCACCATCACCACTACCTCTACAGCCTTTTCCCCTGTCTGTCTGTCTGTCCACCCACTGTTATGTATCTCATCTCATCAATCATTCTGAGTCAGTTTGGTGCCATCTGAAGAGCATGTACAGTGTCATATGTATTTCATGTTGGTCCATGTGCATGTTAAGTAGTCTGCAGACCTGTTTGGGTGCTGCTGACGGTAGGATGTAAGGATAGCAGAGCCCCCTGGTGGACATGCTGGGTAACTGTTGATTTGTTACTGAAACAGAATAATGTTTTTTTTTTCTTGTTTGCTTGTATGTTTGCCTTCCTCCACATACACAGGGGGATGTAAAGGGATACCTGCGCAGTTGTCGGGCGTCAGACGCTGTGACCCCTGACCCCCTGATCCTCCAGAGGATGGCGTGCGACATCGCCTCGGGCCTTCTGCACCTTCACAAACACAACTTCATTCACAGGTATGTTTGAGGAGCACCGCCCAATCAGCTGTCTTATTTGATCTCAAAAGTCTGCAGTCCTGTGATATATATCACCCACTGCCTGTATGGCTGAATAACATGCTAATTAATAGCCTAGCTACTATACTATAGTTATTAATAGTAGGTGCTATGTTGGCTACTCTGCCCCTGGACTCCTTCCCAAACGTCTCTCTCTGTAACAATATCCTGGTGCTGCTTGAGTGTATGTCAGAGACTCCAGCATCAGTGATTTTGTTGCTGATGGGGACGCATGTCTGCGTGTTGTGCATCAGCAGCGAAAGTGGCCGCTGGAGGGGGTGGGTCTCATCCATGATTTTACTGTCTGAATCTACTCTTCGACATTCTCTATTTTGACGGTTCTTCTTTCAACTCCATCTGATAGCATAGCATCTAATGGAGCATTTTGGTATATTATTAACTACAGAGGCAGTTTGACATCCACACCGTGCTGTATGTGCTTTTAGTGTGGTAACAATATGCACTTTCCCTTACTTTCCTCTCCCAGTGACCTGGCACTCAGGAACTGCCTGCTTACTTCTGAGATGACGGTAAAGATTGGGGATTACGGCCTCTCCCACAGTCGCTACAGGGTATGACAGACGGATCCGTGGACAGATTATTAATGAAATTGGTTTTCATAGCCTACACTGCAAAAAAACATAGACATTGCAGTACATGTAATATCAAAACACACAGATACAAAATACATTTATCCTAGTGCATACAGTGGACACACGGCTTAGCTGGAGAGCTTACTTAAGCCTGGGCTGATGTGACTGCTCATAGTGTACTTCTCTTTACACATCATCTTCCTCTCTTCCTCTCTCCCCACTCTGAACCTTCCTCCGTAGGATGACTACTTTGTGACTGCAGATCAGATTTGGGTGCCTTTGCGCTGGATTGCCCCAGAGCTCATTGACGAGGTCCATGGAAATCTCCTGGTGGTGGACCAAACCAAAGCAAGCAATGTGTGGTAAGCAGCATCTGGAAGACTGGGTGTTACTGTAAATAATAAATTATTTGGTTGAAATTACATTTCATACATTGTCTCATACATCTTACCTTTTAGATGTAGTGTGTTCCTCTAATAATGTCATGACAAATATGAAGAATATAGGTAACAATTTTTATGAAGTGTCATAACGGTTTGTACATTCTAACAGCTTCTTACAATGATTTTATATTACATAACATAGAATTTGTCTTACAACTTATTTTATCATTTACAACTTGAAGTATCACAAAGCATTCTAAAGTACCTTAGTTTTAGGATTGATTGTCTGATTAATGCTGTGTGCTGTGCCTCCTCTGCAGGTCTCTCGGGGTGACAATCTGGGAGCTGTTTGAGCTGGGCAACCAGCCGTATCGCCACTATTCCGACCGGCAGGTGCTCACCTATGCCATCAAGGAGCAGCAGCTCAAGCTGCCCAAGCCTCTCCTGAAGGTGCCCCTCTCCGAGCGCTGGTGAGTGTCCCGCCAACCCTGCTGATTGGCCCTTGTGGTTGTCTGCCACCCACCCAGTCCCTTGTTTCAAAAAGTCAAAGTCAGTTTAATTGTCAATTTCTTCACATGTACTAGACATACAAAGGAATCAAAATTACATTTCTCACTGCCCCTTTGCGTACATTAGACAGACAATACAGGAGAGAACAAACTATGAAAGTGCATAGAAACAACATAAACGATGTTTTGACAGAAGAATAATCACTATTCTTACCATTCCTTTATACTCACATGTGAAGATCAACCCTCATTTCAATGCCAGGTCATAAGTCTTCTACCTGTTAGCCCTCTAAACCAATAAATGTCCCTAAAGCACTGTGAGATATGACATGGTGGCGCTGAAAAATCAATGTCTGAAGCTGTCTGCCATCACCACCCTTTGATATGCCACATTCACACGTTCAGAGGGGCATCCAATCATTAGTTTTGATCTATATCTCCATTTCTCTCAGACACACACACAAACACACACACTATTAAACATTTAATTAGAAGTGCTATCCACCCCAGCAGTGCAGTAGCAGGGCCCTCCCCTTGTGCCCAGCTGTTGATGACTAATGCTTCCGCACCATGCGCCAAAGCACTGTGTCATTATTCCAACCTGTGCGCTTGTCAGCACCATCACATTGCCTGGCTCCATGCCACATCTCTCCATTCATCCATCCATCCATCTATCTATCTATCTATCCACCCCTAGCAGTGTCATCCAGAGCCCCCCATGTGATGTGACTCATGACTGCCAAGCTCGGACAAAAAGCCTGGTTAGTGCCTGGCACTAGATTCGCTGCCTGTTCTGACCTCAGCAAAGGACGGACACAATAGAGATCACTGTTCAGAGTTTCTCTTCCGATGACTCAGATTGTCCTTACAATACACGTTAGAACGAGAGAGAACACAGCACAGTTCACCTTTTTAAACGTGGTGATGAGTAGATGTGAAGAACGACTGCTTACGGAGCCATTTTTTTCTCTCCAATTCTAGCTAGTTTTCTAGATTACTCACACTGAACTATAAATGAATGTTGACTCATGCTCACGGTTAACTCCAAATGAAGGAATTAAGCCCCGCTCATGTCCTGACACTCTTCTTCTTTTCCTCTTTGGTCTGTGTGTGCAGGTACGAGGTGATGCAGTTCTGCTGGCTTCAGCCGGAGCAGAGGCCTGTGGCAGAGGAGGTGCACCTGCTGCTGAGCTACCTGTGCGCCAAGGGCATGAGCGAAGCCGAGGAGGACTTTGAGAAGCGCTGGAATTCCCTGCGACCCGGCATGGGTGGCCTCGGCGGAGGCATACACGATAGCGAGGGCGCGGGTGGCTCGTCCGGAGCATCGGCTGAGGAACTCGCCGCCTCATCCTCCGTGTCCTCCTCCTTCCCGCTGCTGGAGCACTTCTCCGGTGCCGACGGTTTCCATTCTGCCGAGGTCGGCGACGACATCCTGACCGTCACCGAGACCAGCCACGGCCTGAACTTCGAGTACAAGTGGCAGCAGGCCCGTGCCGAACAGCCCTACTGCTCCTCATCGACGACGGGCAAGCTGGGTCAGAGCAACCCGCATTACCAGGACATCTACTACCCTCTGGAGAATGTCACAGCAGCAGCGGCGGGCAGCAAAGGAGAGGGCCTGGCATGCGGGATGTCTCCCTCGTACTACGAGTCGTCAGACCACTTGGGCGTGGTGCCCGTGCTCAGCGCCCACAGCCCATCGGTGAGCAGCGAGTACTATATCCGCATTGAGGAGCCCATGGAGTGCAACATCCGCCTGGAGGACACCAACCTGGATTACAGCCCCGGCCTGGATGCCAGCCACAGCTCTGCCTTCCCCACAGAGGCCCTGGAACGCAGGGCAGCAGCAGCAGCAGGAGAGCCCGAACCCAATGCCTACTGGTCGGCCGCCGAGGGCCGCCTCCACCGTATGAGTGCCTACGATTCCGATGACGATGACGACGCCAGCCCAGACATCTCCCTCAGCATGGAGCCGCTCGCGAGACGTGTGTCTGAGGGCGCCAGCTCTGGGGACCCAGAGAGGCCCAGGCAGTATTTCTCCCCGAGCGAGACTCGGAGCACCGCATTTTACTGTGACCAGCAGTTGTCTCCCGATGAACGGGACGCACAGAGCAGGAGGAGCCGCTACGCGGACGACCAGGAGGAGAGACCCTGGAGACCCTCAAGCAGCAGCAGCAGCAGCAGGGGTCTGGACACCCCCATGGGCATCTGCCTGTCCCTCAGCAGCCCCAGCCTGGGATGCTGTGACCCTTACCTAGAGGCCAAACAGGCCTCCAGCACAGAGAGGAGGCCGTCTAACGAGGGCTATTACGACATGACAGGGACGCTGCAGAAGAGCCTTCCCAGGTCTCACTACATCAGTATCAATGTAGAGGTGGAAGACGGCCTGCATGGAGGACCCAGCTCTGCTGACCCCGAGGAGGACGATGAGCTGTTCACGGACACCGAGGCCACAAACTGGACTTCTAATCAGTCGGCCAACAACAACAGCTTCAATTTTGATGGCAGGCAAGCTGCTGGTTTTCAAGACATTTACCTCGACCTACACCACACCACGCCATCTTCTAGTGGTTCCAACAAGGCCTCGAAATCTGAAAAGGTGGTCAAAGAGAATTCCCAAACATTCAAGCCTGTGTCTTACTTGGAAGCAACAGGAAGCGATAGTTCTTCCACCAGCAAGGATCCGACGGCAGATTTTTCTGCTGAGTGCGAAGCATACACTTATTTGTGCCATAAGGGTGGTCAGCCAACAGCATCACCTGTTACACTTCCCTCATCCATAGACAGTTCCCAGCTTACTGAGCCAATATCCTTTTTGGGAGAAAAGATCTCTGTTTGTAAAAAAGCCTCTGATAAAATCCCAAACCTCTCCGTGGAGGAGAGTACTCCTCACGATGAGGAAAGGCCTCACACTCACTCCACGGACCCTTTGATGCCTCAGACAGAAATATCACGACCCCTTACAGACATCTCAGACGTTCACACAGACGTTTCACCAGCCCAAGCTAACCACTCTGCAGGCAACATGTGGGGTCTGAACACCTGTAACACTAGACTCTCCACAGCCAGCATCAGCATCCTGTCTGGCAAAAAGGTCCCCCATTCGGAGGTGCTGACCGAGTGCATATCTGTCTCGGAAGGTAGTGGAGCAGGAGACAGCGGTGTCAAGATGGGCTGCTCTGGCATAAGTCTTATGGACATATATGACTGCAGTGATGACGACACCACCGATGTCACCTCAGGGGTGTTTGCAAACTCGCCTTTGGAGTACGCAGAGGTCGGCGATGTCAGCCTAGCTCACAGATCCCTTCTTAGACCAGTGAAAGCAGCCCGTGCAGGAGAGGCCATCAACCTGGCGTCCAGCAGCAGCCCCTGCGACAGCTTTAGCCTGGAGGTCTACCACACGTCCATCCAGCCGAAGTCGCTCGACAGCGGCTACGATACAGAGAACAATGAATCGCCAGAATTCATCCCCAAGGATCCGGAGGGAAAACCCATTCTCAGCGTGAGCTTGGAATCTGACGAGGCCGACATGGTCCTCAGGCTCGATTTGGATGAGAGCATCGAGGGAGTGCTTTTGACCCCGTCAAGCAACGGCGAGCTCAGCAGCCTGAATGAGAAAAACCCTTACCGAGACTCGGCCTACTTCTCCGACTATGACGCAGAAACTGACAGGAGCCCCAGTGACAGGGTCAGCGGTTTCTTTGGCGCCCATGAAGACGGGGACGATATTGTCACATTCCGAGTGAAGAAAGCCGAATGCGACCCCGAGAGCGAGAGGTGCCAGGGCTACTGTTTTGCATCTCTGAAGGACAGCCGAGTCGTCTCCCAGTCCCCTCCATTCTCCGACAGGGATGCTGGGAAGCCGGATCCCGGCTCCTCTTCCTCTCCTTCCACCGCATCCCCCGCACTCAATGTTCTGTCGCCCTTCCCTCCGCAGATGGGAGGATGCCTGACGAAGGAGTCGGCTCCAGACGACGGAATCGGACTGGAGACGGAGCACTCGGTGGACGAAGCGTCGTCGGACTGCTGTACCTCCACACCGATGGAGGGCTCATCCGCTTCGCCGGAAGCGGCGGCCGCCACACTGGAGGACAAAGCCAGTGACGATTACTCACCCATGGTGTCGCTCGGCTCTAACTCCACCCTGGCGGACCTCAGTGACGACACGCTCCGGGACACAGTCAACAGGGACGAGCGGCAGGATGACATAGAGGACAGCAACAAGCCGGATTTGCAGTTGGAAGTGAAAGGGATCAGAGACGTCGACGACACTGACCTGGACGAGACACCCAGCAGTGGAGACGGGCCATACGATTCGGGACTCACAGCTGACCTCGCTTCGCCCGACCTGGGCCTGGACGGGGACCTGCGGGCGCCCCTGGGCGACGGCGAGGACGCCGACGAGGAGGACTCGGACGACAGCGAGTCGGATGAGGAGCTGCGCAGCTACAACATCCAGGAGGAGCCCAGCGACGAGAGCGACGAGGACTTCAGTGCGGTGCCGGTGGTGGTGAGCGAGCGCAGCAGTGCGCGCCACCTCCGCAGCCTCCTCAAGATGCCGTCGCTGCTCACGCAGTCCTTCTGTGACGAGCTGGAACACAAGAAAAAAGCTGTCTCCTTCTTTGATGACGTCACCGTCTTCCTTTTCGACCAGGTCAGTCAGTCCTCCTCCCTAACAAACTATCTTGGAACAGGAATGTTTTACATTTTAGTTTGGGCCATTTGCTGAGTAAAAAACGTGCATATATTATGTTTTTAGGAGAGCCCAACAGGAGAACTGGCAGATTACAGTTTCCCGCCGGGAGCAGAGGCCAACTGCCAACCGCCAGAGGTGCAAACCTCCAATCCATCAGAGAACATTAACACTGAAAACTCTGATGAAAACAACACAGGTGAAGGTAGAAAAGTTTTTTTATCGTTATTTTTTTCCTTCACTCACCCTAATTCACACAATGGGCTGCATATACATGTACTTGGGAAGGTTAACATATCGATGGTGCACAAAAAAAAACATGGGAGAATAAATGGTTGTTCTGAAGACATCATTACCCTGTTGTTGTTTCTGTGCTATGTTAAGGTGGCTGTTTCGAGTGGGCTGACGACTTTCCACTGATGACCAGCCCCACATCGGCTGAAGCTCCTCCAGATGCTGTGGCGCTGCCCCCCAGCCCCCCCGCCAAGGTAGCTGAGGAGAAGCCAGTACCGCAGCAGTGCTCGCGCTTCAGCGTCTCTCGCTTCTCCATAACACAGGTGTCTGACACCGACGTGGACTCAGTGGGAGGTCAGTTCAGGCCCTCATTCTCTCCACTTTTTTTCTCTCCTCTACCCTCTGTAATAGTGTTTTTCGGCACTTTCATCAGGACAGGAGACATTGAATCAGTAGCAATATTGCTCAAATATACTGTATTTCTCATAAACAAGGAACATGCATTGGCTTTAGACTTGCGCAATACAGTAGCTTTAAACACTTAACAAGTCATTGTCTATCTCTCTCTTTGTGTGTGTTTCAGATTGCAATGAGGTTGGAGAGCGGGAGTGAGAGGGTCTGCTTGACACATTGTCCTTCTCCTACTCTGGGTGTTTAATTTGTTTTTGTTTTCTACACATGGGGGTCAGTTGAAAGCTGATAATCCAATTGCTGACAGTGCCTCATATTAGTAGAGAAATGCCATTTGTGACCCCTGTCCACCCACCCTGACAGGTGGAGGTAGCACTGACATAGTGTAATGAGGACAGCAGTTTATTCAAAGTCTATGTGTAAGAGATCCAAAATGTATCACTTATTTATTCTAAATATGACATGTATGTGGAATATTACTTCTCTGCACAATTGACATGGCAACATTGACATTCGTTGATCAACAGGTAATATTTTTTATTACATATACAGTATATGGTAGAAACATACTGACAAATGTTTGTGTTGCATTGCTGCTCCTCATTGGCTGCCTTCCCCAGTATTCGCCCCTCTCATTGGCCAGATCATCCACAGAGGACTGTTATTGCCCTCAATTGTTTTTTTTCCTCCTTTTTGCACTGCTTGAGCCAAACAGCAAAGACCTGCGACGAAACCACAGCAAGTCGCTGTGGAGATCCAAAGACGACAACTCCCCACATTCAAACACTGAGCTGGTCTATTCTGGTGGTGGAGCAGACGACATATCCTAGGAATGACACTATTCCAACACAGACACAGTGCGTCACAAACAGTCCCATCACTTACTTCCACGTGGGGTCTTTGGGGTGGGGTGGGGTGAAAGCGGGTCAGTCACATCACTCTATTTAACCAGAACGTTTTAGTTCAGGGGAGAAAATGGAATCATCAGACATTATGTGGAATTTAACATTTGTCCTTCTTTCCCCCCTCCATTTCGAGCGTCATGTAAATTCCCACACTGCTGCTGGAAAGTACTGTTAAGATCGACTCCCCATCGCCCTCCCCTCCCCCTTGTGTGCTGCTATCCATCTCCGAGTAAAAAAGGCAAACTAAAGGCCTGCACTTTCAGTGTGACAAAAATCAAGTGCTAGTTTCTATGAGGGTTACTTGTGTCATGTCTTTTAGCTATTGAGTGTTCTAAATAAACACATGCATACATTGTTGTGTTTTTTTTTTGCCTCTACCTTGTATTCGTGCATCATCATTGTTATGTAGACAAATGATGATTTAACAGTTTGAGCAGTGTGAGCTTGAGGTTTGTTACCTGACAAACCATACACTTTGTACAATTATTTGTGGTTCCATTTCTAATGTTGAAGCAGAGTTCATGCCTTGCTCCAATGTCTATGGTCTTCTGTACTTTCTATACACAAACATTCCTAGAGGTGGGCAAAGCAAGCGGTAAATATCTGAAAAGAAGATCCCCATACCTACCCCAAGCTGTTTATCACACTTGCCCCTCCTTCCGTGTTCGTTTCATAGTTACAACTTTGGTCAAATGATTATTTATTATGATAGATTACATTTTATGATAGACCACTGTATTAACCTGAATATTAGATATTCATTAATCAACTCTCTTGAATTTTACACATTTAAAACTAATTATACTAACTATACTATTTGTGACCTGCAGGCCTCACTGAAGAAAGATCATGTAGTTCTGTGAGGGAGAGATTTCATTGTTTTTTTCTTTATATATTTGATTTAATGGATTCTGGTGGAAGCCGTCACTGGAAGCAATTGGTGCATTATAAGGTGTTTATTGTAAATAAGGTGCATTTAACAGCTTAGGAAGAAAGTATCATTGTCTAGGCGTGGGTTGTATTAAATGTCAAAAAAGTGTGATAAAAGAATTGACAGAACTGGCAGTACATGTAGGCCTAGTTGCAGTTGCTAAGAATTGAGGGTAGCTTGATGCTGAAATTGTAGGGTTGGCCAACACTAACCAAAAGCCAGTAAGCTGTTCCTGGCAAAAATCTATCTAGCCACTATGCAATGTTTGGCAATAATTTTGATAAAAATGTAAAAACAACAACAAAAAAAAAACAAAGACTTGCTTAGAATACCTTTCATCACATCACAGTTCAAACAAAAGATGTTCATGATGACCTTTCAAGTTTGGATATGACCCCTTTCCTTTGCTGAAAAGGGTAATTTTTTAATTAAATTCTTGAAAATTGTTGGTATGATGTTACACCTGATCAAAACTCTCCAATCAATAATTGTCTCTGGTTTACATCCACAGACCCAGAGACCTCTGGTCAGATGTCAAGGAGTGTGTATGGCTATGCAAAGTAGAGTCACATTGCCAATACTGTAATAGACTACAAATAAAGACCACTTTGTCCTTGTGCTTCTAATATTTATTCAGTGGTTTTGCCAAACACTGGAATCAAAACATTCCAGTGAATTCAATCAGTTTAGTGATTCAAAAAGTTTGGGAAATAGATTTTTTATTTATCATTTTTGAGATTGATTCTGCACAGTTTTTGGACAGCTTTCATACAGACAGACATTTTAACAAAAAGAAAAGTTGTATAACATGTAAAAACAATAAGAAACAAATATGATCTCACTTGACCAAAGTCACAAATATACTTAACAAAGAATTTGGCCATTGATAATACCAGTCATAGTGTGGACCAAACTTTCTGAAATGACACACACACACACACACACACACACACACAAGCACAGACCCACACGTTACACACCTCTTCACAATCACACATTTTCAGCAAAGTCCATTTCTAGTGGTCATACATCTTCAGAGTAACCAGCACTGGATGCTGTGGAGTGCCTAAATTATTATACGAAGAGGATTTACAGTAATGTGCATGTTGCTCAATTTAGTTCCACTGAACAACTTTGTAACACAACCAATGCAGGAAACCCTACAAAACCACAAATGAAACCAATAAGAGCAAAATCAACTTTGACCTCAAGCACAACTTGAAAATGAATTTTAAAAAGATAGAAAAGACAAAGAAAAACTGAGAAAGAAAAAAAAGCAGAGTATTTTCCCTTTGCTTACGCTAGTGTTATATGAAGGACGTCTTATTAAATCAAAAGCTGCCCAGAGCACTAGACAGACTGTAGAGGAAGGCACTGTTCCCATTTTGTCGGTGCTCCAGATCTAACTCAGCTAACTGATCTTAGCTAACACACAGGTCAGCCCAAGAGATTGCACAGACATAACTAAGGACTAAAAAGTGAACAAAGCTTTAAAACACTGTCAGAACAAAACCCTATTCATTTACAAGCGCAGACTTACATGGTTGACCTTCAAGGACAGACTAGAGTATTAGAGCAACTGTAGTGAATACTGATCTTAGCACTTTAGCACTTAGCACTGAGTAAGATAATAGCCATTTTTTTTCCAAATGATTTCTGTATTTATTACAAAACCAGGTCCAGATACTAATCCCTACCACTTGTGAATACTTGTGCGCTGAGCAGAAGGTGTCACTATTTTGATACAGGATTTTAAAGACTTTTTTTTTCTAAGGAACAACAAATCTAAATGGGTCAAAATTATACATTTCAGCTTTAAGGGTGAGTGAATGGTCAAGAAATGTCTCAAATGTACTCATTGCTTTCTCATCCTGTGCATTCATTGTCTGAATAGAAAAAAAAATTATATTTACAGTAAAAATGGCATAGTATCATAATGACTCTTGATTAAAATGAAACAATGACTGTATCTAGAGACAAACTGTGAGAAAAATGTTTGAGTTCCTTAAGATTCCAAAGTCTACCACTTCTCATCTCTCACTTTATACATACACTGTACAATTAAAAGGCCCATTTGAAGTATTATTGCGGCGCTAGAAAACAATGTGATTTGTTGCAGTGATCACATGACCCTTCCCGTCGTCCCTCCTCCCTCCTCCCAAAACAGCAGCGTGGGCCACAGGTTGCTCTCCACTCTCCATTTGAAGGGTTACTCAATGCCAGCAGGGTTTCACCATCACAGCCCAAGGCTGGCCAGAGTCTGAGCGGACACCAAGATCAGAGGGGAAAAGAGAGAGGGGGAAATAGAAGGACAGTAAGACGAAAGAGAAAGATGGGGGGTGGAGAGAGAGAGGGAGAGAGAGAGAGAGAGAGAGAGAGAGAGAGAGAGAGAGAGAGAGAGAGAGAGAGGTGTGTGATGATGGGGCATGGGCCATTGCTGACTAATAGAAGAGTGGAGCTGCTCGGTCGTCGTTGAAGGTTTGCCTGAAGTAGCCCTCCAGAGAACGGTCACTGCAATAAGAGGGGGGAGGGAAGGGGGGTGGGCAAGGAACAATGCACATTAGGTCACTTCCAGTACTCTTGAAGAAAGATGGATCCCCTTGGGGTTTAGCCTTAATGCTTGCGAGAGAGAGAGCAAGAGAAAGAGAGAGGAACAAAGAGAGAGAGAGGGAGAGAGAGGGAGGAGAAGCCTGATCTATAGGCCACCAAAAAAAACTTGCAGCAATTTGCTTTTTGACCAAGTACGTACTGCTTCCAGGTGAACAGGAATTCATTTGACATATACTCATGAACTTAGGTACTTCTATGACACTTCTATGGAAGGCGTTTGAGCGCTCATGCAGATGGTGACAGACATTATGACAACATTGGTAGCCCAGGAGAGTTGGTTTTAATTATAAGTTGTGGCATGCATGCAGGGTGAGAATTAAGAGTGTGTTTATTTTACCTCCAATACCCACCCATCTTGCCTTCAGGACAAGAGAGGTTTCCCTGCTACCAGGGACCCCACTGAGTAGTTGGGTGCTTGTGTGGCAGTAAGAGCAAGAAGCTTGTCCCAAACAGAGGGGTGACTGGCAGCATGAGAGAGAAGAGGCCCAGTTTCCCAGGTAAAGCCAGACAGCCAATGAGAATGGAGAGAAACGAGAGAGCGCGAGGGCGTGATTGGTTGGCTGAGCAAAGATGGGGGGGGTGGAGGCTGGTGACTTACGGAGGTCCTGCCCACTCAGAACCGGGATAATTCTGGACCCAAACTGGAAGGTAAACAGAGTCCTTGGGTTTGTACCGAAGAGCTGATACTCAATTACACGGAGGTTCATGTATGGTCAAGCCGAGACAACAGTCGGCTCCGGGCATGAGCCTGGCCCTCATCTGGTGCTGATGGCGGGCTGGATCAGAGCCTGATCAGGGCCAGATCCACCCCGGAAGTGCCTGTTGTCTGGGCAACAGCTTTGACTGAAGGCATTCTCACAGCTGGTTAGTTGTCATCATGTAAAATGACCATTAGTTCACTCATATTTAGTGACGCTGACACACTGACATCATCAGGAGTAAAGATGAGTGAGGACAATGCAACTCAGTGCTCTCATATATGTGTAAACACAGTACAGCATGAGTTCACAATATAGTGTAAAATGAAGATTCTGCCCATAGCAGTAATGTGTACTTTCCCTTATGGAATCATTTCTGTTTTTTTTTTTTTTTGGGGGGGGGGGGGGGGGGGGGGGGGGTATTGGAAAGAAAAAAATACATGTAATCATATGCTAGAAAAGGAATCTCCAAGGGGAACACATATCAACACTGACAAACATTTTTCTTTAAATAAGGGTTAAAAAACACACACACACAATCACACACACACACACACACACACACACACACAGCTCAATTTCCATACATAAATATACAACATAATACCATACAGTACACTATTAGCACAATAACTAACAAGCTTGTCATTCAGTATTAGAAGGAAAATTAGAGGACATCAAAGGGAAATGAAAACCAAAGAAATAGAAAGAGCGAGATAGGAAGCCAGCACACGCAAGCACAAAAGAGAATCATTCAATATGGTGGCCATGCACACACACACGCACATACATGTAGGCTTTGCTCACACACACAAGCACATAGGCTTTAGCAAAAAATATAGTTATTTTAAATAAAGTTCAAACACACCCATCCACCCACTTACCCACCCACACACAAGCACAGTTATACAGTTTAACAGAAAAACGCACATCCCCTTGCGGACATCCTAACATTAAACCAACAAGACGTGGTTGGGATTGGAGTGATGTTGGAAGCGAAAATAACTCATGTGACTGGAGGGGGGAGAACATGGCTTCCCCAGACCTGGCCAGGAAGACTGGTTCTCATAAAAATGATCTGATGAACAAAATATGCTTTTAACAGACTATGGAGACAAGCAATCAATGAAAAAATGTGTCATTGGAACAAATGGTTTATTAATATATAGGTATTTATATATAATCTTTCAGTAAAAAGTCACCATACATTCGAGGTCAATTCTTTACGATGGTCTTTTCTTTTGATTATTGTTCACAGCATGCAGATCATAGTGAACCTTTCAGTGTGTGTTGGGTTACAATAGTGAACACTTGAAAGCAGACTAGTGAAACTGTTTACTTCTTCATTAGTGCTTTTGTCCATTAACGGAAAAGACTCAAAAAGTATGCAACAGTGAGTACAACAGCAGAGCTCCAGAGGGCATCCATTCATCGAGAGAGAGAGAGAGAGAGAGAGAGAGAGAGAGAGAGAGAGAGAGAG